>JAOTOL010001411.1:0-460000 GCA_034440575.1 Imbricaverruca yamaguchii | reverse complement strand
TGGACGGAAGCGCTATCGCAGCCGTCAGTCCGACTCGACAACTAAGCATAGTTGTTGAGAGACGGCGAAAAAAACGGCTTCAAATATATTGCAGATATCATCTGTAGACTGCAAAATCAAGTACAGCTACGATGCAAGTGCCGTTGCACAACAAATAAGAGGCGTGGCACAGATAAAGAAATATAGAGAGTGCCTGGACATTGGCATCAAGCTTATGCAATATTCGACGGTTCAGTTTCCGGTAAATGAAGTCACCGAAATCGTTCCCTAGTTTGCTTCCCATTCGCTCTCCAGGAACTGTTCCCTCATCAGGTTAATAAGACCTCGAGTTCTCCCTGGAGTATCGTGAGAACAAGGAATGATTAAAACACGGAACAGCATTAAATAGCTCTTAAAAATGGAATTAAGAACCTATTTCCGATTTGTAGGAGACCGGTGCTGCCGTACTTCTCCATGAACACAGTTGCTACATGTATGCATCAAGCTGGATCACGATAGCCAAGCTATTTGAAGATCCGTGTTACATCACGCGTTTGCTAACAAAAGGGGCGAACGTTATTCGGTACATTTGAGAAATGCATGACGTATTTGCTACGGTTGTACAGTCGGTTACCGAATTATGTTCCAGGGAGAGAGTGATTTTTAGAGGCGTACCGGACCACGAAGGTCATTTGCGCCGCTTTTAAACGAGTGTGCTTTGCAAGCAAGGTGCAGGCAAGTGTATATTCACGTTAGGGATGTTTTGCGTTATAGTGTGTGTGACGTTTTGGGTGCTGAAAGTGGGAGCTGTGTGGGGGGACATCTCCCGGATGTCCAAATGGTTATGATCAGTTCCGGAGCGACAGCGGTCGACCGACCGTCTCCCAGTATGTCCATGTACATGGTGGCATTTCACCATCACATGTGGCATCACCACCGCACCACCATGTAGGCAGCGGGCTGGTCGGAGTGTGACAACCGGACCCCTCCCTTCGAGGCGTGGTGCAATAGGTGATGCCGGCCAGTGACAGGCAGGGCGTTGGCCCGGCGGACCCTGCACCATCGCAACGGGTATGCACCCTCTTGTGCATGCAGTCCGCCCAAACGCGGCGGGACGGTCGAGGCGCTGTATATGGGCCCTGTATAACCACTGCAGTTGATGCGCCCTAAAACCCAAATAACTAAGGACGGTCGAGGCAGTAAAATGTAATCGAGCAGGTGAAAGTGAGCAGATGTGCAAACGCTCGACGGTTGTCCGTCATGGATGCCTGGTAATTTGGAGGCATGGACTTAAATAGGAACGCGCTGGTGTTTACCCTCTTCATGACTGTTGAAACGGCTGTTCAAGTGTCCGCTTATTGCTAAGTTATCAGCCCGGCCAATGACTGACAGTTGGATTTGATAACTCGGTGGTTTTGAGAACAAAGGTTGAAATTGAGAACCAGTTACCGCAAAAGCGAGGAAAACCCTAGACTACCACTCCCAGCCAACCCGAATGTGCCTACATTCCGCTAGAACTTCATATGTGAAACAAATACTAGTTCGAACTGTTGCTGGGGAGGCTTTGCAAAATCAGAGTTAAGCAAGCTTAGTGCTGTAGATCATTTTAGAGAAGCACACAGCAGTAGCAGTATAGCTTCTTTCACCATATATTTTGCCTTGTGGATCACTAAACATGCAAACCACTTTGAGCGCAAAAATACTGAGTCAATATAACCTCGCGAGTTTAAAACTAATTTAAACAATAGCCTTCATCCTGGCGTTTGTGAGGTGAACGAGTGTAGTGCATTACAATAGTAAAATATACTTTTTGTTATCTTTTGCTATTCTTTGTAGCTCTCTGGTGTAGCCTCACGTATGCAGATGTGTACCCTGGCGATTTTTCCATGCATCGCATGACATGACTTGTTTGAATGGCCTTGGGCGCACACGGCATATAATACGATTAACCAAGCTTCTGTACTACTGCAAGGCTGGTTATGTGAACCCGCGCCATCTTTCAGGTCAAATCCTCACACCCTGTCTCGGGAGGGGGGCGGCGGTTGAAGATCCTCCTCTAAAATCCAAACTAAGCATCGCACGAAAACGAAAGAGGTGTCATCGGAAAGCGCTCGACGAGTAGGGTCCGGGTCCACCCTCCAAAACAATTTCCCCCGAAAGTGACGTCACCAGGGTGGCTAGATTTTCACGACTTTTCACGACTTACATTATGCTTTTGACTCTGGGGAGTTTATTTTGGAGGATATATGAAAAACAAAATGTATTTTGGATGAGAAAAGGAAAGCGAAATCGACCAGGGCTATCATTTTTTTGGCCCCCAAAAAATAAAAATATAAAATTTTTGAAATTTAAAAATGTTGAATTTTCAAATTTTCTTGAATTTTCCTTTTTCAATGGGTGGAGCCGACCGAGAAACGTTGTTGGAAGTAAACTTTCCCTAATAAAAATTGCTTACTTTAGCCAGAATCCTCTATTTGAACTGCAATTTGGCAAATACGCAACTTATATGTAGTCAAAAACGAAAAAAAAATCAATCGTACGTTTGGTTGCATCCGTAAAGATAAGCAAATGCTGAAAGTTTCATTAAAATATCTGTATCCGTTAAAGCGTGACGACTGGTTGAACTTTTTGGGAGGTGACCTCACTTGACCTTGATTAACTCGTTGACCCTAGATGACCTGACCTAAAACATTTTAATCAGCATGTCAAATTGATGTCGGAAAAAGTATGCCAAATTTGGCGCGCTGCCGCGCGCTGTTCGTCGGCTATCCGCGAAAAAGCTGAAGGGGTGGTTGAAGACCCCCCGAGACGGGACGGGTTAAAAGCATGCACTGTGTAGAAGCAGTGCCAATGCCAAGCGCAAGCTTGTCGTGTTCACCCTGAACCCACTTCTGGATCGGGAAATCCCAGTTATGGAGCACAATTTTGGCCACACACACACATGTTTGTGAACGGTCTCCTGGTGCCTGCGTATAGCAGCCAGTTACGCACCTGGCCAGTTGCCAGCTGACCATTCCAGCCGGAAACATCAACGGGTCGAGTTGATACAGCGCCTCGACACGTTGTGCCAAAACGGGGCAGACCAGTGCAGGCCAGTGCTCTATCCACCGAGCTAACCCTGCGTTCATCTCAATGGTAAGAAAGTGACTCTCCCAGCCGCTCCAATGGTGAGAAGGTGACTCACCCAACCCGCTTCAACAGTGAGAAGATGACTCACCCAAATCGCAGCAACGGTGAGAGGGCGACTCACCCGACCCGCTTCCAACAGCGACGTCTCTTGAGCGACTTGAACTCGGCTCTGCGACCCGTCATGTCCACGTTGATGATGTCGCCCGGCAGCACCTTCACCTTGGGATGGTCGGCCACGTTGAAGAAGTTTGAGTGCACGATTGCCGGCTCGCTGCCGTGGAAGTAGACGTCCACGTAGAACTTGTCCATCCGTGCGAAATGGTCACCCACCTGTTGGAACAACGAAAATGTCATAGACATCAGGTCCATGCGTACTGCTTTACTTTCCAGCCGCCATTTTGTGTGTGCTATTGTTACGTCTATGGCATGATAACGATGATGTCTATTGTTAGCACTCCACAGACCGGGGAATCAGCGGATTTCCATCTCATTCCCTTAAGGACTGTTCGCACCTGGCGTAATCCAGCGCAATGACGGACTAGGATGCGCAATACGGACGGACAATGCAGCTTACGAGCTGAAAAGGCTGCAGCCGATGTGGCCCCAATCCGCCGAAGATCAGCAAATATGGCGACCGCAGTTTATCCCAGCCACCCTGTCGACCTTGCGTCAAGGCCGCTGCTGCGACGAGCGAAAAAAGTTGAGAAAACCTAACTTCGTCCGCTCGGAAATCGCCAGCGTTTTGTAGGGTTCGTCAGACAGCTGACGCAAGGCCGGCGCAATGACAGAATCGGCAGACTCGTTGAGCCCCATGCTAACTGTCCGCTAGCTTTGCGTCAATTCCGACAGTGCGTCGATATTACTCCAGGTGTGAACAGTCCTTTATGGTTTTCTACGACAGCGGAAAAGCGGCAAGAGGGAGTGGGTCGAAACAATTCACACCTTCTCCTACCTGAAGTAAATTATGCTTTTTTCGATAGTTTTAAAAATGAGCATTGCCATTTTTGTACCATTTCTATGTTATTTTGTTCGTAATTACAGTTTCACATGCTCTGGAAAAATATATACTTATTCAGGTCGTTTAAGGTCACTGACGTACAGTTTCCTTCCAACAAATTTCGGCTAAACCGTGCACTTTTCTGTTTCGCTGATTGACTTGCAGCGTCATTTCTAAATGTGATGCACCTATTCCCACAAAATGTTTTAAAATAGAAACTTGGAACTACTTGGAAGTTTTGACGGATCGAAACTTTGGTGTTTTTAAATTTCGATTATTTCGATTGTTTTGATTCTGATTAGTGGTGCGAAGTCCCTTCCCATGAAAAAAAACGCTAAGGTTTCGAAACGGACCAACCAAAAATCAGCTCTTCGAAGCCCAATCACATAGTTCGTGATATCATTAGTACTCGTAGCTACGCAAATATTTGTACAGCTTCAGAATAACGGTTGCGCTCATCCGGAATCGCCACGGGGTATGCGACCGTATCATTATTTTTATTTGTAGTCGTGACAGTTTTTTTTAAAGATCCTGGGTGCATTTGGGGTGACGAAATCCTCCCCTCGGCCGAGTAAAAGACGACCTAATTTACAGACAGACCGTGCTATTTTGTCTCTTTATTGTTGGCATTATCATAAATATTGTTCTTGCACATTCTCACCCAGAAACACACACACACAAACATACACCCACACACACGCACCCACACATGTATATATGATCATATATAAATGTGATCATGTATGTATATGATCATATATATATATATATATATATATATATATATATATATATATATATATATATATATATATATATATATATATATATATATATATATATATATATATATATACAGTTATATGGGTATATTGGAATATTTCGGAAACAGGTTGACATGTATGCATACATTGAGACGACAGCGTTGTCTGCGTTTATCTTCTTTTAATGCACATTTTCTATGGTACGGATAACTTTTCGTTGTTCGTTGGAGGTGTTATGCAATAAGTTACCGAGAGAAGTAATAGTGAAGGCGGGGTAAATGTTAATATGTCATTCATAAGTCGATGCATTAGATGATTCATTGCATTTTTCCAATATAATTTGCACATTTCACCTAAGGTACCTTTTGTAAATGTACAGTTTACAGCATAATTTGTACATTTTACGCTATAATGTACCGAATCACGTGTTATCGACTTGTCAGTGACATTTTTGCATTTGCTTTCGTCTTCGCCATTGCTTCCTTCAGTGATCTTTTGCATAATACCTCCAGCCAGCAACGAAACGTCGTCCGAAGTTACAAGATGTGCCTAAAAAAGGATAACGCTTTCGTGTTTGACAATATATACACACACATATATATATGAACCTATGCATATATGTATTGAAATGTATCACACGTGATGCGTTTAGAACCCTTTTCTCCATGACTGTCCTCCGTGACCTGTTTTCCGTGTTCACTCCTGGATTTGCTGCTATACCTACCTGGACGTTGAACACGATGTCCAGCTTCTCCTCGTTCTTCACCACCAGCGTCCTGTTGGCGGTGAAGGTGTAGCACATGCCGTTGCGCGCCACCAGCGGTGCCCAGTGGCCGGCGGCCGCCGCGCCGCCGGCCAGCCCGGCCGGCTCGCACGCGCCGCGATTGCACGCGTCCACCAGCTCGTCCAGCTGGACGCCGGCCTGGCGCCAGAACGTGGCCACCGACTCGTTGGCGGGAAACAGTCGCCAGTCGACGCCGGTGCCCCTGCGCTTCAGCAGGCCCCAGGCGGCGGTGCGCGCGCGGCTGAACTTCAGCGACGGGCACACGGTGAACGCGGGGAAGAGGACGCGCTCGCCCTTGGCGATGGTGACCGTCATGGCGGCTGGCTCGCTCCAGTACAGGCTGAACTGGCTGACGCACTGCACCGCGCACACGATCGCGCACGCGGTCAGCATGGCGGCGTAGAAGGCGGTGCGGAACGACGACGTGCGTGACATGGCGTCGGGTCGAGGTCGGGTCGAGGTTGGGCCGACCGGCCGGCAGTTGGCGGCGCTGGAAAGCACGCAGGTCTCGCAACAGGCGGAAACGACTTGAGAAAGTTTTCATAGGAGGTGATTGCAATCATGGGCTGCCTGATAACTGTCCCAGACTGTCCGTAACAGCCACTGCACGTGGAGGGCATGTATTGTTAAATAAATAAATAAATAAATAAATAGATGACGCATCATGGTCGATGCATGTCATACAAGGACATCCCACAGTATCACGTGAGAAACCGTGAGGCGATTGGTGTCTGTGGGGTAAAATGTCTCACCACCAATGTGCAGATGTTCAGCTTGGGATGTATTGACATGTATTTATGGTAATGTTCTCAGAGAAGTGTAAGATGTTGTAGTAAGTTCTCCTTCATACTTATTACTGAGCTGTAGTTGCAGTTGGAGGAAGAAAATTGTGGAGCATTTATAAAAGAACCGGCCTGGATTTAGTCTAGGTTAGTTGTAAATAATATGTTGCTAGGGCAATCAGGCACATAAAGCAAAAGTCCGTATGGCAGACCTGCGTACGCAAATGTACGCAAGCAAACGTACTTAAGCGCAGATGTACATATGGCAATTGCTGACATGGGAAAATGTACGTAAGCGCAAATGTATGTAGGCACAAAAGTGCGGATGCTTAAAAGTATATAAGCGTAAATGTACGCAAGCGCAAAAGTACGTGTGCGCAAATATACGTAAGCGCAAATGTGCCCAAATGTAAATGTACGTATGCGCAAATGTACCTAAGCGCAAATATACGTAAGCACAAATGTGCGCAAGAGCAACAGTACGTAACTGTAAAAGAATACAAAAGCAAATGTATTTATTAGCCAATGTGCGTACATTTAGGCATGCGTGCACTTTGAGTTTGAGCACATTTGGTTAGGTGCATATTCCAAGCGTATATTTGCTCTTACATACATTAGCTCTTTCGCATATTCTCTCTTGCGCACCTTTGCCATGAGTGCATTCGGCATGAGTACACTTCTCGCATGTACTTTTGTGTTCAGGCATATTTGTGCTTACGTACCATACTTACTTTCATCCGTACGTACATTTCCTGACGTGCACTTGAGGCACGTATAATTGCTTCATAAATGCTATAAGTGGTTTCGTATCCTAGTTTACGTACATTGGCATTCGGATACATTTGTTCCCAGGTACTTTTCAATGTATGTACATTTGCACAAGCGTAAATTGGCTCATAGGTACATTTGCGCTCACGTAATTTTGTACTCACGTGCAGTTTTGCGTACGCACATTTGCGCTGACATATTTTGCGTTTGCATACATGTGGACATGCGTATATTTGCGCTTACGTATATTTGCGCTTATGCACATTTGCACTTACGTAGATCTGTGCTTACGTACATTGAAGTTGCCGTACTTCTGCGCTTACGCACATTTGTGCATACATACATTTGCGCTGACATGGTTTTGTGGATTCTAGGGCAAATATGCTTAAGGACAAATGTGCGTATGGCAGATGTGCGTAAGCAAATGCACGTAAGCAATTATACGTATGGGCAATAGTACGTATGGCAAAGGTACGTAAGCAAAGGTACGTAAGCGCAAATGCACGTAAGCGCAAAAATACGTCAGCGCGAATGTACATATCCACAACAGTGCATGAGTGCAGGTGTAATTATGCGCAAATGTACATACAGGTCCCATATGTGCATTTACTGTTACATAATTTTACCTTTACTTCCAATTGTTCTCACATGCTTTTACCTGTACGTGCATTTACGCTTACGTACGTTTGCGCATACTTGCATTCACGCTTACGTACTCTTGCTCTTACGTACATTTTCTCACATGTACATTTACGCTTACGTACTTATGCGGTTGCGTACATTTGCGCTTAAATACTCTCGGCATACGTACATCTGCGCTTACGTGCAATCATCATGGGTATATCTGTGCTTGCGCACATTCGCTTACCTACATTTGCGTGCGTGTATCTGCCATAGGTGCATATGTCCTTAAGTATATTTGTGCTGAAGTACTTTTGCGCTTACGTATATTTGTGCATACGTACATTTGCGCCTACGTACATTTGCGCTTATCTATTTTTGCCCATACGTACTTTTGTGCTTACATTTATTACATTTATTTTACATTTATTTTCACTTACATTTATTTTCAGATATGTACATTTGCTCTTCCGTACTTTTGCGATTACGTACATTTGCGCATACGTGCATTTGCGCCTACGTACATTAGCTATCGTACATATGCTATACGCACATTTTCTATCATGTGCATCTGCCATGCGTACAATTGTCATTCGTACTTTTGCATTTTCGTACATCTGCACTAACGTACATCTGCAATGCTTACTTTTGCGCATACCCACATTTACTTACGTATATCTGTTTACGTACTCTTGCCATACGTACATTTGTCCTAGAATCCGTTGTAAGTAGTTCATGTAAGGTAATGAAGAGGAATTGTAGATTGCAGAATAAAGCAATAGCAGTTTTACACCTACAACTTACAACTCACAACTTACACCAAAATTTTCCTTTTCGGAACAGGATGCATGTTATGCATCTTCATGCCGACCCCTGACGGAGTCCATTGCCCACAGAACAACGAATATGTCAAAGGAATAAGAGGCTTCAACGGATGCTCCAATGTTCGTTGTGCCCAAGAATCCAAACGTCTGCCAGACGGAGCGAGTGGCGGCGCCTCCCGAGAGGATGATTGACTCCGGTAAGAGCCGTCTGAGAGCGATGTCTGCCTCACCTGACGCGCCGGTGGCGGCAGTACCGGGAGCGGGACCAGTGCGCGGCCGTGCTGTCCGCGGGGTCAGGTCAGGTCAGGTCAGGTCGCCGGAGAGTGACCCTGCCGGCGTCGGGTCGCGCCGACGACACACGACCGGTGGCGGCAGCAGTCCACTAAGGGCAACAGTCGTCATCGAACAGCATGGGGAGGGGCGGCCACGCACGGCCCGGCGGTAGGCTTGAAGTCGCTACCGCTGGGAACTAGCCGCCTGTCGCGCCGTAAGAGTGCGTCCGCACTAACCGACGCATTGTGGTGAATGGCGGGGCGCGTTCACAGTTCCCACGAGGCATGAGCATTCATTCGTCGCCGGCGGAGGTCGCCGTACTATTTCAAATGGGGATAATTGTGCGAACGTGGCGTCCGTCTGGCCGGTGGTGGCTTAGGTGCGTGGACGTTCACGGCATCCGATATGGGTGTGTACTGTGCACCTTGCGCTCGTGAGATCAATAACGCTGCTGGGGTGGAGGTGCGAAGCGTCGCACACGGATGGACAGCGAGGAATTTCCCCTTTCAGGGACCACGTAAGAGAAGTTGATGTGCCTTTTGTGTTGCCCAGCTGGCAGTAACGGAGGGCGTGGCAGCCGGCTGCAGAGCTCACACGTCGCGATCGTCGCGCTACGCTCCACCGATGTATGTCAATGGTGGGTCACAACAGATACTGGCACACGTGCTCCTGCTCCTGGTCTGCTGCGGAAAACGGCCGTGGCCGGGCCACACGTGGCTGCGCGACTTTCAGCTCGCGTGAGCCGTGTGCACCTCCGCCCACTGTTGTCCTTTAGTGATGCATGCGCCGCGCAGCTGCGCCCGGGACATTGTTCGGCGCGGCCACGTCGGTCGGGAGCGACGAGATGTACCGGCCGACTGCGGTCGGTCGTGTTATCGCTCCAGTACGTTTGCGCTCACGTACATTTGTGCTTACGTACATTTTCACGTTCGTGTCTTTGCGCTTACGCACATTTGTTCTTACGTACATTTTCACGTTCGTCCCTTTGCTCTTACCTACTTCAGCTCGTCGTGGCACGGCGACCTGTACTTTCCAGCAGTGGTGACCTATGCTAGCCCCTAGGTCAGCGGCACGTGTGTGGGGGCGGGTGCCAGGGAGCGGCTGTAGGGCTTGTGATGGCTTTGCTTTACTACTGCGCTTTCAGTGAACTGTTTTATTTGAGCACGTTTGCAGTGGTTCAATGATTGTGTTAATTTTTTTAACTCAATCGTGTCATGTTGAAAGGCCCATGAATTAATATACACACTCAGTAAAGAAGAAAATAATCTTGGTTGATCATGTCACCAGGAGAATTATAGGGCAAATCGACAAGGCAAAGGGGTGATTGCCCAACCTCATGTCTCAGATTTTAATAAAAATTGGTCTGTAGGGTTATCTTATGCCCTGAATTCACCTGCTAAAAATGTATTTCAATCAGGTCAATGGTTCAGATAGCCTCGGGCATTTCTGGAACGTCACGCTAAAAGGTTATGTTCGTTGGCCGAAAACTATGGCAAATATGATTCAAGATATACTTGTCCAGAAATTTGTGAACTCACCAAAGGTTCAAATAATCCAATTCCAACAATATTGTATACCTGTGATAAATGGTTAAAAAGGTGGCACATGACCTCAGATCACTTGAGCTGCGGCGATCTCGATGTCCGTGAAAGTATATTTTTCAAAATAGATATGATGGAAGTACCATTTTCCCTTGATATACAACAATTAAACTAACAGCGTTTCTGCCACAAATCCTCGCTTGGAGAGCGCAAACTTTCCCATATTAGAAGGTTTTAGAGGATTGAAGTTCTAACTCGTCTGGGTCGAGCTGTCAGCGGAGTCCAAGCTGAGAAAGTGCCCCGGAACTGATCGACAGAGTTCAAGCGTTTGACAAGCGCCCTTCGGCTCGCCGGAAAGGCCCTGTGTCGTCAAAGAGCACCCCTGAGATGACGTCTATCTAGCAGCCTGTGCTAAACCCTTCAGACCTAAACACGTCCACCCTGAGGGCTAGCAAGGGCTGTAAAGACAAGGGAGGATCCGCCCGAGAACTGGAATACACATACCAGCTATAAAGAGCATCCTCAGCTGGAATGGGACTTAACAGCTGATGAATGAACAGGGCACCTGAGGGTTCGAGAAGGCTAGGATCCTCCGTGGGTTTGAAAGGGCATCTGAGGGATGAAAAGAATCCCTAAGAGCTGAAGAGAACTAGTGAAGGCCCTACTCAGATCTGCAATGCCCCGAGATGAGAGCTAGACAGAAAAATTGAGAACTGTGATGGGCCCCCACATGCAGGAGAGGGTCCCGAGGGATGTAGAGGATCTCGTGAGAGTCAGGGAGGACTAGGCCGAAATTCTTATGAGATTTAGAGTGGCCCCTAATGGATGAACAAGGCACTGTGAGAGTACAGGCATGGATGAAGAATGCGGTATGGTAGGTATGGTCAAGGTCACATCAACTTCAAAGTTGATGTGGCACTGTCACACCAACATTCTGTAACAGCCTCTATTTTTTAGAAGGCAATTCACACAATTTACCAGCTTAAGGGTAAGCTCAAACTGTGGTCAGGACAGCGACGAAGCCATAAATTGTCTCTGGGTGGTCCGGATTACCCCACATGGTTTTTAAAGTACACGGATGACGGCTAATTTTTTTCGAAGCCAAGATATGTTGATCCATGATCAAAATAACGGATTATATCTTCACTAGTGCCACGTATTATTGGATCTGCTCCTTCATTCAGTTGTAAGTAAGCAAGATGCTGTTATAGACCAGGAATGCAAACCACCTAAGCATACATCTAGATGCACGATATCAAAACTGCATTGAAAAACGTCGATCCCGTCTTCTGTAAGACGTAAGTAAATGCATGCAAGGGCTCATAAACTACCGTAAGCAACTACCGTACCTGTATGCATTCGTAAGGACTTGTATCCGTTCGTAAGCGCCCATGAACTTCCATAAGCACCCGTAGGCGTTCGTAAGGGCACACAAACCGTCGTACGGGTCAGGGTGCGTTCGTAGAGATAAGCAGACGTTCACGGTGACCCGTAGTCGTTCGTAACAGTTCGTGCGCGTTTATAGGTGCACGTGCACTTAGTAAACGGCCACATGCGTTCGTAAAAGTTCATAGATTTTCTTAGCGGCTAGACAGCAGCCACCAAACTGTTGTTCGCCTTGCTATATCTGCCATGGCGATCCAGTGCATAATTATATGCATGCCCCTGACGCGACCCTTCGCGCCAAGCTACGGACCCGTGGACCCTAAAGAAGGGAGATACCACCTCTTGGCTGCATCCATGTGCCAGAACACAACATTGTGCTAACCTGGAGGCCACTGATTATGCCACAGGTCAAGCGTGGTGCCCTTGGACCTCAGGTGAACCGCACTATATCCCCAAAGTTGCCAAGTACAATGATGCTGTACTGGATACACACCAGCTCCACTGCCATGTTGATGTGCTCAAAATCGATCAAAGCAATTACCCTTCCAATCTGGTTTCAACGGAGGTCATTCAAAATTGGCTAATGTACACTAACCTAACCTAACCTTATGTCACATTTATCCGCTTTCCAGCACCAGATCCAATCGTGAAAACGATGAAAACAGGCAGCATACACGACGGATGCATGCACACAACATACTGAATGCACACAACGGACTTCGCAACCTATGCGCTGGACGCAACGATGCACGCTACGCTCGACGCTACTATGCTAGACGCTACGCTAGAGGTTACGCTAGACGCTAGGATGCTATTGGCTACGCTAGATGTTACGCTATACGCTACGATACTATTCGCTACGCTAGATGTTACGCTATACGCTACGCTATACGCTACGCTATACGCTACGCTATACGCTACGCTATACGCTACGCTATACGCTACGCTATACGCTACGCTATACGCTACGCTATACGCTACGCTATACGCTACGCTATACGCTACGCTATACGCTATACGCTACGCTATACGCTACGCTATACGCTACGCTATACGCTACGCTATACGCTACGCTATACGCTACGCTATACGCTACGCTATACGCTACGCTATACGCTACGCTATACGCTACGCTATACGCTACGCTATACGCTACGCTATACGCTACGCTATACGCTACGCTATACGCTACGCTATACGCTACGCTATACGCTACGCTATACGCTACGCTATACGCTACGCTATACGCTACGCTATACGCTACGCTATACGCTACGCTATACGCTACGCTATACGCACTACGCTACGCTATACGCTACGCTATACGCTACGCTATACGCTACGCTATACGCTACGCTATACGCTACGCTATACGCTACGCTATACGCTACGCTAGCTATACGCTACGCTATACGCTACGCTATACGCTACGCTATACGCTACGCTATACGCTACGCTATACGCTACGCTATACGCTACGCTATACGCTACGCTATACGCTACGCTACTATACGCTACGCTATACGCTACGCTATACGCTACGCTACCTAGCTAGCTATAGCTACGCTATACGCTACGCTACGCTATACGCTACGCTATACGCTACGCTATACGCTACGCTATACGCTACGCCATACGCTACGCCATACGCTACGCTATACGCTACGCTATACGCTACGCTATACGCTACGCTATACGCTACGCTATACGCTACGCTATACGCTACGCTATACGCTACGCTATACGCTACGCTATACGCTACGCTATACGCTACGCTATACGCTACGCTATACGCTACGCTATACGCTACGCTATACGCTACGCTATACGCTACGCTATACGCTACGCTATACGCTACGCTATACGCTACGCTATACGCTACGCTATACGCTACGCTATACGCTACGCTATACGCTACGCTATACGCTACGCTATACGCTACGCTATACGCTACGCTATACGCTACGCTATACGCTACGCTATACGCTACGCTATACGCTACGCTATACGCTACGCTATACGCTACGCTATACGCTACGCTATACGCTACGCTATACGCTACGCTATACGCTACGCTATACGCTACGCTATACGCTACGCTATACGCTACGCTATACGCTACGCTATACGCTACGCTATACGCTACGCTATACGCTACGCTATACGCTACGCTATACGCTACGCTATACGCTACGCTATGCGCTACGCTATGCGCTACGCTATGCGCTACGCTATGCGCTACGCCATGCGCTACGCCATGCGCTACGCCATGCGCTACGCTATACGCTACGCCATACGCTACGCCATACGCTACGCCATACGCTACGCCATACGCTACGCCATGCGCTACGCTATGCGCTACGCCATGCGCTACGCTATGCGCTACGCCATGCGCTACGCCATGCGCTACGCCATGCGCTACGCCATGCGCTACGCCATGCGCTACGCCATGCGCTACGCTATGCGCTACGCTATATGCTACGCTATGCGCTACGCTATGCGCTACGCTATGCGCTACGCCATGCGCTACGCCATGCGCTACGCCATGCGCTACGCCATGCGCTACGCCATGCGCTACGCCATACGCTACGCTACATACAACCATGTGCGGCATGTCACTAGTACAAGTGAGCCTCTTGAATGCTACCCCGGAACGAGCCTATTTATTCTATAACCGCTAGATGGCACTGGTACAAGCGCGCTTGTTGAATGCTGTACCGGAATGCCTGTCGTAAACTATTGTCGCCAGATGGCACCAGTGCAAGTGCGCCTAGTTAATGCTGCTCCGGGAGGCACCAGTATATGTTATTTGATGTACACCATGCGCATACGTCATTTGATGCGGGAAGGCTATTACGAGCATGGGCCATGCGAGAAAATCTGCAGCTTCCACCACTGCATGAGCTTTATTATAGTCGTTTGTCCCGAATTCACTCGTATCCTTCCTTGAACCGCCAATGGCCAGTGTTACCCTCGCCGGAAAAGTAAATAATACCACTTTGATAAATCCTGCCACATGTTGCTTTTCTGCCTCCCCTGGATCCGCTATCATGTCATTAAGTTCAACATAAACATTTCAAAGCAACAAAGAAGTTAACAAAATACCAATGGAAGAAAATAAGCACAGCTAAGCAATGTAACACGAGCAGTTGAATTATTAGTCATGGTCACCGGAACAGCAAGACCATAATAGTATTCAGATGCCTGTTCTGTCCCCAACTTTTCGGAAGAATTTGTCGGGCAGGAGACTCCTATTATTCGCCCCCGGTGCCGTTTCTGGTACAATTCCGAAGTTAATATGCTAATATAAAGGAGAGAATGGAAAAAAGCCTCACCGAATTGCACGCTCATATCACACAAAGCGTGCGGGGGAACGACAGGCGAAAAAAACACCGAACGGAGCTTTCACCTATGAGCTAAACGTGGTGGAACTATCAAAGTTGGCTATTTTCCAGATTGTTGAACTTCTCAGCAGATTTTTTGTCACCTTATGATAGTTGCCATGTTTCAGTATGAATTGCAACACATTGTTCAATTCAACGGTTTGAAAATGTAAAAATAAATATTTCGAGAAAATTTGATGGGTCATTCTTAAAACATCCGTGTATCGAAGTCATAGGTTCTTTACCTTTGTTTCTCATCGACGAATGGCAGGTATGTATCACTTCGTTATCAGTGTTAGCAGCACTGCTTGCGACATTCCCACCTCGCTTTTAGCCAACCCTGTTTAATGGTGGGGCTGCGACTATTTTAATGCCAACGTACCGTGAATCGACCGGGATTAGCTGTTACTGCTTCCAGCATGTGGCCCTGTATTATGTTGGTTTGCATTAGGTATCTTCGCTAATGAATAGTTTATCGGAGACTTTTATCGGCGACCACACAGTTCATAGGTGCAGATATTTCAGGAGAGGCAAACGTCCACAAAATGGTCTACATGGCAATAGCACCGCTGACGGTTTAGTTGTTGGTTATCTTTTGATTGTCGCTTAGTATTCGCTTCGGAATAAAGCGGCTGACATGCAGATTCCGTCAGGCCTGGTGTGTACTATCTCATCTGGCCCTGTACCTGGTAAAAAACAAACATAGATGTTCGAAGCGCACTAGGAAATGTTACATCGAGATATTCAAGGAGTCTTTTTCCCTGAGATACTGCGTTCGTTCTAATCGGTGGAGGGCAACATGTGCGCCTCAAGGCGATTTCCTTTCCTGTCTGCGATCTGATGGCGGACACATAGCCGAACGAACCTGCGACCCATGGGTTTTTCAGCCCTGTACAGTTGGCAATACAGCAGCAAAAACAGAGGAAAACAGAACATTGTGTTGTTCGGGGAACAGCAGGCGAAAATAGTTCGGATGTCCGACCCCATCCTTGCCTCTCTGAACCGACGTATGTGTTGCTGAATAGAAATGCATTCCTTCGGCTGCAGTCTGTTATTCGGAGATATGAGAACGGAAACGAGAGTGAAGAGCAAACGTTTCAGTCCGTCACCACACAGATTACGTTTGTGGAGAAGACTGAATGCCGAACGATAATGATTTTACTAAGCTTTCGAAGCCGAGGTTTGGAATAGCCTGGGACTACTGAAATTCAATGACATCAAAGATATATATTAATATATATATATATATATATATATATATATATATATATATATATATATATTTCACTTTATAAGTGATGAAGTATAATTTTGCGGCGACGATACTAAAGTGGCTGAAGCTGGAGGACACGAAAAAACTTGAGGGGGACAAGACCCCCCCCCCCCCTAGTGGTTCCACCCATGTGTTGCTCCATAAGGTCCACAAATGATGTCCCGAAAGCGACACCAGGCGGTGGTGCGTTGACACACGCCGCTTTTCCGTGGTCAGGATCAAAACATCAGGTGGCTTCATCACCCCTTTCTGGCACGGACAACAGCAGTCATTGGTGTGTAGTTTTCTCTTCGTTTTCTTTACTATTTCGTCAAATTGAAATTGATGAGGTGAAGTCAGTTGTGTTTCAATGTACCAAATACAGCGAAGGGTCTTAATAGGTGCTGCTGAGTTGCAATGAGATGTTTGCACGAACATAAGTAGTGTTATCTGACTATATATACCATGAGTTTCTTCTTCCCCTTTCGCATATTCACATCAAACCCATATATTCAAAATTGCGTTCCTCAATTGCATCAGCCTACAGTCGGCTGGCCATCCCACGCCACTATGGCAAGGAATATAATTCATAGCTAACTAGATTTGGCAGCGGTGATTATAAATGTCCCAATTTTACGGCCAACAAAAACATTGAAACCAAAGCCTGGACGCGGATTGCACGCAAGATCCCCGTTCAGCCCCGTTAGCTGCAGTGTCCTTCACTGCCGGGGAAGAATTGGGGCTGGACCAGGGTGGTACAGGGTGGAGCGGGATTGAGCGGGGTGGAGCGGGGTGGAGCGGGGTGGAGCGGGGTGGAGCGGGGTGGAGCAGGGTGGAGCGGGGTGGAGCGGGGTGGAGCGGGGTGGAGCGGGGTGGTACAGGGTGGAGCGGGATGGAGCGGGGTGCAGCAGGGTGGTACAGGGTGCAGCAGGATGGAGCGGGATGGACCTGGGTGGACCGGGGTGCAACAGGGTGGTACAGGGCGGAGCTGGATGGATCGGGGTGCAGCAGGGTGGAGCAAGGCGGAGCGGGGTGGAGCGAGATGGAGCGGGGTGGAGCAGGGTGGAGCGGGATGGAGCAGGGTGGTACAGGTTGGAGCGGGGTGGAGCGGGGTGGAGCGGGGTGGAGCAGGGTGTAGCAAGGTGGAGAATGGTGCAGCGGGGTGGAACGGGGTGGAGCGCTGTTGAGTAGAGCTCTTCTACCTCGGAATACCAACAGTATAAATTAGAGCACCCATAATGGCTTATGTCGTTATCGCTCCCAGATTTAGGCAAGTACCAGTGAGTATCTCTAGCGCAAACCGTTTTGTCCTCTTCTTTGCTGGCATACATTCTTCAGCCTTAAATGACAATTTCTACGTGAAACCCGTTCAGGAACGCCATCCTTGCATAGTTATCCATAACGATCCATAGGTCCATAGCTTCATGTGATTCGGCTGCAGATATTGCATGTTGTCTTTGTGCATTGTGTTCGGACTACGCGCTCCTTTTGCGTAATAAAACACTTGTTTTTTCGTAGTCGCCTTTGCATGGATCGAGTGTGGAGTGCAATTGCGGACGGTTTGTGAAGTGGGCACTAGTTTGCATGGCGAGATTTGCTATCATGATTACACTATTGACCACAACTACCCTGCACTATTGGCCACAACTACCCTACACTATTGGCCACAACTACCCTACACTATTAGCCACAACTACCCTACACTATTAACCACAACCACCCCACATTATTGACACAACTACCCTGCACTATTGACCACAACTACCCTACGTCATTGACCACAACTACCCTACACTATTGAACACAACTACCCTACACTATTAACCACAACTACCCTACACTATTTGCCACAACTACCCTACACTATTGGCCACAACTACCCTACACTATTGACCACAAATACCCTACACTATTGGCCACAACTACCCTACACTATTAACCACAACTACCCTACACTATTAACCACAACTACCCCACATTATTGACACAACTACCCTGCACTATTGACCACAACTACCCTACGTCATTGACCACAACTACCCTACACTATTGAACACAACTACCCTACACTATTAACCACAACTACCCTACACTATTTGCCACAACTACCCTACACTATTGGCCACAACTACCCTACACTATTGACCACAAATACCCTACACTATTGGCCACAACTACCCTACACTATTGAACACAACTACCCTACAATATTGGCCACAATGCGACGATACAATCGGCACCAGGGAGAAATACACGACGGTAGGGGGTAGGGGGCAACTGCTCTTCTTGAGACTCGAAAGGCACCTCTTTGGAGGGCACCTGAGTGACCCGCCGCCCCTCAGGTGCCCGTTCAAAGCCTTCCCCTGCACGCCAAGAGAGCACTCGAGAACTTAATGGATGCGAGGAATATTGTGAGCCTGCCTCAGAGCTAGGATGTCATTGAGAGCCAAAACTGCTGTCGATGACTGGGAAGTGCTCCTGAAAGCTAGAATTGATGGTAGACAGACGGGGGACATGAAGTGCTCCTCTTATGGTTGTTTATGGCAATTCTCAAGGTACTATAGGCACCTGGATGGACGTCGATGAACCACGAGGGCCCTCTCAATATTCCGTGCGGGCATTTGTACTACCATTCGTCTCGTACCTCCACATGGGAGGGAGTTTCGCATTTCCATCCATCTTCTGTACTTCCATTTATGATATGGGAAGGGGGATTGGTGAACCTCAATCCACATCCCTGCTTGCGACTTGGGGTGCGAACGGCCCGTCAAACCTACTGCCCCCCGCGCCTTTCCTTCCTAGTGCCTCCAGTAGTGCCTGTTAGGAACAACAGTAGTGCCATAATTTGAATTTCCATAAACTTTCTCAAACAAATGAACACTCGGTTCAGCATCCGGCCTGAGCCTATTCGCGGACTAAATTCATTGCCGATATCGGGACCGAATATCAAGTACGAAGTGACGGCAGTCCCAGCGTGGACAACTATCCCAACGGTGACGACCATCCTAACAGCCACGCCCCCTCGTGCTGACAGCCGCCCCAGCGCCCACGCCCATCGGAACGGTGGCAGTCACCCCAGCGGAAACAGCAGTCCCAGTGGCTACAGCTTCCCCAGCAGCCGCGACCGCCCGTATGGTCACTGCCACCTCAGCGACCACGGCTGCCCAAAAGGCAACGGCCGTCCCAGCGGCCAGCGGCTTGGAGTGCCTTCGAGACTTGTGGACGGTTTTGTTCATTCACGAGTATGCATTGCAACACACGCTGGAATTGAACCTTCATGATGGCGTAGCGGACAGTTTTTATTCAGCACCATGGCTACTGATGGAATATCAATATTATTTTCGTAAATTGACTACCCTACATACCATGCTGTGTGGAAAGAGGCGACTCCAAGCTCGCCCCCACAATGCACAGCACCAATGCCTGCTTTACGCCTCCACCTTTGAGCATGACGGTAATAGTTCTGGCCACGACAGGTGTGCAGCGTCTTGCCGCCATGTGGCCGGCTGACCGTCCGCCAGATATCACTGCCGGTCTCACCCAACGTCACCGTACCTGGTCACGTCAGTCAGCGCGACCCTGGCGACACGTCGTGCGCCCCTGGTCGCCGCTCCGTGGTTCACCTGACCTGACCTGACCTGACACCGCTGGCCATCGACTTCGACGGTGTGTCGGCATGTCGGCGCCGACGGACGACCGGTCCGACGGCGCGCGGAAGGGTTTAGGGCGTGTCGTCCGACGCGGCGCTGGAGAAACGCTGCAGCCCAGGCCACACAAGCGAGAGTTCGATGTGCTGGTGGTCGTCTACCTAACGTCCGTGTGGCTGCTCGTCCTCGCGACGGAGCCCGGCACGATGCTCGCTGCCGGCCACGCCCGATTTCCGCTGGCTTCGACGAGAATGTCACGTTTTCCTACCTACAGCCAGACATTACCGCTGCCGCCGGCCTAGTTCCATAGCCGTCAGCACACGTTCGTCGTTCGAGCAGTCCGTGTACCCCTTACCGTGGTGGCTGAGTAACACAACAAGTAGAGCCCGGGAGAGGTGATTTGTGGACTAAGTTTGCAAATCCTGCATTGCTTGCAAATTGCCCAATGTGGCATCGGTCCATCATCACCACAACAGAATGACTTCATCACCAAAGGCATAGTCCAAAAACATGCGTGGAATCATGTTCAGTATCAGGCGTAACAAATTGGAAACCTGTCACTTCTGACGAAAGACAAACTATTACTGAATGTCACTAAGCACCGGCACACACCCGTGCAGCCTGAACGGCCGTGAGGGCCGCCACAGCCAGTGTACAGCCTGCCAACACTGTGGTCATCACCGGGAAGCTGGACGCGTCAATGATGGCTCCGCCCACTGTCGGTCCGACCACACTTCCGACGGAGAACACCACCGAGAATACGCTTGACAAGAACGCATGCGTGGCGACTGTGTCCTCCAGTCCCCGCGCCATGCACACTTGCAGGACCTTGGGGAAAAGCGGGATGAATGTGCCGCCTTGTCCAAACTCCTTGACGGTCAAGCCGACGCCCAGCAGCCACCAGGATGGCTGGAGTGGCAGAAAGGGCGAGGGCGACAGCAGCAGCAGCCCGACAACGGTCAGCACAAGACAGGGCGTCAGCAACAAGTAGGTGTTGTCGACGTGGTCGTGAACACGACCCCAGAGGACGCCGAACACTACTAACGAGCTTGCGGCCACCAGAAAGAAGAGACCCAGCTGGGACGGCGTGATGCCCATGGCGACGAACACGTACGGGCCGATGCTCGCGTCGATCGTCGTCCAGTTCATCGACGCGCTCAGTCGGATCAGGCAGCAGAGCCACACTTCGCCGGAGCCGGCCAGCGCGCGCAGGATGGGCGCCACGGGGACGCTGTGACGCTGCGGCCGGCCGACGGTCGGCATCACGGCCAGCGTGACGCCCGCAGTGGCCAGCATCAGCACGCCCAGCGCGTAGAACGACAGTCCGTAGCCGCCCGCATAGTAGAGGCCACCGCCGATGGCCGGGCCGAGCGAAATGCCGACGCCGGTGAATATTTCGGCGACGCTCGACGCCGTGTTCGTGCGCTCCGGGAACCGGTTGGCGACCACAGTGAGGCCGGCGGTGTTCAGCATGCTCACGCCCACCGCCTCGACCATGCGGGTCGCGAAGCTGGCAGCGATGAAGGCGCGTGTGTCGGCGAGCCACGGCAGCGCGCCGAACGCCACCGTCGAGCCGCCGGCGACGGCCAGGCCGAGGCAGTAGGAGCGCGTCACCCCGAGTCGAGGCACTAGTCGGCCCATCAGCGGGTACGCCACCAGCTGGATGGCGGCGAAGCAGCTGAACACGGCGCTCGTCACGGTCTGCGACACGCCGCGGCCGCGTGCCTCCACCGGGAAGAAGGGGACCATGAGCCCCATCAGGCAGCCGCCCAGCAGGTTGCCCGTGCCGAGGCAGCCGAGCAGGAGCTTCTGCTCGCGCGTGAACGCGGTGGCTGTGTGCAAAGTCGACATCGACTTTGCGGTCGTCAGCTCCGATGCAGGTGGCTTGTGGTCGTGGCGCGTGTCGTACGTGTCCGACGGTCCGAGCCGTGGCAGGAGAGATGTCTCGCTGTCTGAGCATGCCGCCTCTCGCTCAAGCATCTTGACAGCCATGGGCCAGCTGTGCTGGCACGCACACAACCAAGTCACCGCACGGGCGTACGCACGTTCTGTTCCTCCGGAAATCACACTCAGTCCGTGCAGTTATCGAACAGAGGCCTTCTCCTCACCGCCGCCTACTTGCCACACTGAACCACGTCGGCGCGTGTGCAGTTTGGCAGCTTCTCTAACAAGGACGGGTAGGGGCGGAACCAGGCACATGTCCGGGGGGTGTCCAAATCGGATTTGTAAATGGTCGTGATTAGTCGCATATGCAGTGTGCAAAGGAAGAACCCATGCGAAGGATGTATCTCTCTACGGTTGCTCGTCGATGAAGCTTACATGTGCAGTCGTATTGCGTCCGTAGCGACACACGGTGTCATACTCGGTTGGTTTATATGTATATGACTGTTCCTAGATTTGCCGATAATCGTTCGTTGATGCGGAGTACCTGGACTAAGGGAAATCATCACACATGATGATACTAGGCGATACTAGGCGGGGCAGAAAACAGCACCAGTCTACGTACTTCTGGTAGTGTTCATAATATACTAAACATCATATTGGGGTCCATCGCCGACCCCTCTGGGTGCTTCTATCACGTCAAGTGGTGTTACCAGAGTGCTTAGCCAGCATTGCTACCACTCACTCTCATGGGTACTCTGCGTGGCACCCCTTTTCGATGGATGGGCCTATTGGCGGTGAATTCGTACCACCCTATAGAGGTTCCAGTGCAAAAACAACACTCATCAGGGTACGTTTTTCAGTAAGGTACTCAGAGTAGTACCGGATTCATACCTAAAGGTTCCACCAATAGCACTGCAAAGGGAGGCTATTATGGACCAGCATAGACATCTTACATCGGTGGGCATCCGGGCCAAATGCAAAACTTTAGCGCATATCCCGGTCAAAAAGAAAAATAAACAAGTTCACATAAGAACCATCACCAAACAGATCTGGGCATGAGCAGCTCTTATATCCAATTTCGGTTGCAGTGCAACATATTTCTGGCACTGTTGATGGGATACAATTGCACCTGTCTTTTGAGAAGTTCGCTCAGTGTATCGGGAGATCGATGAAGGCAGCCAGTGCTTACTTCAAGTCAAAGAACCTACGCAATAGCCAGGGATGTAGCCAGGAGGGTGACGGGGTCGGCCACTCCCTTGGGCTTCCACGGTCCTCCGGTATGGCTCTTCAGGCCACGCCAGTGGCCCACAGATAATGGTCAACGGAATCACCATGGATATAAAATAGCGAGGCCGGCAGCGTGCTTACGGCCTCTGATGTTGTTCTCGGGCAGCCAAGACGGACTAAGAACGTCTGCGGGTCCTTATGGACGTCTGCAAGCACTTAAGATTGTTTGTGAATCTCCTACGAATATTATTTTCGTAAATTGATTACCTCACATACCATGCTATGTGGAAAGAGGCGACTCGAAGCTCACCTCCGCAATGGACAGCACCAATGCCTGCTTTACGCCTCCACCTTTGAGCATGACGGTAATAGTTCTGGCCACGACAGGTGTGCAGCGTCTTGCCGCCATGTGGCCGGCTGACCGTCCGCCAGATATCACTGCCGGTCTCACCCAACGTTACCGTACCTGGTCACGTCAGTCAGTGCGACCCTGGCGACACGTCATGGGCCCCTGGCCGCCGCTCCGTGGTTCACCTGACCTGACCTGACACCGCTGGCCATCGGCTTGGACGGTGTGTCGACATGTCGGTGCCGACGGACGACCGGTCCGACGGCGCGCGGAACAGTTCAGGGCGTGTCGTCCGACGCGGCGCTGGAGAAACGCCGCAGCCCAGGCCACACGAGCGAGAGTTCGATGTCCTGGTGGTCGTCTACCTAACGTCCGTGTGGCTGCTCGTCCTCGCGACGGAGCCCGGCACGATGCTCGCTGCGGCCACGCCCGATTTCCGCTGGCTTCGACGAGAATGTCACGTTTTCCTACCTACAGCCAGACATTACCGCTGCCGCCGGCCTAGTTCCATAGCCGTCAGCACACGTTCGTCGTTCGAGCAGTCCGTGTACGCCTTACCGTGATGGTAGGGGGTAAACACATTCATAGGTATTTGGTGGACAGATCCGCACAGTTCACTGGCCAGGGTAATATTCATTGGCAGGGAAGAATTGGGGATGGAGCAGGGTCGGGCGGGATGGAGTGGGGTGCAGCAGGCCGGAGCGGGGTGCAGCAGGATGGACGCCAATGACGAACATATTCGCGCTAACACACGTGCAGCGCCGACAGTCTTCATAGGCCGTGCTGATGTGTAGTTCGTAAATTATATTTGAAAATTATATTCAATTTTTTAAAGAAAATATAGCCATAACTATGTACAGGTGGATTTAGAAGATGAATAATGTCATTAGAGCTCATTAAACAAGAAAGCGTCAGAACAAGCATCGAAATGATACTTCAATCCTCTGCAGCTCAGAACAGTTCGGATCATCGGGTGCAGTGTGTCCAAATTTGCCCAGTTAGGTGTCGGCACGCAAATAAGACAAATTATTCTTGGTTAATACTCATAGCCAATGGAAATTGAGCTGCATTGAGGTGATCCTTTACCTCGAGATAGATCAAACTTACAATTGTTTTTACTGCATATTCAGGAGTTCACGTCATCTCCGTCTGAAATTTTGTGTACATGCCTGCATAAGTGCTTAACACGCGCCCTGGAGGGCCTCTGAAAATTATACGCTTTGGAGGGGGGGCGGAATCTGCCCTCTAAGATCTCGGTCCCTATTAAAGTTGGAGCAACGAAATTCGTAGGGTGGATGGGTACGGTAGTGAATTCTATTTTGAGTAAATTTCATGACCTTAGGTCAATATCTTCGAAGTCAAATGAGGTCAAAATGTTAACATTTTCTGGTTTTGCGTGGCTTGGCTTGTCATTGTTATGGATCGCTGTGATTGTGTTCAAATGCTCCGAAATGAACATCAATGATGTTTTGGACATTACTAATGATGCAATACAGATGTTGAACCCGGCATTTGACCTCAGATCACCTATATAACAGGACTTTATAAAGTCATTACCTGCTCCAGTTACCGAAACCGGGCCGACCGTCCGACTACTTCGACAACAATGACAAACAGTACTTCTCAGGATGTGTAGGGATGTGCAAGGTGACATCAATCGCATGAAAGTCATTTGCATTTATGACAACATTCTAGTTGACCAAGTTTGGTTCCATTAACCTGCCATGAACTTGACCTGACTTGACCTCGATGACCTAACACAACTTTGAAGGTATAAAGCATGACAATATAAATCAAACAAGTCGCTAGTGTTGCCAAGAACACTTCCCTTTTGCCAATATACGGGAAGCCCATCAGCGCCGATTTTTGTGGTCTGGCGCTTGGAAATTTGTTTGACTCTAACGACCCCTAACTCGAAAAGGTTTCGGCCGATTTTCGTTTTTCTTGCTTTAAACACCGCGTCGGTCATTTCTAAGCAGGTACAAAAACCATGGCGTATATCGACCGGTAAAAGCTGGTGTTATCTACAAAAAAATCGGAGGGGTGAGCGGATTTCGCCGCTCCTCCAGGGCGCGTGTTAAACCGATAATTTAGATAAATGGACAAACTGAGGTGATGACCTGATCAAATGGAAGCAAGGCTGATTTCAAACATGGAACAGCGCAAGCCGCAATAAGTCATTCCTCTGGATGCGCAGACACCCACAAACCTAATATGGGCACCCACACATCCACCTCATGCACCATCAAGTCCATGTGGCAACATGCGGTCAGGTCGAAAAGTGGCGTGTTGAGTTAATCTTAGAGCATCTCTTGATAGTGTTTATAAATTTGTATTTACATTCCAGGTACCGAAGTTCACAAACATGAATCGAAACTGAAAACGAAACAAAAAGAATCGGCTCAGATACGAAGACATTGAAAACAAGTCGTCACCAACCAGTATGTTTCTTAACATGAAGCAAGTATCGGTACAAGTACATATGTACTTGGCACACAAGAAAACAAGGTAGAAGAATAAAGAAGAACTGGAAGCATCATCTATGGGACATGCATGCAAATCATGGGCAGAGCTTACTATTTCATTGGGAGCAACCATCATATATTTATTTTATTCGAGGTGGGTGAGGCAACCCTGAAACGAAATGAACTCCACTGTTTCGAGTTCGCGTCGTTTCTTAAAATACATTTTGAACTTTACCACACTGAAAATTCAGGATTGCTTCTGAGACCTAATCCCATGAAGGGAGGGTTTGTCAGATCCTCCAGGTGATGCCGGTCCGCCAATAACTGTCTTCGGGACGCAGAAATCCGACCTTGCGGCTCTCATCTCGACGTCGCTCCCACTCGAGGTCGGGCCAGGCCACTTCCCTACCCGGCCATTCTGGCAACAGCTGACAACACACAAGCAAAAACTGATGATAACAGAGCATTGTGCTATTCGAAGAACAGCAGGCGAAAATAGTTCGGATGTCTGACCCCATCCTTCCCTCTCTGAACTGACGAATGCGTTGCTGAATAGGAATGCATACCTTCGGCTGCAGTCTGTCATTCGGAGATATGAGAACAGAGTGAAGCGCAAACGTTTCAGTCCGTCACCACACAGAATACGTTTGTAGCTGGTGGAGAAGCCGGAATGCCGAGCAGTAATGCATTTTACTAAGCTTTCGAAGCCGAGGTTTGGTACACCCTAAGGCTACTGAAATTTAAGGATATACCTTGGTATTTCCTGTCCCGCTGCCCCGGCTTGAGTACTTCTAGCTTTGCCTTCAGCACCCCTAGCCTTTTTCTGTGCGCCATTGTGTCACAAAGGTTGTTGGTGCTCATCTCAGTGGCGGTTCTGGGTACTTGAAGCTGGGTAAGCAATTACTATAGCCACCACTAACGTACATGTTCTGCCTCCGTTATCAACAGAAAGTTCATTTTCGAACTTATCTGCTGATAAGTTCCAAAGTGAATCCTAAAGGTACCCCTATAAATAATGACTTAGTACCTTTTGGATCATGAATTAATGCTTAGATCAAACTTGGATGACTGCATGACTTAGATGAAAAGCACTCAACTTGTTTTTCGTTCTTTTGAATCTTTCGAAATATATGCATCACTTCTAAGTTCACTCACATTTACCAATATACATTTATAGTGTTGTTTTTCGCTCCTGTATCGTTGTCTTTAGGCAAAAGCTAAAATGCATTTAGTTGCAGGATATAAAACTTCATTGGGAAGGACGTCGATGCACTATTAGGTTAGCGGCAACGGGTTCCATGCTATGAGTTCGTGCATTTAGTTGCAGGATATAAAACTTCATTGGGAAGGACGTCGATGCAATATTAGCTTAGCGGCAACGGGTTCCACGAAACTCATCGCAAGGTGCCTTGGGGCACGGTCTGACGAATCATCTTAGAACGATGGTGTTCCCTTTCAACCTTTACAAGGATAAGTGGAGGTTCGTGAGGGCCCGTATACTTCCGTAAATGCCTGGACACGATCGTAAGAGCCCGTGCACTTGGTAAAGTTCTGTATATATTCGTAGGAGATACACAAACAATCTTAAGTGCTTGCAGACGTCCATAAGGACCCGCAGACGTTCTTAGTCCGTCTTGGGTGCCCGAGAACAACATCAGAGGCCGTAAGCACGCTGCCGGCCTCTCTATTTTATATCCATGGTGATTCCGTTGACCATTATCTGTGGGCCACTGGCGTGGCCTGAAGAGCCATACCGGAGGACCGTGGAAGCCCAAGGGAGTGGCCGACCCCGTCACCCTCCTGGCTACATCCCTGGCCATTGCGTAGGTTCTTTGACTTGAAGTAAGCACTGGCTGCCTTCATCGATCTCCCGATACACTGAGCGAACTTCTCAAAAGACAGGTGCAATTGTATCCCATCAACAGTGCCAGAAATATGTTGCAAGTGCCTACCACTGCAACCGAAATTGGATATAAGAGCTGCTCATGCCCAGATCTGTTTGGTGACGGTTCTTATGTGAACTTGTTTATTTTTCTTTTTGACCGGGATATGCGCTAAAGTTTTGCATTTGGCCCGGATGCCCACCGATGTAAGATGTCTATGCTGGTCCATAATAGCCTCCCTTTGCAGTGCTATTGGTGGAATCTTTAGGTATGAATCCGGTACTACTCTGAGTACCCTACTGAAAAACGTACCATGATGAGTGTTGTTTTTGCACTGGAACCTCTATAGGGTGGTACGAATTCACCGCCAATAGGCCCATCCATCGAAAAGGGGTGCCACGCAGAGTACCCATGAGAGTGAGTGGTAGAGATGCTGGCTAAGCACTCTGGTAACACCACTTGACGTGATAGAAGCACCCAGAGGGGTCGGCGATGGACCCCAATATGATGTTTAGTATATTATGAACACTACCAGAAGTACGTAGACTGGTGCTGTTCTCTGCCCCGCCTAAATCGTCATGTGTGATTATTTCCCTTAGTCCAGGTACTCCGCATCAACGAACGATTATCAGCAAATCTAGGAACAGTCATATACATATAAACCAACCGAGTATGACACCGTGTGTCGCTACGGACGCAATACGACTGAACATGTAAGCTTCATCGACGAGCAACCGTAGAGAGATACATCCTTCGCATGGGTTCTTCCTTTGCACACTGCATATGCGACTAATCACGACCATTTACAAATCCGATTTGGGCACCCCCCGGACATGTGCCTGGTTCCGCCCCTACCCGTCCTTGTTAGAGAAGCTGCCAAACTGCACACGCGCCGATGTGGTTCAGTGTGGCAGGTAGGCGGCGGTGAGAAGGCCTCTGTTCGATAACTGCACGGACTGAGTGTGATTTCCGGAGGAACAGAACGTGCGTACGCCCGTGCGGTGACTTGGTTGTGTGCGTGATAGCACAGCTGGCCCATGGCTGTCAAGATGCTTGAGCGAGAGGCGGCATGCTCAGACAGCGAGACATCTCTCCTGCCGCGGCTCGGACCGTCGGACACGTACGACACGCGCCACGACCACAAGCCACCTGCATCGGAGCTGACGACCGCAAAGTCGATGTCGACTTTGCACACGGCCACCGCGTTCACGCGCGAGCAGAAGCTCCTGCTCGGTTGCCTCGGCACGGGCAGCCTGCTGGGCGGATGCCTGATGGGGCTCATGGTCCCCTTCTTCCCGGTGGAGGCACGCGGCCGCGGCGTGTCGCAGACCGAGACGAGCGCCGTGTTCAGCTGCTTCGCCGCCATCCAGCTGGTGGCGTACCCGCTGATGGGCCGACTAGTGCCTCGACTCGGGGTGACGCGCTCCTACTGCCTCGGCCTGGCCGTCGCCGGCGGCTCGACGGTGGCGTTCGGCGCGCTGCCGTGGCTCGCCGACACACGCGCCTTCATCGCCGCCAGCTTCGCGACCCGCATGGTCGAGGCGGTGGGCGTGAGCATGCTGAACACCGCCGGCCTCACCGTGGTCGCCAACCGGTTCCCGGAGCGCACGAACACGGCGGCGAGCGTCGCCGAAATATTCACCGGCGTCGGCATTTCGCTCGGCCCGGCCATCGGCGGTGGCCTCTACTACGCGGGCGGCTACGGACTGTCGTTCTACGCGCTGGGCGTGCTGATGCTGGCCACTGCGGGCGTCACGCTGGCCGTGATGCCGACCGTCGGCCGGCCGCAGCGTCACAGCGTCCCCGTGGCGCCCATCCTGCGTGCGCTGGCCGGCTCCGGCGAAGTGTGGCTCTGCTGCCTGATCCGACTGAGCGCGTCGATGAACTGGACGACGATCGACGCGAGCATCGGCCCGTACGTGTTCGTCGCCATGGGCATCACGCCGTCCCAGCTGGGTCTCTTCTTTCTGGTGGCCACAAGCTCGTTAGTACTGTTCGGCATCCTCTGGGGTCGTGTTCACGACCACGTCGATAACACCTACTTGCTGCTGACGCCCTGTCTTGTGCTGACCGTTGTCGGGCTGCTGCTGCTGTCGCCCTCGCCCCTTCTCCCACTCCAGCCATCCTGGTGGCTGCTGGGCGTCGGCTTGACCGTCAAGGAGTTTGGACAGGGCGGCACATTCATCCCGCTTTTCCCCAAGGTCCTGCAAGTGTGCATGGCGCGGGGACTGGAGGACACAGTCGCCACGCATGCGTTCTTGTCAAGCGTATTCTGGGTGGTGTTCTCCGTCGGAAGTGTGGTCGGACCGACAGTGGGCGGAGCCATCATTGACGCGTCCAGCTTCCCGGTGATGACCACAGTGTTGGCAGGCTGTACACTGGCTGTGGCGGCCCTCACGGCCGTTCAGGCTGCACGGGTGTGTGCCGGTGCTTAGTGACATTCAGTAATAGTTTGTCTTTCGTCAGAAGTGACAGGTTTCCAATTTGTTACGCCTGATACTGAACATGATTCCACGCATGTTTTTGGACTATGCCTTTGGTGATGAAGTTATTCTGTTGTGGTGATGATGGACCGATGCCACATTGGGCAATTTGCAAGCAATACAGGATTTGCAAACTTAGTCCACAAATCACCTCTCCCGGGCTCTACTTGTTGTGTTACTCAGCCACAACGGTAAGGGGTACACGGACTGCTCGAACGACGAACGTGTGCTGACGGCTATGGAACTAGGCCGGCGGCAGCGGTAATGTCTGGCTGTAGGTAGGAAAACGTGACATTCTCGTCGAAGCCAGCGGAAGCCGGGCGTGGCCGCAGCGAGCATCGTGCCGGGCTCCGTCGCGAGGACGAGCAGCCACACGGACGTTAGGTAGACGACCACCAGCACATCGAACTCTCGCTCGTGTGGCCTGGGCTGCGGCGTTTCTCCAGCGCCGCGTCGGACGACACGCCCTGAACTGTTCCGCGCGCCGTCGGACCGGTCGTCCGTCGGCGCCGACATGTCGACACACCGTCCAAGCCGATGGCCAGCGGTGTCAGGTCAGGTCAGGTGAACCACGGAGCGGCGGCCAGGGGCGCACGACGTGTCGCCAGGGTCGCGCTGACTGACGTGACCAGGTACGGTAACGTTGGGTGAGGCCGGCAGTGACATCTGGCGGACGGTCAGCCGGCCACATGGCGGCAAGACGCTGCACACCTGTCGTGGCCAGAACTATTACCGTCATGCTCAAAGGTGGAGGCGTAAAGCAGGCATTGGTGCTGTCCATTGCGGAGGTGAGCTTCGAGTCGCCTCTTTCCACATAGCATGGTATGTGAGGTAGTCAATTTACGAAAATAATATTAATTTTCCATCAGTGGCTATTGAGCTCAGTAAAAAAAAACTGTGTGCTATCCTATCGTGAAGGTTGAATTCGAGCGTGTGTTGCAACGCATACTCGTGAATTAATAAAAACGTCCACAAGTCTCGAAGGTGCTCCAGGCCGCTGTCCGCTGGAACGGCCGTTGCCTGTGGAGCAGCCGTGGCAGCTGAGGTGACAGTGACCACATGGGCGGCCGCGGCTGCTGGGGAAGCTGTAGCCACTGGGACTGCTGCTTCCGCTGGGGTGATTGCCACCGTTGGGGCGGTTGCCAGCGTTCCGATGGGTGTGGCCGCTGGGGCGGCTGCCAGCACGAGGAGGCGTGGCTGTTAGGATGGTCGTCACCGTTGGAATAGTTGTCCACGGTGGGACGACCGTCACTTCATAATCGATTATCGGTCCCGATATCGGCAATGAATGCAGTCCACGAATAGGCCCAGGCCGGATGCTGAACCGAGTGTTCGGTTGTTTAAGAGTGTGTGCAAACATCCTATTATCTATATTACGCACTGCTGTAGCTACTTGGAAGGAAAAGCAGGGGAGCAGTGGGTTTGACGGGCCCATCTCAGGCCGCAAGCAGGGATATGGGTTGAGGTTCACCAATTCCCCCGTCCCATATCATATATGGAAGTACTGAAGATGCATGGAAATACGAAACTCACCCATGTGGAAGTACGAGACGAATGGGAGTACAAATACCCGCATGGGATATTGAGAGGGCCCTCGTGGTTCATCGACGTCCATCCAGGTGCCTCTAGTACCTTGAGTGACCATACACAACCATAAGAGGAGCACTTCATGTCCCTCTTCTGTCTACCATTAATTCTAGCTTTCAGGAGCACTTCCCAGTCATCGACAGCAGCTTTGGCTCTCAATGACATCCTAGCTCTGAGGCAGGCTCACAATATTCCTCGCATCCATGAAGCTCTCGAGGACTCTTGGTGCTCAGGGGCATGCTTTGAACATGCACTTGAGGAGTGGAGGTCCCTTAGGTGCCCTTGGAGACTGAAGGAGAGCACTCGGTCCTCCCGCCGTGCAGTTCTCCCTGGTGCCGATTGAATCGTCGTCGGTCGGTTATTGGTTTTGCGACACATCGACCGTTGTGTCATGCAGCGTCGCCAATCTCTCACACGGATTAGCCGCGGGCGAAGAGTAGCGACAGGTGAGACTCGAACCCACAACCTCTCGATTGTGGGACGGACAACTTACCCCTAGGCTACTCGTCCCCGACCGCGTCGTCGTATGGTGGCCAATAGTGTAGGGCAGTTGTGGTTAATAGTGTAGGGTAGTTGTGGTTAATAGTGTAGGGTAGTTGTGGCCAATAGTGTGGGGTAGTTGTGGTTAATAGTGTAGGGTAGTTGTGGCCAATAGTGTAGGGTAGTTGCGGCCAATAGTGCAGGGTAGTTGTGGTCAATAGTGTAATCATGATAGCAAATCTAGCCATGCAAACTAGTGCCCACTTCACAAACCGTCCGCAATTGTACTCCACACTCGATCCCTGCAAAGGCGACTACGAAAAAACAAGTGTTTTATTACGCAAAAGGAGCGCGCAGTCCGAACACAATGCACAAAGACAACATGCAATATCCGCTGCCGAATCACATGAAGCAGCCGCCGTCTCGGCGGTGCTGTGCTGTCTGCCAATTTGCCCGGCACACGCCACCCGCCCTCCATCTGCATGCGGGCGGCCACCTATACTATGCATAAAGGGACTCCTACCCCTCACTCACTCACTCACACACACGCACACGATGTCCAATGTCCCGCCTGTCGACGGCACTCAGTCGCGGTTGCCCTCGAGATCGGCCGGCTGCGCGTCGGGCTCCTCGTCGTTGTAGATGTTCTCGGCCATCTGCCACACCTGCATGATGTTGTCCTCGGACACGGAGCACACCACCCACGGCTCGTTGGGGTTCCACGAGAAGTCGGAGATCTTGGCCGTGTGGCCGCCGTGGATGAAGAGCAGCTCGGGCGGGCCGTCCTCGGCATCCTCGGCCGACTGCTCCTCGCCGATCTTGCTCAGGTCCCACACGTGCAGGCGCCGGTCGGTGCCGCTGCTCGCCAGGATCGTCTCGTTGTGCGGCGACCACTGCACCTGGAAGATTTCGTCCTTGTGCGACTCGAACGAGTGCAGCTTGAGCTTGAGGTTGCGCAAGTCCCAGAGCGCCACCGTCTTGTCGGCCGACCCGGTCGCCAGGATGTACTCCGAGTAGGGGTTGAACGAGAGGCAGTTGACCTCGGCCGCGTGCGCGTCCACGATGTGCGACGGCTTGTTGGTGGTGTTGGAGCGCGTGTCCCAGATCATCAGCTTCTGGTCGTCCGCCACCGAGCCGAAGAACGTCATGTGCAGCAGGTGCCACGCGACGTCCTGTGGCACGCCAGCGTGATCAGCATGGCTCTGGCTGCAGAACGCTCCCAGTTCTCATGCTCCCCTGGGCGTGTGTGTTTGAAATATAGACTCTGCTTGGTGTCAGATTCAGATGGAAATATAAATATTCTCTATAAATGAAGCAAATAAGATATGGAAGTATGCGCATACAACTCGCATACCAATGAAGTATACGAGTTTAACGTCGTATAGTGCACAACAATCATACACATAATTAAGCTGAACGGGATTAATGCAGCTATACATGACACCCACCCAGCCACCTGTGTTGCTGGTAGCAAGGATGCAATTTATATTGGCCAATGACATACGAATAACCAAATATTTCACCAGAGATGCAACACTTTTCCGACATGCACCGTTGTCCAGAAGACAAAAAATGGATACACCGCGTATAAAAACTACCCCCAAAATAACACTAAGGATTACTTGTCGACGTGGTTGTAGTGTTACAATCTGGGAATGGAAGAGGAGTAATGCAGGTTATCCTGTGCCATGACAGAATGGCACAGCCATGACAGCCATGACAGAATGGCAGACGAAGGAGTGGCGATCTATTTACTTCGCATGTAATGGTACGGGTGTGGACCGAATAAACAGTTCCCAAAAATATTGAAGGGAACTTGCAACAAGCTACGTTGTGATATGCAGTAACACGAATATCTTGGGCACAATATACACTAAATTTCATTTCTGGGTGATAATGGTTTTTTTTGGGCAACCAAACTGCACTTGAAGGATATGTCAGTGCTCTCTGGAGGGGCATATTTTTGCACCTTGTTACACAAATATAGCGTACAATGTTCCGAAATTCACTTTGAGACCGATGCCAGATGCAAGAAAAACAGTCAGCCGACGGAATTGAGGAAAGAATTATCACCTGTCGACTATTTCGGAGCGCAGCATATCGGTGAACAGGATATCATCGTAGTGTGTTTAAAGTTGTTGGTTGCTTAACCCGCGTCGTCTCTCCGGTCAGATCCTCACACCCGGTATCGGGGGGGGGTGTCATAGGAACCCCCTCTAATATCCAAACTAAGCGTCGCAGGAAAACGAAAAAGGCGTCATCACAAAGCGCTCGAGTCGGGCCATCCCGGAAAAAAATATTCAAAAGTGACGTCACTGGGGGCTTAGATTTTCATGACTCACGTCCTGTTTTGGCTGTGGGGAGTTCATTTTGGGGATATTGAAAAGAAAACAACATTTGGAATCAGAAAAGGACACCGAAATAGACCGGGACAATACAATTTCTTGTTCACCCAAAATAGAAATTCTAGTTCTTTTTTATTTATAAATTTCGAGTTTTCAGGTTTTCTTCAATTTTCATTTTCCAATGGGTAGAGCGGACCGAAAAACGTCGTTCAAAGTAAAATGACAAATTCCTCTCGCACGTTTCGTTGCATCCCTAAAGATAACTAAACACTTCAAGATTCATTAATGCATCTGTATCCGTACAAAGTGTGACGACTGGTTGAACTTTTTTGGAGGTGATTTCGCTTGCCCTAGGCTGACTCGTTGCCCATAGATGACCCGACTTCAAAAGTTTGACACAACATGCGAAATTATGTGGGAAAGGGTATCCCAAATTTCGGCGAGCTGCCACGCACCGTTCTTTTTATATCCGCGAAACCCCTGAGGGGGCGGTTGAAGACCCCGCCCCCGAGACGGCGCGGGTTACGGTTTTCGACAATACGTTCCCAGTTCCATCCAAACGCGGTCTTAATGCGAGGATAGCGTTCGTGAACGGTTGTCAGGTAGATATTGTCATTTAAGGCCGAAAAATGTATGCCAGCAAAGAAGACAAAACGAGTTGCGCTAGAAATACTCACTGCTACTTGCCTAAATCTGACAACGGTAACGACATAAACCATTATAGTTAGTCTAAATGACCAGCAAACAGCCGAACTGATTCTAAACCCGTCCCAGGTAAATATTACGTAATGCTCTGAATATGCCCCCGGCCATCACCAATTCGTTAGGCATTGGCTTATGTTAAGAGAAATTATTTATGAAAACGTTTATAATTGCACTGAACAAAATGGCTTGCAATAACAGGCATCCTGAATCAAGCTTCCGATGTGCTCGATAGGTCAGGATGGCGGTCGCTGCGAAACACATTCAATGTGTCAAGGAACATGCTCCAACAGCTATAATAAATCGACGGACGGGTAGCGTTTCAGTTGGATCGAGACAGAGCGATAGACAGTGGTCACAGACATTGGACGTGGTTAGCAGCTCTGGCCACACTTCCCATAGCCGGGGCAGTGTGGCTGGAGCTGCCCTCCCGGCGGCGCCCACTCTCACCTCCACCACGGCCGTGTGGCCCGTGAAAATGTTCTTGGCGTCGACCACCTTGTTCTCCTTGGGCGTGGCGTTGATGTCCCACAGGCAGATGGTGTGGTCGTCGGACGCGGACAGCAGGTTGCCGTTGACGGAGGGGTTCCAGGAGAGGCCGTAGCCCTCCTTCTGGTGGCCGCGCAGTCTGTCGGCACCAGCGCCGTCTCAGTGTCGGCACAGCTGACACTCGCCGTCAATGAAGGGCTTAGGGGTGCATCGACTGCACTGGTCATGCAGCTTTCCGTCAGTGATGCAAATTGTATGCCGCTACATTGGGACATGCTTATCGTAAAACTTCAAAGCATTAAAGTAGTCGACCATAACATCCAACCCATTCCAACTGATTTCCAAACATCCCACTGACATCACGAATTTGAACAGAGCACCATCGGCCAGAACTGCGAAAACAATCGCATTTTAAGTGAAATATGAAGCACATGCTTTCCATTTTATGCACTCATATGTAGAATGGGTGGGACATCCATGGTAATGATTCGTTTTTTTCACTTCCAAAAATCCGCACAGAAGCGGGGAGACGTCTGTGTTACCGAGGCATAGGCAAGCTGAATGGGCTCGGGACTGATCCACTACCGCCGGCTTTCCGAGTCGACCTGAGGCGTGCTGTTGAGTAAATTTTGCTAACTTTCGTGGAAACATGTTTGCAACGTGTACACATTCACCACACTATAATTTAGCATGCTTCACTGGACCAGCTTGTAATCCTTAACCAGCGCTCAAGGTACCTGTGTCAGTTATGCACAGTACCTGGGGTTCCGAGTCCCAGCCTCGTCGAAGACCGAAACAGAGATACGGCGCAAGCTGACGTCAACAATTTACGCACAATTTTGGCCATACAATCTGTCTGGTCCTGGCCATAAGTCATACCTGATTAAAGTAAGCAGGCATGGGGGCTGATTAAGTCAAGGTCAGAACCTGGTCACCACGGTTTCCCCGTGACTCAGTGTTCCAGCCGAGTCCGAGCTCAGCAGGTGAACTGACCTGAGGTCGGGACTGCACTCGCCGCCGGCGTCCGGCTTGCTCGGGTGCTTGGTGTAGTCGAACACGAGCACATCGCAGCTGGGCGTCTTGGTGGCGATCACACACGGGTTCTGCGGCATGTAGCGCGCCCGGTTCACCTCGCCCTCGTGGTTGATCTTGATCTCGATGTCGATCCTGCCGTTCACCGAGCTGAAGCCGCCAAACTCTGTCGAGCGGCCGTCCGTCAGTCGACGATGTCGCAGACAAAAGAACCCGCCACGTGGTCCAGCTCATCGATTACATCAACAACGAGCATTACTAGCCAGTCAGTATATACAACAAACGCAGCCAAACAATTACCGATGTATCCAGCAGTGGGGCAGGGATAAATTCCGGCCATGGTTCCCACACCAGTCGACCTCAACATTTTTTTAAAGTGTGACAATACATTTATTACAATTCAGTTCTTGGGCCCCAAATAATAGCTCTATTTGAGATGAGATTTGAAAATAAGAAAACTGGTTAATTACAAATCATCTGATGCTTCCTGGCCAATCACAAAGCCAATCACAAATAGGCTTGGCCCCATCCATAGAAACCCAAACCGGCACCACCACCCGAGAGCGCCGGCAGTCTGCGGGCGTGCCGCTGCGCCGGACGCACCTCCGCGCTCGCTGTCGTAGTTGGACGGGTCGAGCTGAGCGTCCTCGGTGGGCAGCTGGACGGAGGCGATCAGCAGGTGGTTTTGTTCGTCTGACGTGTGCGTGCCGAGGATCAGTCGGTGGATTGAGTAGTCTTTGCCGTCCGGCCTGTCGGCAGGCACAGCACAGCGCGGCTGATGCGCAGCACGCTAACCGGCGCAACAACCCGAACAGCGGCAGTCATCACGACAGTCTCGTCCGGTCATTCCAGCGGCTGCAAATCACTGACTGTCCAGCACGGAGACTGCAAAGTTAAATGATAGTAAAAGGATGCCAGGACTATAAAACTACCCAAAAGAAAGCAAGAAGCATTGATGATGTCCTTTTTGATATGTTTGCATGCATCTAAGAAGCACCAAATACACTGCCATGCAGTCTAACACAGGTGGTCTGCTAATACGCCTACTCGTCCAGGAGCATTTAAGTTAACTAATCACCACAGGAACTATATCTTCCTCAAGCGAGGATCCTGGTGGATTTACTTCACGACGTACCATAGTTTACATAGCAAGTCACAGCAAGAATGTGTTATCTGTGAGCTCTTTGCATTTAAAGACACTTTGACCAAATATGTTATCTGAAGCACTGCAAACTGCATCACAAACTGAGATGAACGGCTTGAACATGACATACGATAAAGTACTGAAGAGATAAGCCTGAAGGTGAGACCGACCTGGTGACATCTGGGAGCCACTGTGCTGTCAATGAAGGCCACTCCAAGGCATGCGTCATGACCAGGTCATACAGAAAAGGTGTGTTCTTCTTCCAGATTTTATACTCTTCATTGATGACTCTCTCCTCCACTGCATCATCGAAAGTCTCTGCACAGGTGGTATCAGTGTCAAGGCACGTCACTTCGCGATGGCCAATGTGTACCATGGGCAGTCCTTCAACACCCATCTATACATGCATAGATATATACATAGAGACATCAGATGTATAGATGCATAGACATATACATACACATACACACACACACACACAAGTAGATAAATTGTATTATGCCATGGCGATCACCATGCCTTGTATATTCGAATATATATATATATATATATATATATATTTCATTTTCCTAGAACAATGAAACATAACTTGCTATTGAAACATAGATGTGGTCAAACTTTCATCTCAGGCTCACCTCCATCTTTCTCAGTCATGGCTATGCCAGGTAGCAGGTCTAGGGGTTCAGCCAAGCCACAGCTTCACCCTGTAAAATAAGTCGTGTTATGAAGAACATCATACAATCATATCCAATGTTGATGAGAAAAACTAGACAACAACCTTGGTGTATTGGTGGGGCTCAGGGTTAAAATATTACTTTTTCGTTAGGTGTGAGATGTCGAAACGGGCACCGAAGGATGTCGAAAGTTGCCAAGGAATTAGTGTCATTTAAAGTGCTTTTGATGTCTTTCAGACTCAAATTTTAGCCAATGGTGTAGGTTCTTATGAATGTACATTTGTCATTTGCTTTGAGATTCATAATTTAGGAAGAGCTGTTTTCGTGACAGGGAGAAAATTACCTATGCTATAATTTGGTACCGTACGACATATCACTTAGTTAATCCATTTACCCGAAATTACGTTGCGAAATATACGTGTATCACTATTCCTTATTAGGAGCATTGACATATGTATGAGCGAGATGCTGCTAAAAAGGAGACGAAGACTTCATAAGCACGTGTCATGGAGCAGGATGTTGATACTTCTTGGAGAAGGATGTCAATTGAGTGTCCAGAAAGTGGCATTTTCCACCCTATTTGATGGAAAATTTATCACTGGTGGGGCTGCATGCACCATAAAAAGCACCAGTGAGATAACAGAAAGAAAAGATTAATACAAACAGTCATATACATTAAAACCACATTCATTTATGGAAGAAGTGACAAATTCCTGTAATGTATGATATTTGCTTGAGAAATTTGCTGACTATTAGGGTCTTTGGGTGTGTCAACCCAAATTGGTTTATTTTGCCAGACATTTGCTGACAAAATGTTCAGTGCTGAAGACACCCCTGGTGTCAGGCGACACATCTCCCAGTACCACATGTCATTACATGGCATCACACATCATCTGATATCACAAACCATCACCTATAGTGACCAGACATCACAAGTCATCATTTAGCACCACTTAACATCAGCTGACCTCAATGATTGAAGAGCACTAAATTCATTCAAATAGCATGCACAAACATCAGAATAACAAGTTTGGAAATACTGATACATGCTTTTCTGTTTCTCACTGCAAAACATATGGAAGTGTGGGGGAAAGGGGGACTTTTGGGTAATATAATGAAGAACAATTCAAACTACAAAAAGGAATAACCTAACTTAACACAACCTACTGACCTACAAAACTGATGCTGGATCTGCTGATGCTGGATCACCAGAAAACCAGATGTTGGATCACCAGATGACAGATCATCAGATGTAGGATTTTGCTCACAAGGATTTGTGCAAAATCTGTTGTACCATCATCTTAGTCACATTCATAAACATTGCATTGTAAAGATAAATTCCAAGAATGCATAGAATACAAAGTTACCACAAAACCTAATGAAGTGAACATCATTAAGAATTTCTGGCATCAATTGCAATTTATGGTAATGTTTGGTTCGGGGTATTCATTGTGGGGAGTAAATGTGGTATGAAGCAAGATACCAAGCATTTTCAGCATGAAAGTGCTGAATTAACTGCCATAAGCTTTTAATTCCCTCTCTGAAACTGAGGAATTTAGGGGCACATCAGCTGCATCAGTCATGCAGTTAATTTCCTCTTCATTGTCTTTGAAACACCAGATGTTGCCTTGAAATAAGCTAGGACACAGTGAAGATGATGACACAGAATGTTGTTGCAAAATGAAGTGAACATTTGTGGAAGAAGTGAATGGCCTCATCATCTTAAGCACTTAATGAATGTTCAATTTTAACATTTATTCCAAGAATTCAAAAATTACTTTTAAATGATGCAAATAGCACAGCAAATCTGCTCTGTATCATGCCTGTCACCAAATCACTAACACACCACCAATTGTATTGACAGATGCTGACTGAAAAGCAAGTAATTGTGGAGGGTAGTAATTATAAGCAAGTAATTGTGTGAGTTACATCTTCTTAATCATGTTTGTTAATTATTGTAGCTTAGGGGTGCATTGACTGCAAGGATCATATAGCTCCCTCTTAATCATGTTAACATACATTTGGAAAACAATCCAAGAAATCAACAAGTATCCTAAAGTACATACTTACCACCTTATCAAATAAAAAAGTGCACTGTTGTGACATAAGCATGATGGTCATCATTTCAATATACTAGGTGCCTAATGCATGTTTTGCTATGTCAAGCAGTATTACTGGAGATCAAGGTAAATTTCAGTTCTTTGGACTTTTTAATACCATGAATTTTAACATGAAAATGTCAATGCAACCACTCATTTGCTCTGCAAACTAGTTTTCATTTGGGAAATGAATACACAATCCATGAACTTCACTCTACAAATATAGCCCAAAACATGTAATTATTCATACCTGATGTGTCAAAGATGTGATAAAGAAATTATACATGTTATGCACTCCATTTAATACTCCTTCACATTGAAAACCTGATGTTTCTGGCCTAATTCCATACATATTCATGATAAGAATATTTGCAGCCAGATGCATCAGGGTTAAAATATTTGTTTTTCATTAGGTGTGAGATGTCGAAATGATCATAGCAGGATGCCGAAATTTGACATGTAATTAGTGTAATTTAAAATGTTTTTGATGTATTTCAGACTCAAATTTGAGTTCATGGTATAGGTGATTATGACTGGACCTTTATCATTTGTTTTAAGATTCATAATTCAAGAAAAGATGTATTCGAGATGAGGAGAATAATAACTACGATGAACTGGTTGGTTGGTTATTTGGGCTTAGGGGCGCATCGACTGCTTCGGTCATACAGCGCCCATATGATGAACTGGTATTGTATCCCATATCACATGTCATCCTTTTACCCGAAACTGCACTGCAAAATGTTCGTGTAACACCATTCCATATTGAGGGCATGCACATGATATTTATAAACGAGATACTGTTACAAAGGAGACATAAATACTTCATATCAATGAGCAGGATGCTGATACTTGTTTGTTTATTGGTTGGTTCACGACACACTTTATGCACATTCACGGCTAATGGCGCCGCCCACACTGTTTCGCCGGTGGGCCGCGGGATTGGGAAATGTCCTGAGTGGCGCTAGAGTCGAATCCGGGACCTTTGGTACCCATAGCCCGACACCTTCACCACTCGGCCATCCCCGCCCCGATGCTGATACTTCTTGGAGAAGGATGTCAATTGAGTGCTCAGGAAGTGGTATATTCAGAAAGTGGAATAATTTATCACTGAGCTTTGATACGCCTGCATATTGTACTCAATGCAGGGCTTCATTACTTGCTGAATAAGGACTTAAGGAGTGCTGGATGATACCGGGTTTCAGGATATAGGGTAGACTATCTGAAACAGAAGAGGCTCTGTGATACGGTTTCAGGAGATGTCCTGATCAAAGGTCATTGATGCACCCCAACTATGACATATTTTAATTATTGAAGGGCATCAGGATGTCTTCAGTTGAGTTCATGTTGGTTTCATAATCAGCAGCTAGTAAGCAAGGATGTCACAAAAGCTGTAGACAGGGAGGTCGATTGAACTTTCATTAGGTGGTATTTTCCACCCATTTTCTTGAAAAATTTAACACTGAGATGCATACATATATATATATATATATATAACCTTCAGTCAAGGTAAGAAGTTCCTTGTGATTCTGTTAATGTCAACAGCAGCTCTAACAATGTTGCCTACAACTGATGATGTGGTCAAAAAGTTTGTTTGGTACAATTGTATTTCTGATTAGGTTAGGATAGATTATATATTGCTATAATATATTATATATTATGATACATTATCTTAGTTTCGGCTTTTGTTTATTGGGTGGTTCATGACACACTTTATGCACAGCAACAGCTAATGGCACCACCCACACTCCACACTGTTTCAGTGGTGGCTACAGAATTGGAAATGTCTTTATCAGTGTTGGTGTCAAACCCAAGACCTTTGGTACCCAGAGCCCAACACCTTAACCACTTGGCCATCCCCACCCCTTTTAGTTTAGGTTAGGTCATTTGATTTTGTCATTATTTACCTATCCAAGTGCAATTTTTATATTCTCATCTAAGTTAGTAAACACACCAAGATATGCCATGATGAGTAAAAGCTTAGCTTCACAGTATACATGATGTGCTTCAGCATCTCAAATGATTATTAAGCGTGCTTTTGAGGACAGTCACAAGTTTAAAATTTTCTTGCAACACTGTGATTCTCAGTGAGGCTATTCACTCAAATTGTCCCTGGGTCTGCCAGTATTTTTTTTTAGGGAATTCCATGGCTGCAAAATTCATAATATCCTTCTTAAAACATTGAAGCTTTATATGCCATAGTCCAAACACCATGGTCAGGCTGACAGAGTGGAAACTTACTTTCTGGGTTTGGAGTCAGAGTGCAAACATATTTATTTAGGAGTATATATTCATGGACATATCATTTCTTTATCCATGGAATCTATTTACTGGTAACCTATGGGAAAATCATGTGTATCAAGTCAGTACCTATGTAATATGTATAAGTGATACACATCATCATTTTTGGTCACATCAAAGCATAAAAACAAATAAGTGAGCAATGGATGGCACTGCAAGACAGGGAGTCATGATGATCAGCTCAGCTTTGTCTCTCATAACTTACAGAAGCAATGAGCTTTCCTTTCACTGCTGATCTCAATACAGGGCTAGTCAAATGAAAAACAAGCACAAATAATTCACACTTCACCCTCAGCTCAGAGCACACATCTACCTACCTACTCAGCAAATTACCTGCTCAACAGACCCAACACCACTACCTCACATGCTACAGTCAGAAGGTATGGCAGTGGGCAAAGCAAAGGATCAGTCAAGGTCCTGTGTTTGCAGTATGGCACTGTTAAATGTGTTCCAAGTTGCTAATGGTTATGATGTCATAAAAATACTTTGCACTGATTGGTTGAGTTTTCAGAACAGGATATGCTAAGGAAGTAAATTCTGGTCAGCAGCCTCCAGAACTCTGGAAGACAGCTCTTAAAACTCAATTTTCCCAATATAGGGTGGATCGAAAGCAGGTTTCTGGAGATGCATCAGCTGAATTCATAGTGACAAGAGGCCACTGTTCAGTATGCAGGCATGGGGTTTGGCACATTGTTGTCAGCATTCCTGTTGGTTGTGGTTTGGTGTGGTGTGTGCTCAGATGTTGTCTGTGTTCTTGATGGTACAAAGTGGCTAGTTTATTTCGTAATCATAAGTAGAATAACATGTATGGTGGATGTTTTTCTCAATCCTGTATTATTATTTTGTATTTTGTTCCTTCTGCATGTTTGTGTAGGAGCCCATTCTATGTGGATCCCATTCTATCCAGTATGAACCCAGAGTGCAAAAATGTTTTAAGAGATGGAATATCTAAAGCCACCCTGGTAGATCAGTTGGTTAGAGCACTAGCCTGCACTGGTCTCCCCTGTACTGGCCTTAATGTGAGAGGCAACACAGGGTTTGAGTTGATTTGTACACTCACATTTAGCTCCCAGCCGGGAGTGTCAGTTGGCAGCTGGCCTGTTAAGGCCAGGGACGAGCTACTGGGCGACCGTGTCTGTGCATTGGTGTCACATCAAACTTTCAGTCTCAATTCTGCAGTTGAACTGGAATTCATGGATCGGGTGGCTGGGCCAGGGTTCACGCAACAAGCTCTGTTTAGCAATAGAACCCTGGCTCCTGAAGCCACCCCAACAACTCGGATTCAATTTTTAAAAAAGAAGAAAAAAGAAGTGCCTTAATGTCCACCCTAGTCTGACACCATTGAGGTGCAGATGAGCTACATCCTGGAATATCCTATTAAGGTACACAAATGATTGCAGCATTAACTCATGAAGTACTATTTGTATTGTAACACATTTCCTCCATGCATTGTCTATGTCATCAACTCAAAAGTAATCATTTGTGGAGAAAATAAATGGTCACATTGTCTTCACCACATAAAAAAATATATCAAAGAAATCCAAAAAATCAAATTTTACTTCAGTTTCCAAACATACTGGTTAGGCAGGGCAAATTGTGGTTTCCTTATATTAACTACCAAATGTTTGATACATTTTGATAAAAATGTATTGCTGTCTATCTTCACAAACCATCCAAATATTGTCCACAATGTCAAAGCAATATATACACTTGACAAACTGCAATTGATTTTGAGCCTTCTATTGCAATGTTGAATTGTCAGCGAAAACACTGCACAATTTTGCACATAGTACATACCCACATAAGTTGTTGGACATAAGCAACCTAACTTGAAAACAATTATGCATTACAATCATGCACTACAACCATGAAAGATCAGGTTAAATCATGCCAGGACCATGATTATTGGATGATACAGGAATGAGATGGGCAAATTTAAATCAACGCAGACGATTTGCTGTAGGTACGAACCTCTTTCTTTTGCTCAGGTACCAGAGGCTTAATTGTCACTACGAACTAAACCAACAAATCAATCAGATGGGTACCTAGCTACCTAACCCTTCTACAACTTCAAAAATCCAACAAAAAGAACGACGACACAGCAAAGACGTCAGACCGGCGCACAAACCACAGAGGCGGCTTTGCGCGCCAGAACGGCCTGGATGCCAGATAAATTTGGTCTAATGATATTGTGAACTTTGATGTTCGTACAATTTATGGATTCTGTTTTTAGACTACAGTTATGAACACTATATCATCTTGCGTTTAATTCACAAAACATCCAATTTTTCACCAGAATTTCTTGTTTGCTCTATTCAAAAGGCAACGGATAAAAATGCAATTACCAAACTGGAACATTGTGCACCTGAACGGGCGTTCATGTAGTTCAAATTTTACCCACGAGATGGCTCTTTACGATTCACTTGTCCGTCACGCCGGCCTGTGACGAGAATGACGCTGAAGAGACTTGTGCAGGTTTCGGGTCGTTTGTGGAGAACGTCCTTTCGATTATCGGTATGTAGGCATGCCCTGCAAGAACCATTAGAAATTATGTTTCTTATAATGGTTCTGATGATTTTTTCCCCTAATGGTTATGATGGTTGGATGGTTCGCTGATTATGATGGTCTGATGGTCTAATGGTTATGATTGATCTGATAGTCTAATGATTTTATAATGGCCCGATGGTCTAATGGTCCTGGTGGTGTCCTAATTGTTCTGATAGTGTCCTAATGGTCCTGATAGTGTCCTAATGCTCCTGATGGTGTTCTGGGGAAGAGGGGAGGTTCTAAACATAATGCAACAAATAAAGACAAAGACAAAAGATTGCTGCAACTATGAGCCACAAGGGCCCTCCTTGGTTGCACTCTGTACACTCAACCAGTTGCCCACCGAATCTGTTGATCAGCCCTCCCTGGAATACTGAAAAGGAAGCCCCCTATTCTTGTGATTGTCTATGCTGTTTTTAAAGATATTCATTGTGCTGCTTTGGGTGCTGCATGACCTTTGCAGTTGATGTGCCCATAAACCCCAATAACCAACCAACCAATGTGTTGCTACTGACAATGGTTTCTGGCAGCTGGTTCGTGTTCTACTACCATGTTGGTGAAGAAAGACTGTCTTAACCTAGTTACGCTGTGATTAACATTAATTTTAAATTGGCAACCTCTAATTGCATCATTTCTGTTAAATTCAAACATTTCCCCAAGATATCCCTTCTCTAGACCATGGACAAATTTAAAGACCTCAATGCCTTCTAGGTAGGTCTAAGTGAAAATATTCAATTTCTTTGGTCTTTCCTCACATGCCAGATTGCTTATGCAATTAACCATTTTTGTGGCCCTCTTGTATTATCCCTAAAAGCCAACAATCTTTTTTTGGGACCAGAGTAGCCTAGGGGTAACTTGCTTGTCTCAATCAAAAGGTTGTGGGTTCCAGTCTTCCCTGTCGCTAATCTCTGCCCATGACCAATCAGCATGAGAGATTGGTTATGTTACATGACTCAATGATTGATGTGTCATAAAACCAATAACCAACAAACTAAAAATGTTTTTCATAGCTAGGGGACCAAGCTTGGATGCAGTATTCCAAATGTGGCCTGACATGCACAGTAAAGCTTCCTGATGACTTCCTCGCTTTTGTATGATTCAATTAAATGCTTGTTGAAATATATCAGTTCAACAGTCATAAGGTCTGCTGATGAAAATGTGAAATGTTCTGAGATCTTTACAAGATGCCACATTAGTTAAAAAAATACCTGCAACAATTGTCGTCTTGGTATAGGTGGGGCATGTCTCCTTTGCCCCTGGATCTGCCCCTGGTATTGTCTGATATTTTATTTGTATCACTTTGTGTAGCACTACTGCAGGTCATTTCAATATTGATGCACACACTTGATATTGTCATGGAATACAAAAAAAATTCAGTGCAACAATAACACTGTTATCTTCAAGTACCTATTATCCCTCACACTTTCCTTATGTCAACAAGGTATCTAAGCCATCATCAGCTGATTGCCAGTCAGCTGTTGATGACATCACTCAAGGTATGGAGAAAAACCTTCAGCCAGGTGCACTGAATGAACCCAGGGGTGTTACCACAGATATTTTGAATTTATTGATGTGATGCTCATTCAGGGGCATCAGCAGGATGATCTAACCTACCTACCCTAACTCAACTTAGCCTAATATAACCTACCCTAGAGTAATGCAATGCAATGCATGGGTTCATTCAGTGCACCAGGCTGGAGTTTTTCTCTGTACTTTGAGTGATATCACCAACAGCTGATGGTGACTCAGGTACCTTGATATATAAAGATGAGAGAGGTATGATAATTGAAGACTACCCAATTGCACAACAGGAGGTATTGTAAGTACCAAGATTCTGCATTGCATTAAGTTCATTTCAATTCAATGCTTGTTCATTTAATTCAATACTTCTGACATGCACTTGATACCCCTGACATTCTTACCTATTGAACTGTATCACCCCAGCCCACCCATTTGTAGTCCTTCCCAATACATTGTAAACAACAAATGCACCCATGTTGCAAGAAAGTAACTTATGTTATGTATTCTACCAACAGAAGCAAATAATAGGCACATGCATTTACCTGTTTTTTTTCCACCCTGCATCTTGATATAGCTTATCTTGCACAGAGCACAAATGTGGGAAATGTCTTGAGCCCAATTCATACTTTGTTATTAATATGCTGGGTGAAATGTAAGTGGATTTTTTTTAATACTATCCCAGCTTATCTGCTAGGTGACAAAGTACACATGTTTTGACTTGTAAAGTACTGTGAACATTTCCATGTTCAATGATGCAGACAATTGGAAAACATCTAAATTGTCTAGGGAAATTTCAGTTAAACTAACAAAATATATGTTAGTATATAACTCCCCATCCCCACCAGTGAAAATCCTTAGCCTGGTCCCTGTTTCATTGTCATTTGGTGAAAATAATTGCATGAAGATAATGTATGGGCAATATATCTCATGTTCCCTGTGCAGGAACTTCAAATAGTGTCTCCACATTGTCACTCATGATGCCTGAGATGTCACACATTAGATTTGGAACTGTGATCCATTCATGTCTGTTAGCAACTTCTAGATCTTCAGCAGTTGCTATGGAGAGGCACCAATGTCTCAATTTGACAGTCTGTCTGAGCTGAAGCATCATTAACTCCATTAAATCTTGTCATCTCAGGAGTCTTCAACCACCCCTCCCCCACCTCAGGATTCTTGCTGATAGTTATTTTAAAAAACGGTGCATGGCAGCACTCCAAAATTTGGTATACCTTTTCCCACATCAATTTGGCATGTTGTGTCAAACTTTTGAGGTCAGGTCATCTAGGGTCAACAAGTTAGTCCAGGTCAAGTGAGGTTACCTCCAAAAAGGTTACACCAATCATCACACTTTAATGGATACAGATATGTTAATGAAACCTTCAGCATTTGTTTATCTTTAGGCATGCAACATTATGTATGAAGAATTCTTCTTTTTTTGTTTTTGACTACTTAGTAAGTTTGCATATTTGCCTGTTCAAAGTTCAAATTGAAGATTCTGACTAAAGTAAGCATCTTTTGATGGATCAAGTTGACTTCTAACAACGTTTTTTGGTCGGCTCTACCCATTAGAAAAGGAAAATTTAAGAAAACTTGAATACTCAATTTTTACATTTAAAAAAATTACATTTAGATTTTTGGGTGGCCAAAAATTGTATGGTTGTGGTCGATTGCACTGTCCTTTTCTGATTCTAAATTATTTTGTTCTTCAAATATCTCCCAAAATGACCTCCCCAGAGCAAAAACATAATGTAAGCAATCAAAATATAGGCCCACTAGTGACATCACTTTTGGTGGATTTTTTTTTGGGGGTGATGTCACCCCTACTCATCAATGGTTTTTCGATGACACCTCTTTTGTTTTCATGCAACACTTAGTTTGGATTTTAGAGGGGTCCTATCAGCCCCCTCTCCCAAGATGGGTGTGAGGATCTGACCAGAGAGACAAGGTTAAGCTGCAGCAATTTGGAGTTGGTTTCCACATGTGGGGAGGTGGAGGTGATTTGGGCCCCCATCAGGTTTCTGAAACTGATGAATATATTCTTTTTTTGGCCAGGTACATTCCATGTCCTGCACCCACATGATGCCTGAGCGATAATGCCTATGATATGCCTATCCCTAACACATTTAAATGTTATTCCTGTAGTTTTGCTTTGCTTGCAAAGCACACTCCCTTAGAAGGTGGCAGAAATTACTTCTATCACCTGGCACACCTCTAAAAATCACTCCCCCTCCTGTCAGTCATATTCACAGAAGAAGGTCATTGCCAAATCGTCTCCAGCTCTTTTTAGAGCCACCAGCTTCTCCCATGATTTTCACCAGATGTCCGGGAGGCTCGGAGCTCTGCAGAAAACTGGCCAGCAATCAAATTCTAGAGGGGGCGCTAAATGACCTCGCATTTGGCACACCCTTAAGCCCAAATAATCAATCAAGTCCAAGAGGGCTTTGGGTTTTAACCAGCTTACCTGGTTTTTGATGGTTTATGACAGTTCTAATCACTGGCATGGCTAAGGCTAGTTTTCTGGCTAAGCTGGAAGCATATTTGTATGTATGTTAATTATTCATCAGGATAATTCCTGAAGTAACTCATCATGGTGTATGACAAATAATAATGCAGTTCTGCACTGATTACTCTTCATCAACATGACTGTGTCTTCATTTACACATGTGTTGAAGTTGCCATGCACTTTTAATTTAGTGTGACCTCTTTTTCAGCATGATTCACGAACAATAGAACGTGTATTCTCTGGTATACAGCCAACTGGCACACTTCATCTTGGGAACTACTTTGGAGCTATTAAAAAATGGGTGGAGCTCCAGGACACCAACAAAGAATTATTATTCTGCATAGTGGACATGCACTCCCTGACTATGCCACAGGTACTGTAATGGGAATCGTCTGCAGAAGTACAAGTGTTTAACATCTAATTGCTTGCTTGCATTGTGTTATTTGCTGAATATTCATGTGTGGTAGTTGTTCCTTTTGCTGTTTTTCCTTGATTGAAGAAAATGGAGGTGTTATTCTTGCTTCATCTTGCAGGGGACGTTTTTTGTGCAGATGTTACATTATAAATTATAGTTCAGTAAAGCTGTATAGCAATATGCAGAGATCAGGCAAACAAGATGCCACATTTGTGTTCATGCTGTGTTGGTCTACCTGGTACTGGTTTTGCAAAGCATGCTACTTTATCCACCAGGGTAAAGGAGCCTTGTAGTCAAAGTTGACTGAAGGATGTTTACATAGAGGCCATTTGTCCCATTTTATCAAAGGAGTAGTGCATTGCATGAGCAGGCATCCCAAGTTCTTTGGTTTTCCATGCATTCTTCAAACCAATTGAGAAATGTATCTAATGAAGGACTTTTTTCATAAAAGTTGTAATTTATTCACTTGAGTGAAAATATTTATATACTTTATGGGCTTCTCCCCAATTTGAGAAAGAATCAGTTGTGCTGGGTGCTCACATTTTTCCAGTAAATTCTTCCCTGATGTGCAAATATAGAGTTGTCCCACAGTTAGTGTGCTTGTATGTGTGCCTTTTTTGTTCAGCCTGTCCTAATGTACATCATGTACTTACCTGTGCTATCTTTAGAAATGTTGCTTGCTTTAAAGTAAGTGAGTTATATTTTATGTGTACTTAGGATATGCAACATGCCTTCCACAGGAGCTGAATCATGTGAAATTAAAGTTCATGAAGGAAACTCAGACTCGCTAATCATCAGCGACATGACAAAAAAAAACTGTTTTCCACCAGACAACTTGGATGGGAGTGCAAGTGCATAGCACATTCAGTCCATGTGGAAGAAATAATGAGTAGTCTTTTAATAGCATGAAGTGTATTTGCAGTCATCTGTGTAATTTCGTCAGCATTGTAGTCATTCATCCTGTCAAATTGAACAGAAAGGGGGAAAAATCCAGATATGTTGGTCCTGTGCAGAGTTTGCTATGTGTTTTATATTCTAGATTTAGAGAGAAGAGGACATTTTTATCCATTCAAATTTCGAGAGGGTAGTTTTCTTTTTTCTTATTTTCCTAACAGAAATCTTATCGATGAAGCACTTTTTACAATTGGTTTAGAGAATGCATGAGATAATGTGATGATATTAAGTTAGGTATGCCAGCTTTTGCCAATACACGATCAACTAACAGAGCAGGACAAAACCTCAAGCATGGCGTTTTACCCAGTTTTAGCATCTAGTTGGATGAACCCTAAATGTTCATGCAATCGGTGCATCCGTAGGCCCAAATAAGAAACCGCACCAAAGTGGTTTAAGCTAGCTTCATCCAGTTTGTATGCATCGTTGTTAGCAGGCTCAAATCACGCAGTTTTTCTCAATTGTCATTCAAACTTCATTACTTTGAATTGTCCTTTGTTAGCAACAATATATGTGCGATAATGTAAAAACAAGTAACCTGTGATTTCATCACCTTGAAAATTGGAAACTTGCGAAAGCTGGCTGCATGCCATTCGTGGCGATATTTCGAATTGTGCCATATTTAACTTCATTTGGTGGATTCACTCGCGTGGTACCTTGTATGCCGCAATCGCACGTACGTCACGAGTGTATACGGGTATCACGAAAGCGTCCGCTCCGCATTTTTTCCTGCATCCGCGGGCCACACTGTTCCTCCAGTCGACTGCACCCGAACACACGCGGCTGACCTGACCTGACCCGCAGAGCCGGGCTGACCTCGGCGCCAGCATCAGCAGCTTGGCGGCCGGTCTGCTGGCGTGCGGCGTGGACCCGGACCGGGCCACACTGTTCCTCCAGTCGGCCGTGCCGCAGCACACGCAGCTGACCTGACCTGATCCGCAGAGCCGGGCTGACCTCGGCGCCAGCATCAGCAGCTTGGCGGCCGGTCTGCTGGCGTGCGGCGTGGACCCGGACCGGGCCACACTGTTCCTCCAGTCGGCCGTGCCGCAGCACACGCAGCTGACCTGACCTGATCCGCAGAGCCGGGCTGACCTCGGCGCCAGCATCAGCAGCTTGGCGGCCGGTCTGCTGGCGTGCGGCGTGGACCCGGACCGGGCCACACTGTTCCTCCAGTCGGCCGTGCCGCAGCACACGCAGCTGACCTGACCTGACCCGCAGAGCCGGGCTGACCTCGGCGCCAGCATCAGCAGCTTGGCGGCCGGTCTGCTGGCGTGCGGCGTGGACCCGGACCGGGCCACACTGTTCCTCCAGTCGGCCGTGCCGCAGCACACGCAGCTGGGCTGGCTGCTGGGCTGCCTGACCACCATGCCGAGGCTGGCGCACCTGCCGCAGTACAAGGACAAGGCGGCCGGCTTCACCGACGTACCGCTCGGCATCTACGTCTATCCTGTTCTTCAGGCGGCCGACATCCTGCTCTATAGGTGACTGCTGGTGAGGTGAAGTGAAGGCGCGTCTTATTGCCGTGGAAATAAACAGCCGCCACCACGGTGGTGGGATGATTTTGAACTGGTGGATCTGGGGATGATAAATTGTTCAGCCTTGAATGTGGAAATATGGCATACATCTTCGATACGAAGCCATATTTTTTGTGCTTCCGGGCATTGGGCATTCAACTACCTCATTTTTGTTTTGTTTTTGATGCAGCAGAAGCGAGACAAAGGAATCATGCCCTTCATGAGGTACATTCTTTTTTCTTCCTTCTATTGAGCAGGTTTATTATGAATTTATTATTATTTCAGAAACTGCATATGTGCATGAGTCATGCACACATGCAGTTTTATAGTTTTGTGTTCTAATCTGTAGTTTTAGCGTTTTAGTACATCTTGCAGCATGACAGACTAATTGGTGCATGTCAATACTAAACTCAACATGAATTTAAATAATTTCGTTAGCCCCATATTCACTGGTATTTCATGCAACGTATCTGGGTGTGTGAAGACAGTCAACTGGAATGGGCGTTGTATTACCGAGGCAGTCGAAACGCCCGTAAGCCTAAATAACCAACCAACAAACAACTGGAAGCCTGTATATCAAATAACACCAAATCATTCTGCCTGGTAGCCGTTTTCCTCGTCCATTTTTAAGTTGGCGGTCTCAGGAAAACATCGGCGCCAACAACGTGAACTCATATCTTGCGACTGTTTTTTTTATAGAATGCTAACGCATTACCGGGCGGATGATCATGTCAAGCCAGCCCACGTCCTGGTGCGATGCGGTGCGTCAGCGGCTGCGGTCGTAGTGGTGTAGGATGTGTTCAGAGCCACGGAGGCTTCCCTGTGACAGGATCAGCAGCTGGAGTCCTACTCGTCACCGGGACTATTAACAGGACCACGGGGATGTCAGGCACAGTATCAGCAGCTGGTGTCCTACTCGTCACCAGGACTGTTTGCAGGACCACGGGGATGTCAGGCACAGTATCAGCAGCTGGTGTCCTACTCGTTACCAGGTGTCCTACTCGTCACCAGGACTGTTTACAGGACCACGGGGATGTCAGGCACAGTATCAGCAGCTGGTGTCCTACTCGTCACCAAGACTGTTAACAGGACCATGGGGATGTCAGGCACAGTGTCAGCAGCTGATGTCCTACTCGTCACCAGGGCTGTTGACAGGACCACGGGGATGTCAGGCACAGTATCAGAGATGTCGCCTCTCCCTGAAGGTCAGACTGCACCCTTGACAGGGTCTGTTCACAGGGCGACAGAGGTACCCGTCGGGCAGGACCAGCTCCAGCAGCTACAACTGGCACAGCACCTGGCCAGGGCTTTTAACAGAGAGTTCGGCGAGCTATTCCCTATTCCAAAGGCCGTGATCTCTGGTAAGTATAATTAGATGCTTGCTTTCAGCGCTCAGAGTCCGAGCGCTTTCCTTTTTAAATCGCAGCACGCTTTACGAATGGCATGCTGTGTGAGGCCCACGAGGTCTTGCGATGTCGCCACATAGCGGTATGCTATGTTCATAAATTATACGACATTATTGAATTGGTCCTTCACAGGCAATGATTGATACGTAGATTTCAGAAGTGACATTATCGCAATTGGTACCAGGTATTATACTCCATCCATCGGGAGGTTGCAGTCTAAAAAGGTGGTTGTTTTCCACTTGGGAGAGATGTCTCGTGCGCCGGTTTGTGTTGAGACGCACGTGCCGAGTTGGGAGTCGTCCAGTGGAAGCAGTGCGCATGCAAATCCTGTCGACGTTATGTTGGTGCCGTCGGGATATTTGGATTGTGGTTGGGAGTATTTGACGGGTTGCGTGGTGAGTGAGATAACTTCTGTGGATGGTTTATATGAAGATTGGCAGGTGCATTTAGTCTGGCGGCATTCGTCTTTCTGCGGCTTCATGTCGGAGCGCACGTGACGTCCGTTTTATCCAGTTCGACCTGAGCTTGCAGACATGCTTTGGAAGATAAATGTCTGAAAATTATTAGCCTTCCACTCTCCTGGTAAAGGTACAGAACCGGTAGTGCTTGAAAATGTATGGCGTATTTTGTGTTTTGCAGCGTACAACGCAAACTCTGACCATAGCGTTCCCGGAAATTGTTCATCCTTGACTTGTATTGTGCTGTAGTTGGTACGTCCCGCTCAACATTGTTGCGAAAGGTACGACTACATATCACCCCAATAGTTATGCTATTCGTTATCGGTATAAGTCGAAACGGTCAGTGCAGTGTGCGAAGAAAGGGTTTATAGTTTTTATATACGGAGGTACGGAGGTGGATGTAGCATCTGTCATCTAGCATCGATGTGCCCTAAAGCACAAATAACGGATGTGGCATCTTCATGTCATTTGAGCGTAATCATTATCCATCGTTTAATTACCGAGAATCAACGTGTAAAGCGATTTCCTGCATGTCTCGTCACTTCGTGATGGATTTCGTGGGGACGCTATATCGCGCCTGCTCATTCTCTTCCTTAGTGGATGCAAGAGGTTGTTCTGACCCTTTCCCCTCCCCACAAGCTTGAAAAAGAATACACAAGCCTGTTCAGTAAAGTCTAGTACCAATGCTCGCACGGCATAACGGTACTTCGACGCCAACATCACACACCATGTCAACATCACTCCGACTTCATCCCTCCTCTTCCATTTCTCATCCACGGACCTCGTGCGCAACCCTTCCGGCGTCCTTCGGGAACCACCAGCCACCGCTCTGACGGCCGAGCCCGCCTGGTCGGCAGACGACGCGAGCAGCCGCGTGCTCAGCCTGCGCGACCCCAGCCGCAAGATGTCCAAGTCGGACCCGGACCCGCGCAGCTGCGTCTACCTGACCGACTCGCCGGACCAGATCCGCGCCAAGCTGAAGAAGGCGCTGACCGACTTCACGTCGGCCGTGTACCACGACCCGGTGGGCCGGCCGGCCGTGTCGCACCTGATGCAGCTGCACGCGCTGGCCGCCGGCCTGACGCTGCCGCAGGTGGAGGCGGCCGCCGCCGGCGCCACCACCGCCCAGTACAAGCTGATGCTGGCCGACGTGCTGATCGAGCGGCTGGCGCCCGTGCGGCAGCGCTGGCGCCGGCTGGCCGCCGAGCCCGGCTACCTGGCGCAGGTGCTGGAGAGCGGCAGGGAGAAGGCGGCGCAGCGGGCCGAGAGCACGTGGCGACAAGTGGTGGAGAAGGTGCAGCTGAGAGTGTCGTGACGCGCGCGCCACGGCTAGATGCAGTGCCGGCGTCTTCCGTTGCAGGCTGGGGCTTGGTGGCCGCCTCGAGGGAAAATGCATGTGCTTGTTTTGTCCGTTGTGGTGGTGAAGGCCTTGCTGATGGGACATCGTGCTCATCCAGAGGAAACGGTGGTGAAGTTGGGCGACACCGGCGACAGTGGAGTGGCTTCGGTATACCGAAGCTACACTGTGTCTGGAGACTGGCAGTGACTTATCCTGGCACATAATAAATACATAGAGATATTATTGGTGTATTTAACAGTAAGACGCAGGCGATGCCGTATGACTTCAGCTACTCAGGGAGTCGTGAGGACACAAACAACAACAGTAGGAAGTATGTCTTCCGAAGTATAAGCGACTGACGACTTTTGCTAGATGTGTCAAAATTGGTATTATGCTTCTTGACATGTCATGTCAAAAAGCTTCAGTGCAGATGCCATTATTTCTTTTGTTTTCTATGCTTACAAATATACCGCGACCCAGAATGTAGTGGCGTTGTACATTAGACGCACCGTAAAACGCTTGCTAGTAGCAACCAAGAATAGCCTAAATGACATGGAATACTATACGCACGTGGCATGAAGTGCTTTGCATATAGTACTAAAATATTTCATGTCAGGTTGTTTTTTGTTGCTGTAAGCAAATCTTTCTTTGGCACTTGTAATGCGTAGCATCACTTCTGGAGCGCAGTGTATATGCTAGCGTGAAAAATATATAAAATATTGGTGTGTCCACTGAAGCGTTTTGGTCCTAGTGGCTCTCCTAAAGGGGAGAAGCAATGGTTACAATTTCCTGCCTCTGAAAGATTGTAGGCCCCTAAGAATTGCGCCGGGGTTTGGAAAGTTGTGTCCGTGCCCGCAAAATAACGCTGGGTGCCATAAGATGTTGAGCCAGAGCGAATAAAATCGTATTGGGGTCTCCAAAAAGTCGTTCCGGGTCCATGAAAAGCACTGGGGTCTCTAAAAGTGAACGAGTGCATGAAGATCAGGCCGGGTCAGGTTATGTTGGGTTAGGTTATATTCCGTGAGGTTTGATGATATTTGGTGAGATTCTGTGAGGCTTCGTGAGGCTAGGTTGGGCTGGTTTCGTGCAGATTATCCATTTTTGGTTTTACTCAGCTCAACCCCGTTTGGGAGCGTAGCGGCATGCATTGGTTTTGAACGCACCAACATTTATGGTGGGTTAGTGCGCTCAAAACCAAACGTACGTGCGTTACGAGCACGTACAAACGTGTACCGTTACCGACACCTACAGGTCCTTGTGAATATCCGCGGGTTCCTATGAACGTCTACCGACCATTACGAGCGCCTTCGGGTCTTTACGAATGCCTACGGGCCTTTACAACCTTCTCTGGGTTCTTACGAACATCTACGGGTGTGAATGAATGTCTATGGACGCCTACGAACGGATACAGGCCCTTACGATAGTTTATGAGCCCTTGCCAGCACTTACGCCTCACAGAAAACGGGATCGACTTTTTCCAATCAAGTTTTGGCATCCCGTATCTAGGTGCATGCTTAGGTGGTCTGCATTCCTGGTCGTAACAGTGTCATGCTTACTTACAATTGGATGAGGATGGCGATCCGATAATCCGGGACCCTAGTGAGGATACAAACCATCATTTGTATAAGGGATCAACAGATCTTGTCTTCGAAATGAAATGGCCGATATCCGGGGACCTTAACACTCGCACGTCTGGCGGTCCGCACCAACTTCGCATGTCCGGGAGGGGGGGGCAGATGTTTGCCCCCTCCCCTATGATATCTAGAACCATGCTAGCTAGCGACAAACGGAAAATGGCGTTGGATAGCTGGTGACAGTCTATCGAAAGTGTTAGGTCATTTTTCGCTCAGGTCAATATTCAGGTCACTGGGTTATCATAGGTCGAATTCGACCAGATCAGGTGGGACTCAGATATTGACACATATCTCAGGGCCTGTAACAGGTAGAAGCAAACGGCGAACGCTATTCGACAGTCCTTGAAATGTGCTACCGACAATAGGCGGTTTGATTTAAGGTCAGGTCAACTGAAAGTATGACCTTAGGTCAAGGTCATGAAGTACCCTAGGAAGGGCATGTAATGTATCAATCGACGTCTTGGCGATGCGAGAACAATGACGGCAATTCCAGCCTGCAGTGCGATATAATGCGCAAAAATGTGCTAGTGATCTCAGGTGACCTCAGATGACCTTGGTGAGGTCATGAGGAAAAATGTCAGCGGTAGCATTGAGCATAGCTTCAAACTACAAGCCACAACCGTTGTGATGTCATTCCGAGAGCAAATACGTAGCCAGGAAACATTTGTATATTTTGCCAGCCCTATAATGGGGGAGCCATTGCCGCGACCTGACCTCAGGTCAATGCTACACAAAAACTCGATATATATGTTATGGTTCCTGATGAGATCATGACGTGTTATAAGTTTGAAATCAATCGTACAATTATTGTGGAAGTTATGCCACCTAAAACTCAGAGTGTAGTTTGGTCACTTCGCTTGGCCTGGTGACCTGACCTGAGATGACCCAGGGTTAAAAGTATGAGGATATGCGGAAAAGACCAATGAGCAGCTATGCGAAGTTCGGCCTTCCTAACCCGATTAGTTTGGCGGCAAATTAGGAAAAACCGCAGGGGGGCAGATATCTGCCCCCCACGGACGTGCGTGTGTTAAAGATCGTCGTGCTAGTTCGCACCCCTCCATGGACAATTTGTGGTCACGTCCCTACCCAGCTAACCCTACTAAGCTACCACCGACCTCGATCGGTAGCAGGATATTTCGTCCGTCCTGACTTTTACATCTTTGTTTGAGGCAGCGCGACTCTGGGAGTGACAGCCTGCATAATTAGCCCAGTTGTTGGCGCTGCATAACCTCGGTTGCCGTTGAGCCCTCAAGCTCAGATAACTAACCAATTCACACCGCGGCGCATCCAAGTATGCATTGGGGCTATAGTAAACAATATTATATTTTTATGTTAGACAATATTATATTGGAGCAAGTAACAATCGCGGAGCCTATTACCTATATAGCATCGATACCTAACAAGGTATATCGATGCTATACCTTGTTCTTAGATTTCGAGAAAACTTCACGCTAGCACAAAACTTAAACATCGTAAAAATCTCCCTCTTGGGGAGCGTGGTCTCGCCCCTGCAACCCCCGCCCTTGGATCCACCAGGCTACAGCAGGCAGTGACCGTTGCCGACTTGCGAGTCCTAGCCACGCCTCTCTCGTCCTAAACGGTCCGACCGTCACCTCCCGCCAGATCTACCGCACACACGTGGCCCGACGAACGCGAGCTGCGCAAAACATGCAGGTGCTCTTCGCATGCCATCCTGAAGTCGATCTATCGAATAGCTGCCAGCGACGTATCTCGACTCTCCAACCGCGGTCCTATTCACAGCATCACCTAATTATGTTCCTCGAAAAATATATCCACATGCCAGTTCATACGTCCTTTCGTTTATTTCTCAGTATATTGAACACACACATGGGACCATTGACGTACAAACGATGTTATCTTATAGTTCCCGTGTGCGACCAACGTTTTACGAGGGAAGCTTACAAAACTGAGTTCGCAAAAGCGTTTACCGAGTGCCACGACTCGATTACCAATCGAATGCTGCGAGTCATATCACGCCTGGCTTCCCACACTGCAAACAAAAGGCAGCTGATGAGATAGAAGCCTGAGCCTCCCATTATCCTGCAGCAGTCGCAACAGCGACGCCACAGCTCATTGCACGTGTTAGTTACATCTGTCTATCACAGGGCAACGGTAGTGATGCGAACACACCGTCCATTTGCACGGTCAAGCACGTCGACGATGACTGTCTTCGTCGCACGCAAACCGACACCTACATACGCAAAGTAGAAAACTTGCGATGGGCCTCCGTCGACCCGACTGAATACTGGATTTGAACTGGAGAGGTCCGCCGGCACCATCAGGCACCAGGAGATGCCCGCCAGCACCACCAAACACCAGGAGATGTCCGACAGCACCACCAGACACCAGGAGATGCCCGCCAGCACCACCAAACACCAATAGATGCCCGCCAGCACCACCAGACACCAGGAGATGCCCGCCAGCACCACCAAACACCAATAGATGCCCGCCAGCACCACCAGACACCAGATGCCCGCCAGCACCACCAAACACCAGAAGATGCCTTCCAGCACCATCAGACACCACGAGATGTCCGCCGGCACCATCAGACACCAGGAGATGCCTTACAGCACCACCAGACACCAGGAGATGTCCGCTGGCACCATCAGACACCAAGAGATGCCCGCCAGCACCACCAGACACCAGGAGATGCCTTCCAGCACCACCGGACACCAGGAGATGCCTGCCGGCACCACCAGACCACAGGAGATGTCCGACAGCACCACCAGACACCAGGAGATGCCCGCCAGCACCACCAGACACCAGGAAATGCCCGCCGGCACCACCGGACACCAGATGCCCGCCAGCACCACCGGACACCAGGAGATGCCCGCCAGCACCACCAGACATCAGGAGATGCCCGCCAGCACCACCAAACACCAGATGTCCGACAGCACCACCGGACACCAGGAGATGCCCGCCAGCACCACCAGACACCAGGAGATGCTCGCCGGCACCACCAGACACCAGACACGTGATCTAAGGCGTGCTGAACAGAAGGCAGTATCGATGTCTCAGGCGTTCTCGACGTGGAGCCTCCGCCGCCGCGCCGACCGCAATCACTGACTAGCCAGGCCGGCGCACGCCGCCCGCCACCGGCTGCGTCCTGCGACACTCTCCAGTGCCGGCCGCGACGCGACCGGACCATCGGCGGCGCCCGCCATCAGCCGGCTCATTTCAGGTAGCCTTTCAGCACCTCGTACGTGCTGTTGATGATGCCCCAGCTGATGAGCGAGCGGGTGTAGTTCACGTGCACGCCCTTGAAGAGCGCGCGCACACTGCCGCCCCGCCGGCGGTACACCTCGGCCAGCGTGGACAGCACGCCGCGGTACGGGCCGCCCACGCTGCTCTGCATGTGTGTCTTCACCACGTTGAGCGGGTACATGATGGTGGAGATGAAGGCGCCGATCAGCGCGCCGCACGAGAAATCGTAAGCGGCGGCCGAGGCGCGCGAGCCGGCGCGCGGCGCGGCCGCCTTCAGCCGCTCGCGCAGTCCGAAGAAGAGCACGTTGCTGGCGCCGTTGCGCACCAGGATCGGCACCAGGCCGCGGTAGTACTCGGCGACGCCGTGCGCGCGCAGCTGGCGCGCCGCGTGCCACGTGTTGACGAAGCGCGCGTGGTAGTGTCTGTCCTGCATCAGCACCTGGACGCGCTCGAACGGCGTGAGCAGCGCCTCGGTGGCGCCCGACAGCACGGCGGCGCCGGCGCTGGCCACGGCCGGGCTCAGCCGGGGCACGCAGCCGCCCAGCTGGCGCCGGTACTGGTCGTACATCCCTGCCGGCGCGCGGCACACAAGTGATGTCATTGTTTGGACTTAAACACGCGCACACGACACGGCACACACGCGGATACTCGATGCACATGCTTGAGTCAGGGGGTGATGCCATCACAGTACCAGCAGTACAGGCGCCACACAGTTGCTTTGATGCACAACACTAAACGGTGGTTAAACAGGAAGCATAGACCACCTGGCCACAAGAAATGCCGTACCACAGCTGTTATCCGGCGGGATTATTCTTACAAGATATCCAAGCAGACATGTCATTACCGATCATCCAGCTCGGGCAAAATATGTAGGCCGCTTACGGTCATGGTCAACCACATTATTTACTTTGTGTCCACACTACTGATCGTGTTAGTTATTGGCTTTACGACGCGTCGATTCTTGTGTCACATAGCACCGTCAACCTCTTATGTGTATGGGTCACGGGCAAACTTGCCCCTTCCGCACTACTAACAATAGTGTCACCGATGATGATGATGAATTAGAGCTTAGGTGCGTGCCGACTGCCAGGGTCATTTTGCGTCCATAACTGTGTGTCACCGAAGAGCAGCGACTAATCGGAGCAGCCTCCAGACAGCCCATCTTCCCTCTGACTGACTAAAATGCCTGCTCAAGCAACACCTAATCTTCCCCTCAGCTGGCACCCAACAGAGCTTTCGACTATTTGCTCAGTGTCCAGTGATGAGCTGGCGAGTCCTTCATATCTTTAGTGTGCTCCATTCCGTGGTGACTGTAGTTACATGTGCCACATACCGCATATGTATAGCACATGCATGTACTGCCTGTGACGTGAATGCACTAAAGTGTTCATGTAGTTGTTTTCAGAACAACTAAAATATTTTGACCAGCGAGAATTGCCCAGGCCAAATAACTGCAGGCTGGAATAAAACGTCACCAAGAATACCCCAAAATAACAGCCGAAAGGAAACTCACCAGGTGTGCATGACACGAGGTTCACTGCAGCAATCAATTGAAAATAACAATGAGGGTGATTTTCAGAACTTACCAAACATAAGCGAGACGGAGACGGTTTTTTGGAAGAGTGGTGGCAGGATGCCACGGTACAAGAAGAAGAGACCTTCACTCCGCAGTTGTCCCAGGGCCGACCACGCACCGACACCATGCAACATCTGTAGAAAGGCAACGGACATACACCACAGCTGTCCCCGAGCCGACCATGCACAGACATCGTGCAAGATCTGCAGAATTTATTCATTATTTTGGTTTAAGAGCGCGCCGACTACAAGGCCATTTGGCGCCCATAAGACCTGTAGAAAGATAACTGACATTCACCGCAGCTGTCCCATCTGCGACCACACACCGACACCGTGCAACATTTGTAGAAAGGTAACGGACACACACCACAGCTGTCCCTCGGCCGACCATGCATAAACACCATGCAACATCCGTAGAAAGGTCACGGACCACAGCTGGCCTGGGGCCAAACACGCACCCTGTCAGAGGTCAACTTTGAGATACTGATATTCATGAAAGACAGCCCACATTATATCGAGAGCACAAAAGACAAACAGGAAGCCACGCTAGGACAAACGCATTAATTCGATTATTCAAGTTATTTTCCATGTGTAGTTAATTCCATGTGTAGTTAAGTTCTTAATATTTTCCCATTTTATACTTCGTTCACTGCAAATACACAGGAAGCTGAATGTTAACTAATGTTTTATTTCATTCGTTCGCTTAATTATTAAGGTGTACATCGATTGTCATCTGATCTTCGCACGCTGTACGTTTTAGAAAGTGCAATGTCTCAGCCACAACATATTTAGCTTCAAGCTCTCTAAGCCTGTTTCTAATGATTTTACAGCAAAAAAAAGAAGAAAGAAATTAAATGCACGAAACAATGGTTAGGTGTTAGCGGTAACTGTTAGCTTCCGTTAAAAAAATTCAGTTGTTCATCGGCTTAGCGTAATCGAAGTTATCTTTTGATTTAGCGGATTAGCAGTTGTCAAAGCTAACCTTTTGGTTAGCTGTGCCCACCAGTGGATAAGTATCTATTGGAGGGAGAGGTAGGCTGACTTCACGCTCATCACTGATACAGTGCGTGGCGACCATACCGGCATCTTCATTTCCAGCAAGGCCAATATGACTGGGCATCCAGCAGAATACGATAATTTTGTGGTTAGCAGTTCGGGATTTGACGAGTAGGATCCTGTGCACAAGCCAGTTATCTAGGTTTAAAGACATCGTTGCCCAAATAAAGCTCAAGGAGTCAGTGAAAATCACATGATTTGTTGATTGGTCATCCTGGACAATACGGAGCTTACAAAATGTAACATAGTTCGGCAGTAAAAATACACCCCTGCTTCGATAAACAGAAGCATCCAACACCGCGTCGACCGACGCACGCGCATCCCACGACAGGAGGGGCTTGGAGCCGTCTGTGGATATGCGAGGGAACTCACGGCACTTGTAGTTTTTATAACACCAGCATGCGAAACTATCGGGGTTTACATTTCACTTTTTAAATAGGCCAAAGCAAGGTCAATCCGTACTGGGACTACCCGTTAAGGGGGAATGCTCGGAGTGACAGCGCTTGCCACATAAATTTTACGGTAAATACTATGCACTACATTTTCTTCTGCTATTCTCTTCTTTTCAGAATGCTAAACTCTGACAACAGATGTTGAAGCTGAGAATCCAGCCTTGGGCACAGGTCACAAGCAGTGAATTGCACCCGAAGTCCGAAATGCGCCACGGTAAGCACAACCAGACTGATACAAGTTTTGTTCTTTTCACAACATGATTGGATGCCACATTTTCCAGTGGTAGCCATGTTCTGTATCATACATTGCATCAGCAAACCAAATATAGAACAGATAATGGCACTCAACTGGGTGTCAAGGTGTATTTCATCATCCCCAACTTGCCACGATCCATCCATTGCATCAACTATTACATCATCCTATGGCAGAGGTGAGCAACGACCACCAAAGACACCGACGGGAGGCTCCACAACAGGTCACATGTGGAGCATGCACAACACCACCACAAATCAGTTGTCATGATTTGAGCAAACAAGGAGCCTCACTTCTCACTTGACAAACAAAGAGTCTCACTCCTCACTTCTCCTCACTTCTCAAGTGAGGAAACAATGTCTAGAATCAGTGATGAAGAACAAAATAATATGAAGTGCATATGAATGCCTGCTCTACTCACCTGCCTGAACATGATCTTGTTCAATGGAAAGGTGATGGAGATGTTGATGAATGCTGCACCCCAGCCACACAGGAACTCATTCCTGTTGGCTACTAAGGGCCGTACCACCACAGTGGAAGTAGACATGGCAAGCCTGCCAGACCAATGGCTAAAATCAGTCATCAGTCATGAATATTGCATCCTGCTTTGCAAGCAGACTATATGCTACATTTCACATTAGCATAATCAAGCATCACAAAAGCATTTCTAACTGCCTGAGAGCTGGCTGTACAGCCTCCATGCCTCCAGTTAATCCACATGGCTCATGACACCGGTTTCAGCCTAGTTCATTGGATGCAGGAGCTCTAGTAATCAAATAACTAAGTTGAATCTGGCATCATGAATTGCATGTATACAAAGTTTGTAGTGATTTATTCTTGCAATAATATCCCACTATTACCATTCTGATCACTAAATATTTGACAGATCATACAATTGGTGGCCATGGAATATACTGATGAAGTGAAATCACCATGAGCATATCCTTACTTTCCAAATGCATGAAGAGATAAGGTGTCCCTATGTTTTTTTGCATGCCCTCAGCATGAGCACTTGAAAACTGATCATCCCACCTTATGATCATTACTATACCATTCAGAACCATCCTAATTTTAGCCTTCCCAGCTAATACTAATCTGTCCACACTATCAGATTGTCAATACTTATTGCACTATGCTATTTATACAATCATGACCACCACCACACTTCTCTTGGTTCCCATGCATAATGATTCACATAACCAACCAGCACTGTGTAGCTCTTTGAATACATGAATGTATGATTGTTTAATCAGTGCATTAAACATTGCCAATGGTACACAAATCATGTACTGATATTAACAATGCTGGTGTTTCAATAAGGAAACATCTAAATGAATTAATTAATGGGTCTAAGTAATTTGAATCATTGGGGTTATCATGAATTATTTGTGAAATGACTCTCCCCCTCCCCTTACAAGCACAACAAAAGTTGAATCATGAATTAAATCACAAAGTTTGCATGAATCACCATTGAATTCACCATGAAAATAACTGCATTGCTAGCAATTTTGCCTATGACATAATCAAAAAAGATAGGATATACATACAGGCACAGACAAGCATTCATGCAGGCCCTGACTGGTTGGTTATTGGAGTTTATGGGCCCATTGCCTACATCAGTCATGCAGCACCCACAGATCCTGAGCTGAAGTGCTTGGGCAATGGTGCCATTTCTTGGAATTAAACTCTTGTTCAGTGTGTGATCATTGAACTTCAGCTTAATATTGAACCCCATCATGTTTTAATATTCCCTTTCCAAAAACATTTCCTCTGGCTTCACCTCAGCAGCACCCAACAACTCATAAAAGAAGTGTCAAAAGTATTACTTGAAGCAAATAAATTCAAGCCTGGAAATGATATAAATGGATCTAACAGCATATTTAACATGTGTGGTAATTATTTCACCTTAGATGTATTCTCAATAATAAGAGTACAAAGTAAAAACATACTCAGTCAGGAACTGGGAGGCTGAATGTGCCTTTGTTCAAGTTATTTTCCCACAGGGCCATTGGGGTCAGAATAGTAAACTGCCCAAAGATGTATTGGTGGGTATATACATACATCTTGGGTACTGATACATGCCATGAAAAGTGGCAAGATGTCCTCCCAACAAATTAGGGTGATTGAGTTTTGTGAAATGTTATGTGGAATACAATGTTTATGAAGATAAAAATGATGATGGGATCACTTAGTTTCCATGCAAATCCTTACCCTTCAGGTTGTGAGAAAAAGAATGCTTAAAAGGGGCTTCAAGTTATGTAGCATAAGATGAAAATAAAGTTTTTAAAAATAATGAATGCAATGTACCCTATCCTAACCTACTCTTGGAGATTGTCACCTTCATAAACATGGTATTCCAAAGAAAAATTTTACAAAATCAAAGATGAAGATGACAGGAAAATCTTGATTTTGAATTTTGATTTGTGGTGGATAGGGTGAGATTTGTACTAGCTGGGTATGCATGGCACAGACACCTTTGAGTGGGCATGGATGCTGTTTGAAAGTTGTTGGTAGGACATTAAATCCACAATTGCTGAGGGGGATCAGGGAAATATGGCTGGATAGCTAGGGTGGGTCTTTTTACTGGTTTTATGGTATCTTCCATTTACAGTCTTAACTGGATAGGCCCTTGTGGCTTTTATTATGTCCAAACACTTTATGACTACCTGCAACCAGGACCATCTAATTCAGGCTGTTAAAATACTTTTAGCTTTAACTACACCAAACCCAGTAGGTAGATAAGTTTTTTTTTGCTGGCATTGATGAGCAATGAAGCAATACAAGCAGTACATTAACTTGAGTATTTACCACAATGCCTACTTCTTCAGCCTCCTGCAATCAATGATCAACAATATTTAATTCAGGTAATAGCATATTGAGAAGAAAAAACAGTAGGCAGGTAGGTTGGTAAGTACGTACGTATGTAGGTAGGTACCTACCTACCTAGGTACGTACGTAGCTACCTATCTACCTAGGTATGCTAGTTGCTTTAACCGGAGTTTACCTTTCTTCAAGTCATTATAAAAGAAGCATCACCATCCACATAAACAGAACCTCCCTTTGACACCAACACCAACCCGGTAAACAGCAGCTCCACTCGCCTTGCTCCGCTCACAGCCGCCGCCGATGCCCTTCTCGGCGGTCTTTATGAAGGAGTCAAGGGCATCGACCTGCCGGGATATATCGCCTTGGATCTGCAGAAAGAGCTTCAGCTACCGCGGTATATACGATATATATCACATTGGCCACTGCTATTTAACTGCCTTGGCCCTTGACAAGGAAATTTAATTGACTAATTAATTTATTCATTTGTTGATGCAACCCTTCTGAGAATGAAATACGTCACGCGTGGTTTGAACTAAAACAGTTCACATATGCACACACAAATTATACGTGTTTTTCACGTTCATAAAATAATTAATTCTAATTCAGATCCAGTTCAGTTGGTATGATCGGTTCAGTGGGTATGGCTTTTCAATTAATAACAGAAAGGCTCGCTCATCCGTGGTAGGCAAAGAACGATGTTAGAAGAGTTGTTTTCTGGTATAATTTAACTTCACATGTGGCAGTCGAACAACTCGGCGTCCCAAAATATCTCACAGTGTCATCGCAGGTTATACAAATATTCATATTTGACCGGTGTAGGCATGTCGTAAGTATTAGGTAGCTATGGCTTAATTAGAGGGGAATCGGGCCACGTGCCCTTTTGGCTCCCGAAGCCCGGGAACTTGGCGCCTAACTGGCCTACCGTTTTTGTCCCCAAAGCTTGAATTAGGCTTCCCAGAGGCAAGCAGGATGTCCCAGGCCGGACAAAAGTCCGTTTCGAAGGTCTGAATATGGAATAGGGACATGAAGACAGCCAAAAATAGGCTGGGGGTCACACTCCAAAGGTCCCATGTTCAAAGTTCAAATAATTTGGGCGAAAAGTCAACGTTGATGGGGAACTTGTTCCAAAAAAATAATATGAAACCAAGCCCATAGTACACGTTTCTAAAGTTTTCCTTGATCTAGTGCATATTTCCCAAAGGGGAGGTGCTCCCTCCCCCTTGGCTACACCCCAGGTCCTGAACCTGCAAGTCCTGGGTACACAAATCCGCCATAAAACCGGCTACATCCTCAAACTGGAAAGAAATCGCAGGCGGTTCCTGCAGGGCTCCTACTCGTCGTCTATCTCGTTTCTTTGTAAGTGACTTTCCTAAGATTCGCCAGGGGAAGCAGACCACTGTTTCCGGGGTTATCCAGAGAAAACGTGCTCAGTGTTCGAACGAGAAAGGAAAAGCTCTCAGTGTAGCGAAGCAGGTTAAGTTGAAGCGGTAGATCCAGGAAATTGCTCTTTTTTTAAACACTTCAATGAATGAAATAAAATACACCATGGAAAAATCAGGATGCACCAGTCAAGCCCACGCCTCCCAGGTAGGTGTTGAATCATACGCGCCCACCTAATAAACGCACCCAGTGCCGTAGATAAGGGGGCGAATGGGGAAGCCCCCACTGGAAGGTCTGAGGGGCCCTTCGGGCGATCCCCTTGAGGGGCCCGCAAGGGTCCCTCAAGGCGTCGGAGTAGGGTGCCCGCAAAGGCGCCAGAGCCAACGTGAGGGGCCCTGAATCAACTTGAAGGGCCCCTGACCCGACGTGAAGGGCCACAAAACCAATTGAAGGGCCCCTGAACCAACATGAGGACGCCTATGTCAACGGAAGGGGCGGTGCTGAAGGAAAGGGTCCCCAGCCAATGAAGAGAGCCCCGACCCAACGGATAGTGTCATCGTGAAGATGTTGAGGGCCCTTGGCAGGTCTAATGTGAAGAGCATCTAGATCGGTGGAGGGGGCCCCGGATGGTCGGAAGGGCACCTGGGATGACGAAGAGGGCCCCAAGCCAATCTGAAAGGCCTCTGACCTGATGACCCATCGAATAATAATGCTTGAGTGTGCTGCTTCCTTGTTCAGTGGGAAATTATTCGACGCTGGTGTACATCGAAATGTATTCAGGAAGATGTTGTTCGGTACCCCGTAATTTTTTTCCAGAGGGATTAATGTTGAAATATTCGCTGGCCTGGGATCAAATGGTGACCTTGCCTGACCGGGTGATTTGGTGTAATGCATGCCACATTGCTAGCGGTCGCACAAGCGTTTGAATAATTCCAATAAGTGAGTTATCTGGCAAGTTATTCTGTAGGTGAAGGTTCGTCATAGCAAAAAAAAAATGTGGTGCATGCACGGGTGCGGCTGGGAAGGTTGTGTTAACTTTTGAGACGAATCGGAAGATGTGTGTGTGTGTTTCAGAATGAGTTGCTGAATGGGACACTTGTGCTACCTGATGAAGTGTGTCACCGGTAGAACAGGTCACGTAGAGTACTGTTTCTTGTTTCGATTGTGCGTGTATCGGTGCTAAGCTGTTCTACATTTGGTGCTTCGGTTTCCCAACATACTATACCCCAGCGGATAACTTTAATTTTCTGAATTTTATCAATCCTGACCTGATCCTGACCTGAGGTCAAACGTTGACCTTGAAGTTCACGTGCTCGGATGTGCAGCTTTTTTGCTCGGTGGGATATTATTGGACGTCAATATTCTTTCGATAATTGTTTCCAGAAGATGTTATTCGTTACCCCGTAATTTTCCCACTTTAACATACGGCGCAATGTTAAATTATTCGTTGACCTTAGGTCAAATGGCGACCTTGATTCATCAGGTGACTTAGTGTGCTGCATGCCGCCTTGATAGCGGTCGCAAAGGCGTTTGAATCATTCCAATAAATTGATTCTCTAACAAATTATGCGGTACCCCAGATTTGCCCTCGGTTACCTTTTGGCCTCTGTAGGCGAAAAAGTTCGTCGCAGCAAAAAGCCGTATCGTAATGCAGGCAGGGTACGGGTGCGGAGGTGGGGTCAAATTTTCCGACTTTTCGGAGAATATTGGTCAATACGTTTCTGAATGAGTTGCTGAATGGGACTCTAGTACTACCTGATGAAGTGTGCCACCCATACAGGTCAGTTCGCACAGTGTGCTGTTTCTTATGTCGATTGTGCATATATTAGTGTTAAGATAGTCTACATTTAGTGCTTCGTTTGGCCAACATACAGCATACGGTACGGACCACTTTAATTTTCTTAATTTCATCCATCCTGACATGAAGTCAAACGTTAAAATTGAAGGTCACATAAACGGATGTGCTGCTTCATTGGTCCGTGGGAGATTATAACACGGTAATATCCATCCGATAAGTGTGATTTAAATGAATGAAATTACTATTGGAGAATTAAATGAACATGCATACTGAAGCTGTATTTTCAGGGCTCTGGTGCTATCTTTTGGAACCCCAGTGTCATTTTTAAGGGCCCCTGAAGGATTTCTGTGCCAAAGGTGATTTTCAGGGATCTTGGCATGATTTTGGGTGGTCCAGCGTCACTTTCGGGGCCCCTGCGCGACTTTTTGAGCTTCAGATGTGACTTACGGGTACCGGTGCGATTTCTTGGAACCCCGGCGGGATTTCTAGGGAGCCTGGCGCATTTTCCGAAGCCCGATGCCTTTTTTTTTTGGGGGGGGCAGAACCTCTCAGGAGGTGGGGTGGGGGGGCAGCTGCCCCCAGTGTCCCATCTTCGGTATGCCACTGGCTCTTGTACACATATATACAACATTTGGGGTCCGGAACAAGACTCACTGATCGAAGCTGACTAAGTTGCATAGTACATGCATGATGCAAATGTAAAGCAATAACGAAAAATCAATGTTAGCTTTGTTTCAAGTCACTGATCATGGACGTTGGTTGATCTACTATTGAGGGGTCATTTACACCATCAGTATTATCTTTTCCCCAGCCCTAATAATCGCAACTTTTAGCGTAGCGACCCATTGAAGGTGTCCCGTGCTCAATTTGAGCACGCCTATTGCCATATGCATTTCCCTCTCCCCCAAAAAAGAAGAAGAGGAGGAGAATAATAATAATAAACGCACCTGCAACTCCATGAGCATAATGACAAAAACGTCTTTCTCTCTCCCTCTGAATACCGATGGGCGCTACATAACCAGTAGCAGTTGATGCGCCCTTAAGCCCAAATAATCAATCAATCAACCTCTGAATACTAGCCAAGCCAATGCATAATTTGCTTCCTTATCGATTTCGTAAAATGTCACATGTGATGCAGGCAATCATGAGTGAAGATCACGGGTGGATCGGAGTCTGGACTTCCGGGCTTGGTGCCCTGCTAATGTTTATTTGCCATTTCCCCTATTCAATCTTACAGCAGGTCTTCAAAGTGAGGAATTGTATCCCCTGGCGTCGAGAGATATCTCCAGCTCTGTAGACAATGCAGTTCCATCTAAACATGTGTGCCTGAGAGAATAATGGAATAATGAAGGGATCATTCAAAGCTTAGCGCGTGCTTCGATCATTTTATCTGAATTCATTGATGTGATGATGCTCTCTGCAATAGCATACGTATTCTGTGTTTGTAGATGTGTCGACATTTACTTTGACTTTGTAATTATTACATTTTAACATTTGCATTTATTAATCAACATCATGATGTACGAGGAACACGTGGTGCGATGAGCATGAGAGAACATTCGGATAAATCAAGTCCGGACGAAGATGACCACCAAGCAAACATAACATTGAAGAAGAAGAAAAGGTTATATACACCAAGGGCACGAACAAGGCGTATCATTACCGCCGGGCCCTCGCAAGACTCGCAAGAATTCCTAACAGCCGAATCCGAACTGCTGGACTTCAGAAACCGTGCATCGCCAACATTACTCCGCAATGGAGTGGAGCCGATTCCGCTAAATCAACAAACAACCACTTCCGAATATGACGCATCATGTGAATCTTTGGATATGAGAACTTCAGAATTGGACTCGAGAGAAATCGCCGAACCAGAAACAGCGGTGCCGTCCACAGGCAACCTGCGATGTCAGGAGAGAATCGCAAACGACGACCCTCAGGAAGGTCTTCCTCCATCGGTAAATGCCCACCTTTCATTTGACGCAGGATATTTAGCGTCGTCCGACTCAATGTCTACTTCCGACTTCCGTGTCGTCGCAGCCAGGTACACACAGGACCCAGATGTGTCACAATGGAACCACAATAGGAATCCCGAGATTCGCATTCACCAAAAGATCATCTATGATCATCCTTTCACGTCAGCATTCGCACGCAGCATAGCCAGCCATGCCGGTCTGACGTCCGGAGAACTGGCTGTCGGGGCCGTCGCCTCGTCAGAGCAGACTAGACTGTGCTACAGAGAGGTCGGCCAGACCAGCTCTGGAGGCAGTGTAATGGACAGTTCAGTGTCTGCAAATCCGGAACCAGACACCGGAGCGGTGCCGCGCACAGACAGTCAAAGCGACGCAAGCGCCAGCCATGCAGACCCGCCATACGATGAGGCCTTCGAGGACATGCTCATGGAGCGCGTTCAGAAACGGATTCGTGAGCTTGGGGGCCTCGGCGAGTACGACCAGTCAGCTTTCCTCACGCCTGCTGGCCGTGAGATCAAACAACGCTTCGAACTGCTGCAGGACCACAGTGACGAAGACGAGCGCTCTTTCAAACCGTCCAGCGGAAGAGATGGCGAACGAGGCCGGCGAAAACGACGGAGAATGCCCGACTGGATGCTGACTGATGTGCCGTCCAACGAAACTCTACGTGCGGACGCGGGAGCGCCCCTGTCCCCCACGTGGTCACTCACTATGGAGGAGCGGGTCGCCGGTCTGCATCCCGCCAGACACTCCCGCTCGCCAGACTCGGAGAGCGAGGTGTCGGCGCTGCGCGACATCCGCGCCGAGGGCGGAGATCAGTTCGTGGAGGCGGTGCTGTGGCGCCTGCAGGAGAGCCTGCGCGCCGGCAACAACTTTCGCGAGTACCGTGGCTCTGCGGCGCAGGTCGGCGACAAGCGGCGCGCAGAGCGCCACCACGAGCCAAGCAGCGACGACGATTCCGACGCAACGAGCAGCAAAGGGAGCATTGGCCGGGTCACCTTCCAAAACAAGGTGCTGGTGCGTCCGCTCGGCATGGATCCGCTGCTCACCGAGTACCGCAAGCCCTATTCCAAAGTGTCCAAGCAGAAGCTGTCAGCTGTAAAGGAGTACAGTCCCGAACCGGACGACCCCGATTACGAGGATTCGCTCAAGGACAAGACGGAAACAACGGATTGGAGTAAAGCAGCTCCTTCCAAGCCCGTCCCGACGGCTCCTGTTGGCACCGCACCGAAGCCCGTTCCAAAACCACAGCCCGGATGGAAGAAGCTGTTCGTAAGAAATGATGCGCTTCGCCGCGATTTTCGGTTCGCAAACACTGTTTTGCACCTTGAAAGCAGTAGCGTATATTCGACACCTATGCATTACCCCACAAACAGTAAAGTAACAGGCAGAACTTGCATATCATATGCGGCTAGTACCAAGGGCAAAGGAAATACCAAATAAGATCGATATGGTGGATAGGAACTTTTAAACATATTGTTTCCATTTGACAACCAGGCATGGGTGGGAAGGTTAAAGAATTGTGCTGGGTTCCAATGCATAGAAGCGATGAGTGCTGCCTATTTCGTTAGTGGGGCCCATCTCATATAATCCCATGTTAACACCAAGAAGCTGGTGGGGCCAAGGCTTCCATTATTTTAATTCACTCCTAGCCGTGATTCGGTAAATGCAGATCAAACACGAAGGCATGCTGTTTCAGTGTTGCATTGGTGGAGGTGGTACACCAGAGGATCCAATCGCCAAAGGTCCTCCCCCTGCTGCTGCTCTTGCTGCTGCCCCCACCAAAGCCTGCGTCCGAGCCACGCCAAGTGGCAGCATCGCCTGAGGTCAAGCGGAAGCGGCGCAGGGTGAAGACACTAGAGGTGCAGGAGCTGGATCCGAACGTCTCTAATGGGGAGCTGTTGTCGCTACATATGATGTTTGATGATCAGATGGAGTTGTGCCGACTGAGTGACCCCGAGACCGAAGCGAGTATTGACGATCCATCGGAGTTGTCTGACCTAGACTCCGAGCAAGAGCCGAGTTTCGCCGAATTCCTCAAGGCTTGTGGACTTCCAGATTCCAAAGTCAGCGATTACATGGCCTACCATAGGACACACAGAGGTAAGATAAACATCGCGTTCATTTCTTTTTTCTTGGTGCTGAAACTCTAAATACGCACAAAGCATGTACATGCCACCCTACGTGCTTTTGAGTATGCGACACGAAGTGCTTTATAGATATTACTGAACATAAATGAAAATTGTGAATTTGCCCAAACCGTTGCAAATATTACTACTGTATCGCAACTAGGGTAGACAGAATGCACGCTTTTCAACCTACCACAGCCACAGGTGCAAACCGTATGCTATTTTCGTTCAAAATATGTAACAGCATGGTAAAATGTGCTGTTCCGTACGATGGCATTTAACTTCCTTGAAGCTATTTGCATGGGTGGGGACAAGGTAAAGCACGAGCAAGTAGACTGTCCATCGTGGAATATGGGTCGGAACCCCGCGGTATAGTTAGACTGTGAGCTAGACATGGGGCGCCAGGGCTACCTGGGCCGTGCCAATGCATTGACAGCACGCTAACCTCTCGGCTATAATTATGCCGTTGAACAGTAATTTCCCGATTGGGTGATAGGTTCAGGATCAATACAACAGGCCCCGCTTGGTGTGCTCCCGTGAAAGCACCTCAGCACACATTCCGATTCATATGAAATGTCTACAGTTCGTATTGTACCATGATGGAGCGAGTATAGCTGGATCATTCTAACCGCAACGGCCGTATGTTGCCAGCTCTCAGCCGCGGTGACTCGGGAGGTGGCTGGTGGCGCGATCATGCGAGCCGGCTAGCGAGTGCTACCACTACAGAAGATCCCACTTGGTGGGATAAGAACTCACGCGAGCGTCGACAGGAATACCGGCGCAAGCGGCACGAGCACCGCGAGTACCAGCGTCAGCTAGAGACCCAAAGAGACCTGGAGGTGGAGGCGCAACTGCGTCGTGCGCTGGAGACGCAGCGCGAGCTTCTACGAGAGCGGGAGGTACAGCGTGAGCTGGACCGCACCGGCGAAACAAGCAAAGAGAGAAAAGAAATGCGGTTGGAGGAGGAGGTACTGGAAAAAGAACTGTTGAAGAGGCTGCTACGTGAACTCCAGCACGAGCAAGTCCAGGCCAGAGAACGGGAGAAGCGGCGAACCGTGGCCAAAATTCTTGAGGACGAGTTAATCACGAGGCTGCAATTAGAGTTGGAACGGCAGCGGGAGAAGAGCGAAGAACGGAAGGAACAGCGCATGGCACAGAGACTAGGGGAAGATGCAAATTCTCGGGAGCTGAGTAATCGCATTGACGAGCTCAGGATGCGCATCGAAGAGAATAAGATTTTGAGAGACCATGAAAGAGACGAAGAACAGCAACGGCTTCAGCTACTCCAAGAGCTACTGGTCAAGGAGAGGCGTCGAATGGATATGCACGAATCACTACGATTAAGAGATCAGGATTTGGAGGCATCAGACAGGAAGCTCCTGGTTGGATTGGAAGCAAGGTCTGAAGATGAAGAGAAGAAAAGCCAGAAAGAATATGACGAGTGCGCGAAGGCGTTGCTGATGAAGAATGAAAAATACAAAGCCATGCGCTCGAAACTCACTGCCGACATCCGCAAGCGAGAGCTGGTAAAGAGAAAGCTCATCTCACTCCAAGATATCGAGAAGACAAACCCAAGACTGTTCCAGCTTGCCAAAATTATGGAAGGGGTAACTACCGAAAAAGGTTGCGTGACACTGGAGTATTTTGATAATTCAATGTCTGGAATTTTGAAAAAAGAAAGCAACCAAGAAGGTGAAAGAACGGCTGAAAAAGAGGACAAAGACGGCACGGAAGATCTAAGCAGTGCAATCAAGACAGAACCAAGCGCCGGTGATGACGCAACGCAAGAAGCGGACGGTGCGATGAAGACGGTTGATGCAGCTGGTTCCGAGGCCACTCTAACGGGCTCCCCCGATGATGTCCCAATAACTGGCTCAACCGAAAACGTGAATGCTGACAATACAGACGCAGAAGGCGACTCTGGTAGTGCTAAGAACACTACCGACCCAGAAACACTCACCTCGACAACCTCTAACAGTGAAGTCCCAGCGGAAGGCGCCGCTGAGCACAGCGACACTGGCGACAAAACTGAAGCCCAAGCTGCTGGTGAAACCATGCCAGCGACACCATCGACGGAAGCAGCCGATGCTGCTGAAGCTCACCAGACGGGCCAAGCTATCCTTGGGTCGCCTTCAGCCGAGGAAGCTGCAGACATTGCGGCACTGGAAACGACAGCCATTGCGTCGCCTTCAGCCGAGGAAGCTGCAGACATTGCAGCACTGGAGACGGCAGCCACTGCGTCAGCACCACCGGCCGACACAGCGCCTGAAGCCGGCGCACCGGACGGCAACACATTAGCCGACGATGGTGTTCAAACTCACCAATCGAGCGTTCAGGTGGACGACAAAGCCGACCACCCGCACCACCAGAGGGCCGACGGTTCCCCCGGGACACCGGATACACCAGCTGCGCAGGGACAGCAGGAACAGACGTCACAGGGGGAAAATGTGACCCAGGTGGCGGGTCAGGATCAGGCACCCCCTGCGGAGAACGAACTCGAAGAGACAGCACCCATCCGCGGCGACGACGCCAGTATCGGCGCAGTGTCCGGCGTAAATGATCTGTACGAAATTCCATAAGGTAAACTATTGGTAAGCCCAAGTTTGCAGATGCGCCCAATAGCCACGTGGTACTGCATCACGTACCAACTGCTTTCACCAATGTAACATGGCGACATCAATTGTTCGCGATAGAAGCGAGCCTCTAACCAGTGGACGGGGTGCGCGAAGCTCTGTCACCTCTGTCGAGTTCTCCTCACCAATGTGTGATTCCCAATGCATGTACAATAAGACAGAGAATTGGAAAACCGATGTGTTCATTACAGCTGACCCAAACGTGGAATACAATTACTTCAATTTGATTCACCCTTTGGCACGGACAGCTATTGCTACAGTATCGTTGGAGGAGGGATTGGTGTACATTGATCGTTGTAAGGCAGTGCAATCTGAGAGCGCGATGACTGTCATCCCCACAGTGGCTCCTTAAAAGAAAAGTAGTGTGGGTGCTTAAACTGATTGCCCACCGATTCATCAAGTCCATCGCAAGTATGCATCCATGGGCCCAAACAATGGGTGTATTTGAAATTATTGTTTGTACCCAATAATTAAATACGAAACATACAGTCAGTTCTGAGGTCCAGTAGCATCTCTTCGTCATTATAAAAGCGTTACACAAAAGAAGAACGGTTAATTGATCAACATTACTGAACTATTATGACATAAAATTTACGCTTAGATGCTTCTGAAGCGTCACACGAAGATGAGAGGAAACGCCATGGCGGTGAATAAACACTGCTCGTTTACATTTTCAGCATGTATTTTGATTCTCTCATGAATGGTTGCAGTTCATTTGAACGCTATGGCTTCGAAAGTGGCATACAGTTTGTTCGCAAATGGCAACCAGTTTCTTGGCACAAGGACAGCACAAGGACAGCACAAGGACTGCTTAAGCACTCATTGCGAAATACCGAGTCCAAAGAGAAGAACATGTCAATAAACTAAGAACTCCTGAAATGAAAACAAGATAAATTAAAGCTGCCTAACCAAGCCATCCCGGTCATTCGTATGCACCCGAAGAAACACATACCCAACATATGGGCATCTACAGCAAATGCATACAGGCAATAAATTCCGCTACTCGCCCAAAACCAGTCGTACGGGCTAATACTAGTGCGTCACTTACAGTAAAAGCATGTGATGCGAGACTCGATCGCAACATTCCGGTCAGTTTTTTTGCGGGCGATCTCAGACTCATCGCAACGTAGGCCTCGCACCAAACCCCCTCCCCTCTCGCCTCTGGAATGAGTAGCGCCACATACTCCGCCTTCGTTCCCACCACGCTCAACAGTGCAATAGTAATATCAGGCGGCGGCCACACACGTCGCACCCGCGCTAAGGCAATTGTATCACTCGGGCCGTGGCCACCGGCACACCTCGGCACCCACCACGCAACAGCGCACAAAACTCTGCACAACGTAACAATAAATATCGTCCGGCGGCGGCCGCGTCGGCGCGGCAGTTGGGTGCGGCGGCGCCCTGCTCAGTACCGGATCTGCACCCACTGGCCCGACAACTCGTCCTTGCGGAAATAGTGCGGCCGGCCGTCCGGGAAGATGGAGATGGCCGGGAACGGGTGCTCCTGGATGTGTTTGAGTGTGCTCCTCACCTGGGGAGAGAGAAGAGGCGCGTGTCAGTCGTGACGGGCAGATCAGCGAGCACGCACAGCGACAAATCAACACGCGGCGCTGCACGAGCGTGCGTGTCTTGTCTGAAGATCTCCCACAGCCGCCGAAACGATTGTGGACGTTGCTGCCATCGCCGGAATACCGTCGAGGCCGGGCCACTGAACTGTGGCTGACACACCAGGCTGGCTGCGCGGCTGCCAGTTGGGCCCACAACTCGGGCTGTGGCTGACACACCAGGCTGGCTGCGCGGCTGCCAGCTGTGGCCACAACTCGGGCTGGGGCTGACACACCAGGCTGGCTGCGCGGCTGCCAGTTGGGCCCACAACTCGGGCTGTGGCTGACACACCAGGCTGGCTGCGCGGCTGCCAGCTGTGGCCACAACTCGGGCTGGGGCTGACACACCAGGCTGGCTGCGCGGCTGCCAGCTGTGGCCACAACTCGGGCTGGGGCTGACACACCAGGCTGGCTGCGCGGCTGCCAGCTGGGTCCACAACTCGGGCTGGGGCTGACACACCAGGCTGGCTGCGCGGCTGCCAGTTGGGCCCACAACTCGGGCTGTGGCTGACACACCAGGCTGGCTGCGCGGCTGCCAGCTGTGGCCACAACTCGGGCTGGGGCTGACACACCAGGCTGGCTGCGCGGCTGCCAGCTGGGTCCACAACTCGGGCTGGGGCTGACACCTAGGCTGGCTGCGCGGCTGCCAGCTGTGGCCACAACTCGGGCTGGGGCTGACACACCAGGCTGGCTGCGCGGCTGCCAGCTGGGTCCACAACTCGGGCTGAAGACGGACCGACACGGCTACGGCCAATTAGCGGTTCGAGCTGCAGGCGGGTAGGATGGCGGAGCTGATCTTGATAAAATGCGACAATTAAACGTGACCGAGTCCACGCATTATGGGAGTGATGTTTCCAAAGCAGCCAGGGCAAGCACACCAGTCCGTAACATGTCCATCCAATTCCAACGCGCAGACAGGTAGAGGTGCAACGTCACATGCAGCGCTAACGTGTTAAGTCCGCAGTTGACCAGCATCACTGCCTCACAGCATCCACACGCCGATAACACTCGGCACCGCCACCCAACCGGCACACACCACCGACACTGAACAGACGCACACGACTACCACATGATATATTATTCGTGAAATAAGGTGGAATATACCACCTATTGAACAATAAGGAGACATCCTTCCCAAGGAAGTATCGACATCCTGCCTCTTGACGTGTGTTTATAAAGTCCCCATGCCTTATTTCTAATGGTGGTTTGTGTGTATCATGCTTATGCTCACCATTACATATTTTGATGCACAAACATCTTACACATAACGCGACTTCAAGTAGAGATTACACATGATATGGTCTCTGTTTAGTATTATTTGCTGATAGTATGACATTCTTATCGTTCTCATTAGCACACGTCTCCCCATATTAGGTGTCCCGCAAAATAAACGAAAAAGATACACATATAATCAGGCCATGGTCTCAAAATTTAGTTTGAAGGAATGCTAAAAACGACACCGTTTCCATGGGGAATTTCGACATCTTAGTGGATTCGTTTCGACATCGCACACCTGACGAAAAAACAATATTTTATCGCTACTACCACCCGACGACCAAACATGGCGGCCACAAACCTGCATGGCGAAGTGCGGCGGCTCCACCTCCGGGCTGGTGGAGAGGTGCGTCAGCAGGAACTCGTCACTCTGCTGCAGCCACAGGTCCACCCCCCGCAGCGGCTCGTAGTTGAACGGCCCGATCCGCAGCAAGCCTTGCTGGCAGTCGTAGATGTCGAGCACCTGGGCAGCAAGCGGCTGGAGGTCAAGCCAGGTCAGACCGGGGTCGATGGCGCACCGCCACAGGCAGCGCATCATGTCACATGGCAGGCGCATGGTGTTGCCAATTACGTCAGTGGTAGCTGTGACGGGATCAACGGCATCAGTGGTAGCGTTGGTTAGTTATTTAATCGTATGGGCTGAAGACAGTGTTAGCAGCGTTGGCCAACGTGCACCGACTAAAACGTTAGTAGTCCTGCCCCATGACTCGCACGCGTGTATTGCTGATCAACAGGTCACCGACACCACACAGCACGTCGAACCGATCCACAGTTCAACAATATACTACAACACTCAAATGCCACAATCCCTGAACCACATAGCTACATCCTCAGCAAACAATTGCAAATCAAGCGCTCTTTCTGCAACTTAGCATTTTATTGTGATAATTATAAGTACTGATGGGCTCCAAGCGGAGTGACGTCATATCGTCAAACGACGCGTCAAAAGCGACAGCCAACAAGGATCGGGGCAACGTCATGGCAGGGACAACGATTGGAGAGGGGCTGGTGGAAGTCAACGAGCTGTCAAGCCATCATCAAACCAAGACCACGATTTGTCCGTCAGAATGACTGCAAATTACACCAACTGTGACGCCGGTGTGAGCCAGTAGGCTACAGACTGGCCCCGGGTGCGAACAGGCCGGCTACAGACCGGCCAGCGCGTGAATCGGTCGACTTTAGACCGGCCCAGAGTACGTGAATCGGTCGGCTTTAGACCGGCCCAGAGTACGTGAATCGGTCGACTTTAGACCGGCCCAGAGTACGTGAATCGGTCGGCTTTAGACCGGCCCAGAGTGCGTGAATCGGTCGGCTTTAGACCGGCCCGGGGTGCGTGAATCGGTCGACTTTAGACCGGCCCAGAGTACGTGAATCGGTCGGCTTTAGACCGGCCCAGAGTACGTGAATCGGTCGACTTTAGACCGGCCCAGAGTACGTGAATCGGTCGGCTTTAGACCAGCCCAGAGTGCGTGAATCGGTCGGCTTTAGACCGGCCCAGAGTACGTGAATCGGTCGGCTTTAGACCGGCCCAGAGTACGTGAATCGGTCGGCTTTAGACCAGCCCAGAGTGCGTGAATCGGTCGACTTTAGACCGGCCCAGAGTACGTGAATCGGTCGGCTTTAGACCAGCCCAGAGTGCGTGAATCGGTCGACTTTAGACCGGCCCAGGGTGCGTGAATCGGTCGGTTTCAGACCGGCGCGGTATGTGGAACCGACAAGCTTTGGACCGGCCCGAAGTGGCCGCCGCTAACTAGCCCTCACCTGGTGGCCACCCGTGTAGAACCTGGCCGAGCGCAGGCCGATCTCGGGTCCCTTGTCGGGGAACGTGGCCGGAAACAGCTCGCCCGTCTCCGTGTTCACGCCCACGCCGTACACCACCGGCCAGTTCATGCCGGCGCGGATGATGGTGTTGAGGTCGCCGAGGCAACACGTCACCATGTCCACCTCGTACGGCGACTTCTGGAACGAGTCTGCCGCCAGCCGGCAGGAACGTGTCAGTGTTGCGCACCAAATATCCAACGACAACATCCACGAAAGCTCAGGGTTCCGCCGAGGCAAGCGCAACGCATATCATCTCCCAGTAAATCCCCTAACATCAGAGTAATTAGCATCATATCCAAAGTGGAGCCTACGTTCTTCTGTATGTGCAGGGCACGCAACCAGCACACGAATCAACTGAGCAACCTGGGCGACAATAGAGCTGCACAGTGTACACTATTGGTTGATTGATCGATCATTTGGGCTTAAGGGCGCGTCGACTGAGAGGTCATTTCGCGCTCATTGGGCTTTGGTTAGTCAACGCAAGTCAGCGATGCCGAAATACACCCACGATTACCAAGGTGAGGCTTTGATGAGACAAAGGCGATTGCACCATAGCAATGGCGTCACGATATGATAACCGAAATCACAACACGACACCACACCAAAACTAAGCGCGTTGCAATAATTGCATTATAGATTCCATTCAAAACAGATACGAAGTCGACACGGCACGGATCACGATTTCACAAATTCCGCATGACACAAAACATATTGTAATGAATAGTATACCCCCCCCCATTAATAGTATACCCACTCACTGAGTAGTGACAAGGTGAGTTCCTCTGAGACGCCTCGGGTATCTCGGAAACCGCCGGCGAGGTGTAGCTGCACTCTGCCAGCCGGATAGCCCATCGACAGCTCCGAGATCCTGTGCAGTATCGTCTGTATCGACTCCTCGTGTCCGCAGCCGTCCAGGTGAGTCAGCGCAGTGGCGCCGGACGCTGAAACAGTGGTGCAGAATGCTGAGGACAGATGGCAGCACTCACGGCGCCAGTCTTCCTCTACCAGCCACACGACCGTGCCGGACGACCGTCTACCGTGCGTCGGGTGTTAACGCAGAAATTTGCACCGAGCAATTACAGGGTTTGATCTTCAGGTTTCATCTCTCATGCAGCGCGGCGACATCGCATCTACCATGACTTACGAATGGATTAAATTTAAGGAAACGATGAAGAAAATGTGTTTGGGTGTAGCGGAGAGATGAATATTCCGCAAAATATGTCGAAGTCAGTCATGGAACAGGCCAAATCAGGAAGACTTCAATATATCACGGACAGCGCCACATTTATCCGCCAGCTACCAGTAGTTGCCTCCAGGCAATTCTCCCACTTTTGCAAAATAACAGACTCCAAAAGAACACAACACGTAGAAAGGGCATACGATTCAGCACTGATGGAATCTGGTCCACGTGGCGGGACGTGTGGTGGTGGTGGTTATTGGTTTTACGACACCTCGACCGTTGACTCACGTGGCGTCGCCAATCTCTCACGCCGACTGGCTGCGGCGGAAGAGTAGCGACAGGTGAGGTTGGAACCCACAATCTTTCGATTATGAGACGGGCAACTTACCCCTAGACTACCCGTCCCCGGCAGGACGTGTGGTACCTCACCTGTGTGTCGGAGGACGGCGATGTGGCAGGTGGTGCAGTCGTCGGTGCCCAGGATGGAGACGTTCTTGTCGTGCGGCACGGTGACAGCCAGCTCGCGCTGGTTGACGTACAGCAGGCCGACGGGGCCGATGCACTTGGCCGGTATGCTGCAGAACTGTCGGGCGCCCTCCTTCAGGTGCGGGTAGTGTTGGTACAGGGTGCGCGAGTCCTGCGGAATGTCCTCGATCGGGATGCCGCTGATGCACAGCACCATCCTGCAACACGACGCGCATGCGTCACGGCACGGTACGACCTGGACTCGAGTGTCTCCTGCAACACCGACACCACTCGGCACTCTGGAGATCAGCGCACCCCCTCCGCTACCAGCATTCTACCACACGCTACAAGAATTAGTAGCTACTACTCTCAGCTTGGTGGTTGTTGGTTTTACAACACGAGGACCGTTGAGTCATGTAGCGTCGCCAATCTCTTACGTCGATTGGTCGTGGGCGAAGAGTAGCAAGAGGTGAAACCCGAACTCACAACCTTTCGATTTTAAGCCGGGTAACTTACCCCTAGACTACCCGTCCCCACTACTCTCAGCTTCTACTCAGGTAATTTTGGCGGGCATGAGAACAACCGTACACCTCAAAGGTGTACGGCTCAAGGTGCGGGTCTTCTCGCACGCCAAATAACAAATTGATGAACAGGAAAGGACGGGTCTCTTTATGGCTCAGTGTCTGAGAAAGATGTTACATGACAGAACATGTTCGAGACTGTGACATGTCTGGCACAAAACCCGAGATGAGTACATTTCAGGTTTTCAGATTCAATCTTTACACAACTAAATACGCAGCTATCGTTTGCGAATTTCCTACTTTGGCTCCACGCAAACAACTCGCCAGGGTGCGGCGAAAACAGGACGTTTGTGAAGTGTGTCGAGTCATGAGCACTGGTCCACCTGCAGCCCTCATGCTCGGCCACCACCACCCAGTGGCTACAAGCTCCTGGGTACGATCAGGCCGAGAAGACTCCTCGAACAAAATCACCCTATCGCCACACAATGGGGTTAAGTACACGCTGCTAACATTCCATACATAATGCCAACTGTAGCTGGCTGACGAGATTCTTGGACGCAGAACGGCACAGGTGAAAAACACCAAGCTGGATGCTCAATGTCACGCAACGTTTTATAACCCGGACACAGTTTGATTTGTTGACCATCAAAGTGAAAATATTCAGAAAACGAGGACAAGTCTCGGCTATCCATGAGCTGCATGTGAGGCTGCAGTCATGATTCGATGAGAAGTGGGCCTCCAGATGGATATGAACAAGATTGCAGATTAGTAGCTGGTTCGTGACTATGACTAAGCAGCGCGTACAGCAAAGCTTGAGTAACTACGAACAATAATCAAGCAGCCGTGGTGGTATAATTGGCGTCACAAATAGCTCGACAGTGAGGCTGGGCGTCCTGGCACCTGAATATCCTGCCTGGGAATAGGTATGGTGGGAAAGAGTATACCTATGCAAAATATTACAGTGTCAGGACGTTCAGTTTCACCGGAAATTATTTAGTGACACTAATAGCACCTGTAACCAATGGCAGTGGGGATCAGTATGCATATGCAGGATGTTGAGGCGCCAGGAAGCCCTGATTAACTGCCAAGCTATTTGCGACGCCAATAGTACAAGGTACGGTCAGCGGCACTCCTCCACAAGTTGCAGGCTGCGACAGGCATCCTCGGCGGAGGCGCTCGCGCTGCCTCCCCGTCGGGCCGACCATCGGGCACATGCCGCCCCGAGCCAGCCCACTCGCACCTCCTCACGCCGACACGACGCTCTGTCGAGACGACAATCCGCCCCTGTATAAGCCCTACCATCGAGTGCCGATGCTGTCCTCAGCCATCGATGGACGAGATAAAATCTACCAACGGCTCTGCCTTTCCGGTATGAATTGCGCCTCAAACGTTAGAATGTTGACATTGTCAGCGTTAACCATATGTGTACACTTACTAGTGCATTGATGACCGTTCATCAATGGTTTATGCCGATGTTTATTACTGGGTGGGTTGAGGAAAAGATGGGGTAGATTTGGGAAAGGCTGGGGCGGGGCGGGGTACATGTCTGGATGCGTCAGTCACTGGAATCCCTTGTGCTAGTGTTTATTACTGGGTCGGCTGGGGTAGGGCTCGGGGTGAATCAGTCACTGGAAGGGCCTGTGCTAGTGCTCATTAATGTGTCAGGTCAGGTGCATCAGTCACTGGAAGTGCCTGTACTAATGCTCATTATTGCAATGGGTCGGCTAGGGTAAGACGTGCCACTCAGCGGAAGGATTTACTGCACCAAATGATTCAGCATGCTGTCGCTGTGCAGCAACCCCATCTTTACTGAGCTTAACTGTCTGTTCTGGTGACCAGTGTCCTGAAATTACTTCACCATTAGCTGTGTGGATGAAGAAAGAAGTTGTTTGGGAATAGTGAGATTGGAAGAAAATAAAGGATCGCCACTTAAGGATTAAAAAAGCGGAATGACTTTCACTTCAGTCAGATGCATTTTACAGTATTTAGCAGTGGTGTGCATGATGACTGCCCATACATCATGTGGCAAACTCGTAAAAACCTAAGACAAGGATGAAATAGCACAATTCCATTAACTGAATTTTCAGGTCGCATCGTCAATTATTTTACACTGCTGGTAACTCGCCACAGATGAAACAGTCATAGTCCATATGCGATAACTTTCTTTCTGAGCTTCGGCGCCCACAACTTTCACGCCGGTATTTTAATATCGGACAGGACAAAGCACTGATCTTCTCAGGGGTGCATCGAACAGCACGCATTCGCCGGCAGTGGCGTCGTCGACCACCGCAGCTCTCGCAAGGGCTCCGAGGTCCCGCCGTCCGCGGCTCCTCCCACGGCCACGACGCAGCCAATCACGGCACGGTACGGCGTCGCAGGTTCCTCGCGGCGGAGGCGGTCTCAGCGCGGGTGGGTCGAGAGAGTGGGAGAGGCCCGTAACAACCTGCACGACAACCGGCGTGGGGCGGCCGGCCAAAATTGATGGTGCGACAGACCAACACAGGTCAGGAATGCCCGTCCGTGGTGGGGCGTCAGCTTTCTTTTGCGTCCTTGGCATACACGTAAGACCGTTTCACAACAGAGCGCCGGCGCGCTTCTCGTTAGCGCCGTGGGAGCACGCGCTGCGTGCAGAGTGCTCACCCTCATCAACGCATCGCTTGGTGAACGTCCGACAAACGTCCGACAAATCAGCCGCGTGCCAACACGCCTGACTCGCCCCACCCACCGGCCGGTCGGCGGTGGGCGCCGGCTGTCGGGCTGGTGGCGGCCGCACCCTTCACATCTCGGCGCGCATCTCCAGCCGCGGGCGGGCGGCGCCGCGCGGCGAGCAGCGGCGCTGATCGCGCCGCGCGATCCATCTCCATAGTGGAGATCGGGCCGACACACAAAAACGCGCGTAAAAACGGGCCGCGCAGCCGGTTAAGTGGTCGGCCCGAAAACGGTGACAGACCACGGGCCGGGTCGAGAGCGCTGACCTGACCGGCCGCCCGGGAGAGTCGACCACGGCCAAGCCGGCACCGTTTACCGACCACCCACCCGTCAAGGCGACAGCTACCGCATTGGTACAGCAGCCACCGACCGTCTGGAGCGGACACAGCATCCCAGACGGACAGCAGCAGTCGGGAAGATGGCCGCCTGGGCAAGACCAGCCGGGGCTCAGCCGCCCATGGCAGAACGGCGGGCCGTCGGCAGCATCAGTCAGATATACGGCCGCCCAGGGTAACCAGCCGGGGCTCAGCCGCCCAGGGTAACCAGCCGGGGCTCAGCCGCCCAGGGCAGAACGGCGGGCCGTCGGCAGCATCAGTCAGATATATACAGCCGCCCAGGGTAACCAGCCGGGGCTCAGCCGCCCAGGGCAGAACGGCGAGCCGTCGGCAGCATCAGTCAGATATACGGCCGCCCAGGGTAACCAGCCGGGGCTCAGCCGCCCAGGGTAGACCAGCCGGGGCTCAGCCGCCCTGTGCGGACCGATGGGCATCCTCAGCCAGTAACACGAGGCCAGGTGTCTGCAGGAGATGGGCCTGTCGCCGCCAGCCGACGACACTGTTTGGCCGGAGGCTGACTAGCCTGTGGCCGCGGCCGGCTGGTGCCTCGCTACCATAGGCGCACCGGAGAGGGGCCAGGGGGCCCGAGCCCCCCATGAGACCAAAGTGCCCTTTTGGCCGAAAGTGCCCTCTTGGCCGGAATGTCCCAAATTCAGCCAAAAAATCACCTGCCTTATGTGCCCCGCCCATGCCAAAGGTGCCCTTTTGGCCCAAAACTGCCCTTTTGGCCAATTTTTTTCTCTCACACACCCCCCGGTCAACAAAGTGCCCTCCTGTCTGGAATGTCCCAAATTTAGCCCAAAAATCACCTCCCTTATGTGCCCCGCCCGTGCCAACGGTGCCCTTTTGGCCCAAAACTGTCCTTTTGGCTAACAAATTTTCACGCCCCCCCCCGGTCAACAAACCTTCCAGTGTGCCCCGGGCCGCAAAGTGCCCTTTTGGAGCCGGTCAGGTGCCCTTTTGGAGCCGGCCAAGTGCCCTTTTCGGTCCGCCCAAGTGCCCTTTTCGGTCCGCCCCCCCCCATGGAAAAATCCTGGGTGCGCGCCTGCTCGCTACACACACAACCTCAAGACGGCCAGAGCTTGTGTCTTCGCACGTACGACGCTGCTGCAGCCATTTGTTTGCTCACGACGGAACTTTTCAAAGAACAAATGAGTATCTACTAAATCACGGTGGGAAGGTTTTATTAGTTATTGGAGTTTTATGGGCGCATCGACTGCTGTGGTTATGCAGCGTCATGGTGAGAAGGTGGATGCACGAGTTTTCTGACCTTTCCGAGACCTACGAAAATTGTACACCCCAAACCAAAACGTACTTATTTGGCTGCTGTGAGCAAAACGCCTATGGCTACCAGCCATGATCCAATACTGTCATGCACAGCAATTTCACTTCATTCATCGGCGATCAGAAATTGACGGCTAACTTCATATTATTCGTTGCATTGTTTTCTTCATATTCATTGCATTATTCTGATGAAATGCTATGCTTCGACGATAAAGCCGGAATTGAAATATTCGACAACGCACATAACTTGTCCGCGTGCACTTAATAGTGAGCAGGTGAGGGGCGCTTTCAGTGCAGTTTGAATTCTAACAAGATAGTACCGAGAGGGCCACATCGACATGGAGTGTCGAGCTAGGTGGATTATGAATAGCTGACCGAACTTTCAGGCCAAACTTGCAACAAACAAACAAACAAAAAAACAGTCTGCCGATATCATATGCTTAATGCAAACGAGTCCTTACGATGAATGAATTCCGTGCCGCTTTGGATGTGTCGCCGTTAACGATACCGTATCAGAAACGTGGGAAGATTACTCGCGACGGGCCGTTTATTGTTCGCCGGAGGCCAGCGATTTCACCAGTCAGCTGCTTAGGATGCTCCGTGGTACACCTGTGAACACTGAAAACAGGCGTGTTGCTCCAGGTTCAGCCAGCGTGAGACGATGGTTATTGATTTTACGACACGTCGACCGTTGAGTCATGCGGCGTCGCCAATCTCTCACGCCAATTGGTTGCGGGCAAAGAGCGGGGACAGGTGAGGCTCCAACCCACAATCTTTCGATTGTGAGACGGGCAACTTACCCCTAGACCCTACCCGTCCCCAACCAGCGTGGGACGTGGGCGCTTCAGCGACGGCCAACGAAATGTTCTCTTCGGATTGATATTCGAGATTGCCAATAATAACCGGAAGTGTACTAGCAGCGCACTATGACGTACACCACATCACGGGTCTCGTCACAAACATGGTCATCCGCAGCCACAGTCTCCGAAAGGATAACCTCTCCACACACCTATCTCATCTTTCCTGGCGCCAGTTCTCTCCGCTATATAGCAATATTCTCCCATTAACGGCACCCACAGCTTCCTGCCGAACATGGCGTATGCATCTCAATCTCAAATTAACTATGCAGATTAGTCGACTTAGCATTGGTGCCATGCTCCGCCACGGTCCGTTTTGTCTCCTTCCCCGCTCACTGCTCTGTTTACGCTGCGTACAGCCGTCCAGAGTTGCCTCCCCCTTCCCATCGGACTGACAACAGCCACGCAGCCGCTCGACCTCGGGGCACACAAGTTGCGCGGCATGACGTCATAACCACGTGACCGGCAGCTGGCTGCCTGGCCATTAGCGGATGCTGGATGGATCAGCACCTGATATTCCCAGTCGAAAAACTATCCGTCCTAACCGAAAAAACGCACTGAGTTCGGCGATAACTTTTCGATAGAGACTGCTGAAAACAACATTAGGAGACCTGAGACTTCACCAACGTCAGACAAATAAGGACGTACTTCTGTAATGTCAATTAATTGTGGTGGTGGTGGATTGGAGTCTAGGGGTGCGTCAACATATAGGGTCACTTTGCGCTCATAATTAATTGTCTTTCATCACGTACAGAAAGACAAATCATTATATTATGAAAATAAGTCATTTTTCTAGCCATGGTGGAACAGGTTTCTGGCCAAATTCTGAATGACCGAATTATAATTTGAAATGCTCTAGCCAAAAAAAAAGAAAAAAGCTATCGATCTGCAAAAGCATGGCGGGTTAATGGGACCGCTCATGTGAGCTTTTGCATATAGACGGGATTGACTTCGCCGGGCTTCGCCCTTGCTCGTAATAAACAACTTGTTGAGTGTCACTCGCAAGCGTGACTCAAACGCAAATAATCCATGGGGAGCCCAATTGAAAAGCTAAGTTTCTTGAGATGTGCCAAAGCGCCCAACAGGCAAGACAGCCACCACCGAACGGAACTGATACGGGCGCGAGACTAGCACACCTTCCAATCCCACCCTGTAGATGATGCATACCTCCATGATGAAGCCGACCTCCGGCCGATGATGGACTCCTTTCACTGCCGTGTGTAACGGCAGCGGGCGAGAAACAACCTTAGCTCTCACCAAGGTCGCATCAGTGCCAACCACCACATGACCTGTAGTGTCGTTATCGCGAGGTGAAAATGCCCCATGGCATGTGCCACGCAATGCCATGCACCTGGCAAGGTATGCCGTGTCGAGGCGCTTAATACTTGTTTCGTCCCCTCCTTTGAAAACAGGCATCATATAAAATTGACTCTAGATGGACACGTTCTCCATGCGGATGCTATTCCCTTTCCAGAGGGAACGTCCGCCAGCAGCGGGAAAAAAAATTTCTTTCTTATAACACAATCAACTGCATGAAGGGGCATCATCCAGACTATATAATCGCTATGTCTCAATGCATGTATAACCAGTCGATTGCTCGTTAAATACATATCATCTAAGCAATAGCTCGTGGTTGCAAAATCAAGTAATGAGATCGGAATAAAGGCGATACACCTCAGCAAGTATTGCCGCCATACCTGTAGCCACACAGACATTCAAACCAAATTTTTGCAATGAAAACAGAACTGAGAGTTCACCGTTTAGCTTTCATTCCCCCTTATTTATGTCATGCAGTGACACTACTGGCTACACCTATATTGACACCTGGACGCCACAGACCACCGGTATTTTGACCAGCCCCCCACAGACCGCCGGGATCGGCATCTGGACCCCACATGCCACCTATACTGGGGTCGGCCTTCCATAGCGCGCATTCAGTGACACCTAGACTCTTCAGATCGCTGGTGGTGGGGTCGAACGTTCACAGACCGCCGGTATTGGGATCTTGCTTCCACAGCCTGCGTGTGTTGACGTCTATGCTGTGCATGAGTCCAACAGACCAGCAGAGCCACAGAGCCGCCAGTACCGCGACATGTGGTGCCTTATCTCGAGAGCACGTGCGTGCCGCCCGGCCTTGCGGTCGCCACTGATGGCCCATTGTCTCAGCCGAGGCATCACTGTGGACTGATTGTCCGATTGTGTTCTCGATCGACCCGGTGACAATATCGGCCCGATCATTCGGTCGAAAACAGTCATGGGTCTGACGATCAGTTCGCCTGATGGTTTCCTATTCTCGAGAACTTGGAGCCGCCCCGAGTCGTTCCATCAATCGACGCACGAGTTGGCTGACTGAAGGGCCACGACCCTCGCTAACCCAGACGATCCAGCTGATATCGAGCTGTGAATGATACTCGGACCTAACTGATGACAATCAGGAGCATCACCGACCACCGTGACCATGTTACTTAGATCCGACTGACTACCAGCTGCCACTCAGATTCAACTAACCACCCTGCCACGACCCGCAGATCCAGCCGACCACACCTGTCACAATACTCAGATTCGGCCGACCACCCTGTCCACGACCCTTAGATTCAACAGACCACCCGACCGGCCATCTCAAATTCGGCCTGTCTGCCATTATGTGCATTTGTCCGCCATGCACCAGCAGCACCGCTCCGTTATCAACAGCCGACACCAGTCAGTCGGCGAGAGCTGGAGTGGAGCCTGGCAGGAGTGCTGTCGCTGGCTCCGACCAGTCACGCGCCGATGGGCTCCAGTCTGTCCGCACGCCACCAGTACTCCATCAGACGGACGCACTAGGCGGGCGTGTGTCCGTCTCAAGTGACCGCCGTCGCCGCCACAACACGTCGTTGACGGGCAACTGACATGATTGAGAATGGCGGCAAACCGGTCGTTACAATGCGATGCTGGAGATATTATCGACGCGATTGTGAAAATATACCACATAATTAAAGAATCGTACATATCTAGAAAAGTTGAATATCGTACATGTCTAAGTAGTAGCTGTTGTTTCAATGCGATAATCGATCTAGACGCGGATTGAAGTTCACGAAGCTAGTGCATGTAGATGTTCGTGTCATACATCACAGGTTCGCGTTTTCGGGGCAACCAGGGTCAAATTGAAAATTTGGGATTGTTAGTATCTTGGCAGTGGATGATTACCTGAACTAAGCTCAATTTTGGATGATATGAAGCATCGTCTTGAAGATCTTGCCACAGGATGGCCTTAACCGCTCAGTGCACCGTAAAGCTACAAACGATGTAACGGTTTCGTAGTAGCGTTCGACACATCTGTCCATGCCACAAACAACAACGAATTTTACATAATTGCTTTTCAAAACTTTCCGCCGTTGAATTATGCTTCGAGAGTACTGATAGTAGTGAAACGAATTTCACCCCGCAGTTCTAAACACGGATCGTCAAAGGCTTCCATGGGGCTGGACCTAGCGGGCTTCCAGTGTCCCATGGCTATGGAGATAATCGTGGATTGTGGCTGTACTACGTACTCAGCAGCTGAGGCCATATGGCGTCGCCTGCCTCTTACCCTGGCAGGAAGGGCGGGCATCGCGGGGAATCGAACCCCGTACCTCTGACGTGCCAGACGCTGTTTAACAACTGAGCTACCGACGCTCCTATGGAGATAATCAACACTATAACGACTGCAGCCGCAGAGGCCGTTGGCAGCCTAGTCTCTCCTGGTGATCACACGGCCAGAGACGGAGCGGCCCGGTGCCGGGAGCCGGGGCACAGCCTGCGGGCCAGGAGACCAGCGGCGATGGTCAATCATCGGGCGTCCTGGTCACACGTGGTCACGGAGCGGCCGTGCCGTGGGAGCGGCGCGCTGTGGACGGCGCCGGCTGACCCGGCGACCGGCAGTGGCAGCCGTCAGCTGTAATTGGCCGGCACCGGTACCGGCCACAGTCGGCCCACACGTCACAGACCAACAGGCGGGTCCGCTGACCGGCGGCGGAGGAAGGGTCTCGCACACACCAACCCGCCACACTGGGCCCTCACACACCAACCCGTCACACCGGGCCCTCACACACCAACCCGCCACACTGGGCCCTCACACACCAACCCGCCACACTGGGCCCTCACACACCAACCCGCCACACTGGACCCTCACACACCAACCCGCCACACTGGGCCCTCACACACCAACCCGCCACACTGGGCCCTCACACACCAACCCGCCACACCGGGCCCTCACACACCAACCCGCCACACTGGGCCCTCACACACCAACCCGCCACACCCCACACACCAACCACACTGGGCCCTCACACACCAACCCGCCACACTGGGCCCTCACACACCACCGCCACACGGCCCTCACACACCAACCCGCCACACTGGACCCTCACACACCAACCCGCCACACTGGACCACCACCCCCACACTGGGCCCTCACACACCAACCCGCCACACTGGGCCCTCACACACCAACCCGCCACACTGGGCCCTCACACACCAACCCGCCACACTGGGCCCTCACACACCAACCCGCCACACTGGGCCCTCACACACCAACCCGCCACACTGGGCCCTCACACACCAACCCGCCACACTGGCCACACCTGGGCCCTCACACACCAACCCGCCACACTGGGCCCTCACACACCAACCCGCCACACTGGCACACACCAACCCGCCACACTGGGCCCTCACACACCAACCCGCCACACTGGGCCCTCACACACCAACCCGCCACACTGGGCCCTCACACACCAACCCGCCACACTGGGCCCTCACACCACCACCCGCCACACTGGGCCCTCACACACCAACCCGCCACACTGGGCCCTCACACACCAACCCGCCACACTGGCCCCTCACACCAACCCGCCACACTGGGCCCTCACACACCAACCCGCCACACTGGGCCCTCAACACACAACCCGCCACACCGGGCCCTCACACACCAACCCGCCACACTGGGCCCTCACACACCAACCCGCCACACTGGGCCCTCACACACCAACCCGCCACACTGGGCCCTCACACACCAACCCGCCACACTGGGCCCTCACACACCAACCCGCCACACTGGGCCCTCACACACCAACCCGCCACACTGGACCCTCACACACCAACCCGCCACACCGGACCCTCACACACCAACCCGCCACACTGGACCCTCACACACCAACCAGCCACACTGGACCCTCACACACCAACCCGATACACTGGACCCGCAACACACAAACCAGCTACACCGGGCCCTCACACACCAACTCTCCACACTGGGCCCTCACACACCACCCCAATACACTGGACCCGCAACACACAAACCAGCTACACTAGGTACTTGAACACCAACCCGCTACACTGGGCCCGCCATTATATGTCGCAAATATGATTCGATTCGAAACAGCATGCATTAAACATATCTCATGTCTTCGATTGAGACCACGATAATAAATAAGTCACACCGACACAGTGAATGGCTTGGAAAACAACACGTCCACATTCCTTCTACGCTGAAGCGTCACCGCAATGAATAGCATTTCAATGCGGCTATTGTGGCCACCGCCTCGCCAGCCGGCGCACCTGTCCGCCTGGTACCGAGGATGGGAGGGAGGGAGGGAGGCGGGCAGGCGAGTGATCGGGACGGCACGCGCAGACGGCTCTCCCACGGCGGGTCGGCGCGCTCCCAGAGGGTCGGCCGGGTGACCGGCGGCATCGGCCGCCAGCCGCGTAAAAACGGCCAATTACGGCCGCGCCGGGGCGAACGACCGGCCGGCGCGCGGCGACTCGGCGCCGGCACCCACACCGGCCCAGCACGGTCGTGACGTCACGGCCGCCGCCTCGGCCCGCCCAGGTGGTCTCTCGCCGGCCGGCCCAGCACGGCCGTGACGTCACGGCCGCCGACTCGGCCCGCCCAGGTGGTCTCTCGCCGGCCGGCCCAGCACGGCCGTGACGTCACGGCCGCCGCCTCGGCCCGCCCAGGTGGTCTCTCGCCGGCCGGCCCAGCACGGCCGTGACGTCACGGCCCGCCCAGGTGGTCTCCCGCCGGCCGGCCCAGCACGGCCGTGACGTCACTGTCGGCGTCTGGTCCGGCGGCGGCCGTGCCCGACGGCGCCGCTGTCGGCTGCCGATACTCCCCCCCCCGCCGCTGAGGGGTCCGGTGGCCGTCACGTGCTGTCGAGGGGAGCGGGGCAAAGTGGGAGGATCGCCACCATTAGCTGGCCACCGACCGCTCTAATGGCGCAACTCCGACTGCCCTCCGGAGATAAACAAACCCAGATATTACGACAGTGCAGCTTTAGCCGCTCATTTCTTGTTCAGATTCTCTCTGGAGGTGTGCACCGAAATGCTAGACATGACACAAAATTAAAACATGTTATGTGTTCAAGGTAGCCAGATGGTCTCGATATATATATATATATTACAACTTCAGCTTCACCAGAAATGTGGTGCACATTGCGCACAGTCGACACAGATAAATGTGTTATGTCCAGCTCGCCAATATGGTGTTAATAACAAAATCTCGGATTATTTTACAACTCATTCGACAGCTAGGTCGTACAGTCACCAATCTCTCACGCCGATTGGTCGCGGGCGGACTCGGTAATCCCGCCGGTTACGGGATTCGAACCTACCACCTAACGATCAAGAGCCGAACGTCCTACCGTCTGAACTGCCGCTCGAGGCGAGGACAGCCTGGCCGGCACTCGGCACCTCAAAGGCGTGGTTTTATTATTCACACTCGTTTCAATTAACTGATGAGGATAACCTGGCGTTCATAGATACCTGGTGGTACGGAGTTGTGTTCGGATTCGAAAAGGGCCTCGGAAATAGAGAAAAATATAACATGAGACCCTACAAACGGATTGCAGCTTTCCCGTCGGCACATGAAACCAATGTGCTGAAGCCACTTACTTCATGATCTTGTCAGATACTGTGCAGTATACACCTCTGCATAACAAAAATTGAAAATAACTGCAAAACTGACGAGGAAAATAATGGTGATAGTGAGGATGCTGGTGACTGGGAATAATGGTGATTGCGGTGATGGCAATGTTGGTGGCGGCGGTGATGGTAATCATGATGGCAGCGGTGATGACACGACCGACGGCCGTGGCGGACGAGTGCCGCAGCCGTCGTCACGGACCTGGCGGCATAGGTGGGCCCCGGGACGGCGGCGGCCCGTCGCCGAATCGGGCCGACTAACCACAGAGCGGCCGTCGGTGATTACCGCCGGTGATCTACTGGCCCTCCACAGCGGCGGCGGGTCACAAATCAGGGTCGATAAACCGGAGAAACCAACGGTGCTGTGGGGCGCAACCGCAAACAAATCGGTCGGCCGGCCGCCAGCCGGCCGGCCGGAGCCGGCTCTCGGCGGGCGTCCCGGCCCTGCCGGCTGTCTGGGACGACGCCGGTCCCCCCCCCCTCACCCGCCCGCCTATCGTCAGCATAGTCACAGTCCCCGGTACAGGTCGCAGTCCGGCACGGGCCAGCTTCGGGGCCGCGCAGGGATTCACGTCGCCAGGAACGAAGCGAGCGGCGTGACGTGAACGGACCGACAATCGAGATATAAATGATTAGACTCGCTCAATTCAAACTGCAAACGAAGCGCCACGAGCAGTGTAAATATCGATGAAATCTTCAAACAGCACCACCTCAACACGTTAAAGCGATTATCCCAGGCCACAACTGAGCCGGTGGAGTGAAAGTCTGTGTTTATGCTCATTGGATGTCAGGCTATTGACCCGCGAGCTATCTCCCACCCAGCACCGCAGCACGGAATGAACACAACCGCGGACGATGCTGCTGCCGTTGCTGACGATGATGATTGGATGTTAGTGTGCACCGATCGATTGCACGACTGTTGGGTGGGGAGCAGGGGCTCGGCAGGGGTTCGGTGGCCGGCGCGGCCCGCCGGCCGACTGAGACGGCACCGCGCGCGCACGACGGGCACCCCTCGCCGGCGCGATCATCACCATTACGCCGGCCGGCCGGCGCGACGCGGCGTGTGAGAACGGCGCGGCGGGATAAGGTGGCGCGCAGGTCGCGCCGCGCCGCCAACAGGAAATGAGCCGGCAGCCGGACGGCTAATGGCCGGCTGCAGGCGGCCGCCGCCCATTGTCGGGACGCGCTGGCCGGCACACATTTTTCCCACGGACACCCAGTCACGAGTGGCCGCCGGTCAGCCCCGCCGGGAGATTTATAGCGGCCGGCCGTGGTCGCCCATCCTCCTTCTCACGAACGGGCGACCAGCGCAGGGGCGTCACGTCTGCACCCCCTCCCCCCAGCCACCCGGACCGCTCCCACGCCATCCGCCAGCCGATGGCCGCCCCGACGAATGCCACCCGCACCAACCATCTGTTGGGCCGCCAGAGATAGGGGCCGCTTCTTGGTAGACCAGTGCAGGTCGGGTGCCCAGCACGTGCCGCTAGTCGAGTCGGGCACGACCCTTTGACCTTTGACAGCGGGCTTCGTGGCGAATCCCCCGGTCGGAGGACCTCTGCCCCGCCGGCGGCAGGCACCCACTGTGCAGAAGCTGACCTCTGACCTTTGGGGCGACCTTCGAAGGCGTAACACTGAACCAATCCCTCCCCTTGCCGAACGGCCTTGGCCCAGAGGGATGAAATTCCAAACATGCTTGACGTTTGCTGCTGACCTGTTCACCGCTACCGTTGCGATGGGTTCTAATCACAAGGAAGTGCTGGTTAACTGTAACTCAAATAAATAAATCTGACAAGGTGTCATCCGCCAGGTCCACTCCACGTCGGCGATGGAAAGCAAGTAGACAGCCAACATATCGAAATAAGAGAGGAAAAGTGCAACATACAGTTTTTCCCTTGAGAAGTAAAGCCTTTCCCAATTACGCGAAAACTAAGTCTAAAATTGGATCCTTGAACAAAAGAAACCGTCCAGCACTGAAATGAATCAGTGGCATGAAGGTGCGGAGCCCATCGCTTCACCGAGGCCGTTCACTCCGTAACATCGCCGACAAAACCACGTGGGCACAGAATCCCAACATCGGTCGGTGTGCTTTCAGCCCACACAACAATGGGAAACGTGTTGTGCCGATCAAAACCGGCAGGTGTCACACTGACCACCACGGTTGGCTTCCATTATTTGTGGTTAAGAACGCAGCAACTGCGCCGATTTATCCACCGTCCACGTAGCCGTCATATCATCAAGCCCGCGCACGCACTGGACTCGGTTCGCCATAGCTGGCCATGGCGGCAGACTTGTCTCGGGGCGCGCCGGACGGCATTCGCGGTCGGCGGTTCCCACGTCGGACCGCGTCGGCGTCCACCTAGCGCGGCATTCCTCCAGCGCCAGCCCGCCATAATAACCCAATTCTGGCGCGCCACGAGCGGCGCCGATGCACGCGCGCCGCTGGAATCCGTGGCGCGGCCGGCGGCGCCATCACAAGGTCGCCCCGACGAGTCGCCGGCACCACCATCGATAATCGCCGCTGAATACGCCGAAATGACGCGTGGCACGGGCGTCACATCGCTGGCGCCAGCCATTGTGGCCATGGAGCGGTCCGCGGCGGCCCGGGTCAGCGACGATACTCAGAATGTCGGCCCGGGTCAGCGACGATCCTCAGAATTTTGGCCCATGGCGGCCCGGGTCAGCGACAATACTCAGAATGTCGGCCCGGGTCAGCGACGATACTCAGAACGTTGGCCCATGGCGGCCCGGGTCAGCGACGATACTCAGAACGTCGGCCCATGGTGGCCCGGGTCAGCGACGATACTCAGAACGTTGGCCCATGGCGGCCCGGGTCAGCGACGATACTCAGAATGTCGGCCCGGGTCAGCGACGATCCTCAGAATGTCGGCCCATGGTGGCCCGGGTCAGCGACGATCCTCAGAATGTTGGCCCATGGCGGCCCGGGTCAGCGACGATCCTCAGAATGTTGGCCCATGGCGGCCCGGGTCAGCGACGATACTCAATGCCGGCCCATGGAGGCCAGGGCCAGTGAATGCTAAAATACTGGGGGAGGGGGGGGGGTGGGTTCGTTAGGTGTGGAATGTCGAAACCAGTAATCAGGATGTCGAAATGTGTCACGAAAGTATCCAAATCATAATATTTTCGTCCTTCAAACTCAGTTTTAAGCCAATATTGTACTCATAAGCACATGTTTCTCGTTTAATTTGTGCGAGAGCTAATATAGGGATGCCTATACCAACTATAACGATTGCGATACCATGCTGTCAGCAGATGGCATTGCTCAGCATTATACATTTTCTATGTACCTGGAATTGTGCTACGAGAAGCTTGCGTACCATAGTCCATAAGGCTTCGCATACGCACGATACGAACCTGCACGTCCGGCACAGAGGCACACCGGCCGGGAGCACCAGTGGACGATCCGTCCGGACACCATACCCCGATGGGCCGGCCCAGTTAGCAGTCACAGGGCACGGGTACCAGTATGAACAGACAAACCACACACGTCTCCTTATGCAATGAACGCCACTGAGGTTTATATGGGCATGCGGTCGGTGCGTTGCGCGGCAGTATTGCTACGCTCTGATATTCCTTGAACGTGTTTTGTTCTTGGTATATAACTGGCCGCTTTTTGAAGATCACCAGGTCACAAAACAGTGCGAAGAGTATTAAATAGCGATACTCAAATAAACGGCGATGAAATCAATTCGAATACTCTGTGTCGGGTTTTAGCATCGCGCTTTTTCTTGAACGCTGCTCACTCAATATAGACGAATACTATGCGATTACTACACCAGCATAAGGCATCATTAGGGACGTTTGTCGAGTGAGGGCTATGGTCTAGGCACCTCGCCACGTTCGCCGTACTGCAGCATGACCTGTCAACAACGACACCGTCTGGCGAGGTCACGGTTTCGATACCTCGCAACGTCTCACCCTCGATCAACGCGTAGGACACCCAGGGGTGGTCCTCACGTGGCGACACAAAGTGCATCACGCGCAAGAAGGTGGTTCACAGAGGGGCGGGGCGGGCGGACCGGAGGCTCCCACCGATCATGGGACTGGGGAGCAGTCGTCGGCAGTCGGCGCGACCCCGCTGCACGCCGGTGACCTGTGACCCGGCAGTGAAAGGCGTACGATATAGGCCCAGCTTTCTCTGGGCGCACGCGCACGTTTTAATCCCGGGGCCGGCGGCGGCCGCAGTCGACGGGCAACAACACACAGCCAGCGGCGCTCCGGCTCCGGTCTGCTTTGTGTCCGGCCGTGTTCACTGCGCCACCGACACAGAGATTGGACTCGGGCTACCATTGTGGCCAAGAGCAAAACTGACACCGTAGAGCGTCAGATGCACGGGACAGGGTTCGGGCCACCGCTGTGATGTCAGAGCAAGACCGACACCAAAGCGCCATCGAGATACGGGACCGGACTCTGGTCATTGCCGTGGTGTCAGGGCAAAACGGACACCGTAGCGCGGCCGACGCTCGAGCCGTGACAAGTGCGACCGACACCAGCCGGACAGTGTGTGAACTGCCTGCATCCCGGCCGTTACCGCGAGCACACACACGCGCGCCGATACCGGCGCGTGCTGGCAGTCAAACCTTGCCACCTCGCGGTCGTGCCGGAGCCGGTCCTGGGACGGAGCTCCTCGTGTAGCGACTGGCTGGTGGGCGCGCGGCCGCGAAGGTGAGCTACCGACCGTACAGAATCGGAGAGAGCGGCGGGACGTCCACCAGCGGTCGGTCGACGTGACGCATGTCTGCAGTGGTGAACTGGAGCCAAGCTCACGGGACCAGGGACCAGAGATACTGCCACACGCTCGGCAGCGGAGGCGGTGGAAGATTCTGAGCCGAGCACACGGAGCCAAGTGCTGTCCAACGCTCGGCCGCGGTAACGGCGGCAGATCTCCACAGTTCAGCGGCGAAACGTTGGGATGCTTGTTAATACACTTGTCCTGCACATCGGACTCAATCAGCGTTGGAAAAGTGGCCCTTTTTTGGAACTTTTGCAATCCAAAGAATTATACACTCCGGAAAAAATACACTCCTTGCATTGCTGGATGAAGACATACTTAACTAGCAAGACAGCTAGATGTCATTATACAATAGTGATATCTTGGGTGGAGAGGAAAATTAAGTCATACTGGGTCCCCTACCACATGAAGTTTCCAGTATAATTGAGGATAATACACATTTGTTATTTCGAGTCATCTGTAGGCACATTCCAAGAGGAGGCAGGAGTAAAGCCAAAAATGAGATGCCAGCCAGATTGGAAGAATATCAGTTTGCTAGCATGCACAAGTACAACATATGTCAATGGATGGCAAAATATGGATCACTGCAGTCTGAATATGATCTTAATGCCACTGAACATTCCATATTTCACAACATTCCATCTTCCATATCATTCCATAACATTCCATTTGTGCATGTGCGATTTATGGTGAGGTGCAGGTGAATTAATAAACAGCCACCAGTGCATCCATGTGTATGTTCTCCATTTGTGGACAAACCTCAGAACAGAGTCCAGATGTGCTCAGAAGAATGTATGGATGAACACCAAGAGCTAGAGTTGCATCCACACAACTGGTAAGCCACAAAGTGTAGCACTTCCACCAAATCTCCAAAACACTGGTGGATATGAGCCATGTTTTGCTACAGCATAGGAATTGTCATGGGCACTATTACTTTTCCACACATATTTTACACACATTTTGCCTCCATGAAGCATACAAAGGTATTAGGTTTGGCTAAGTTATGCTAGATAATTTTTTTTTGTAAGTTATCCATTCATCAAATTCATTTCGGAATCATTCAGGAATATAAAAAAAAAAGTTTTTGAATTTAAAACAACACTCGGGCTAGCATAGGCTGTTTGGTTAGCATAGGCCATTTACTTTTAATGTCTTAATTCATTTTAATACTTTTAATTAATTGCTTATAAAAAAAAAATTTCTTTAAAAAAGATTTTCTTGCATCCAGTTAGGCTGCAGCTTTTTCTTCATTTATAACATCACATTTCATGGTATATTTCCCAACCAAACCCGAGCCACTTTTTTGGTGTCATTTTGCTACCCAACTGCACTTGCCAAAAAAATGTGCAGTCACATCATGTAAGTACCTACATTATGAACATATTCATAATCATTGCACGAAAAATAAATTTCAAGAAATCAAATCACCTTAAACTGCAAATTTGTCCATTCAGAAAGTCAGACCAGAAATGTTAAGAGTATAATGGTATTCAATGGAGAATATGGACAGGATGCACCTAATAATTCCTGAACATTTCATGAAAGCACAAATAATGCTTGAATGCATGCATATCTATAATATCTGCAGTCAATGTGCACTGAAGAGGCCCAGCCCCCATTTTGAAAGAAAAACATTCACGCTTGAAAATGAAAGTGAAAGTGAAAACAAAATTTTGAAGTGAAAACAAAATTTTCCAGACAAAAGCAAAGCAATCAGTTTTGTTCATTTCTACGCTTGTCGGCAAAACATCGCAGCAATTAATATTATCATGTCCTGCTCCTTGTATTATCTGAAGATTTCCCGTCACACAACACAAGCTTACAGCTTTGGTTTATCCAAATCAATAACTCGAATTACCGCGAAAATATTTTATATAGGTAAGTAGGTAGGTACCTACATAGTCAGATAATACAACCTCTAATACCTCGAGCCAAACACGCAGTCAATTCCGTCCAGATGGCAGCGAAAAACTTTAAAGAAAATCCTTCATTGAATAAAAAACCACTACGCTCCGCTAACCAAATATAGGAATTCACCTTCACCAGCCCGACCGCGTTCTTGGATTCAATGAGTTCACCGCTCTCCATCTCCCACTCCGGCCGGAGCTATTTGAACCATTGCCACGAAAAGCCATGGATAATGCATTTCTTCTTGGTTCCTTGGAGAATGATATGTTCCGTATCAATTGGGATGGATAAAACTGTTCATATTTATATTATTAAGCAGTCAGGAGCGATGTACATAAAAGATATCGGAAGGATTTTCCACATGAAAATTGCCTGAATGGTACCAAAACGTTCCTAAAACCTGCTAACACTTTGCTCCAAAATGAAGACCCATAGAACCAGAAATTTCACCTTCTTTCGATTTCATGACTTATATTGTTTCCGAATTTCATCAACAAGCGGGAATAGTTGCATTCATGCCACTCCGACCGCGAAGTTTCCCCACTCCGGACAAATTCAGATTTACGTGTGTTGACCTAATTCTCTACACTCTTATAAGCCTCATTCTGATCCAATGATTAATTTCTTCCCACAGTCCCGATTATTATTAATTGATAAAAAAGTTCTCTGTAATTCTCTTGGCAATTTTCTCTAACTTATTTTTATTTTTTGGTATTTCATAGCAATCATGGCGCGAAATGAGACGCTAATTTCCGCTCGTCCGTGACGATAGTCTGTTTTACAGCAGCAATTTGCCCGCCCGTCTAGTCGCTTTTCATCCTTCGAAATCATTCCTTGCTTCTACTAAACATTCCAGACATGAACTAAAAGTGCATTGAAATACATTTAAAATTAATAAGAATTGACTTCAATATTTTTTTCAGCTTTCTCATTTGAAAAAAAGAAAATTTCATCGTGGAGAGAATAAAAGATTTTAGACGGGATTGTTTTAGTATAACTTTCCTTCAGCCATTATATATTCCGAAACCCATATCCCGAAGTAACATTTTAGACCCTCCCATTTTAGACCCAGCGGTGCACGAACGTCCTGCTCTCGAGGTATGTTGTGAATTTGTATTAGTTATGCGGTGTTGGTACCTATGCTAGGAGTGGCAGGTATTGATATATAAACTTGGTTGACATCGATTAAGTATACTTTTGTGTTCATTTTATCTACCATTGCTCAGGAAGTTGCCTTATAAGTCATTCACGTAACGTGGATGACTTCAGACGACGATGTGTGGTGGACCCCATCTGGTTGTCTGTGAGACACTAGGATAAGAACCTAACAAATTACTTAAAGACGTTTTATTCTTGAGGAAGAAGAATTATCGGGTTATTTTACGACGCATTCAACCGCAAGGTCGCATAGCGCCGCCACCCTATATCACACCGATTGGTCGTGGGTGGACTGCAAATGCCGCCGGCCGTGAGATTCGAGTCCCACGCTCCACCATCTAGGCTACCGAGGCCCCTGGGTTTTTGTTCTTCATTCCAGCAGACATCACTGCATTTTTCAAAATTTATACACTTCGTTATATATAAAATGTATATACTCCGTTACTTGGTGCTTCAACATACACCCCATAATTTGGCAAACTGGGAAATTATACACCCCATAACATAGTGCCTCTCAAGATTATACACTCTATACTTTGGCAAGCCAAAAAATTATGCACTCCGAATCCAAGACTGAGAAGTGAAAATCCAACACTGGACTCAATACGACTGCATTGTATGCTTAACTCACGCCGTATTGAGGGAAGGGTCCTTTTCCCACCGCCATCCACCCTAAGGCTTTCCGGTAGTAGTTAAAAAACGGAAAGTAGCAGCGCGCCGAAATTTGGCACATCTTCTCTCACATCAATTTTACACGTGTGAAGATTTTGATGCTAGGCCATCCACGGTCACCGATCTTGAGGGACGTAACAAAACGCACCAGACGAATTTTATTTTCCGTTCTTCATGACTGCTTGCCATGCATGCCAGTTATGGCTAAAATAGAAGAATCTAGCTAAGGTAAGCACTTTTAAAAGGCCGAACTTGCCTAACAACGTAAGTTGTTTGTTTCTCGGTGCACTCATCCCATTGGAGACATTTTTTTTAATTGAAAACTAAAAACTTCGTAATTGGAAAAAAATTATATTTTTGGTTAGGCAAGCATTTTTAAACACGGTCGACTTCGGCTACCTTTTCTGATTTCAAATAAGTTTTTTTTAAAAATCCACAAAATGAACTACCCAGAGCTCAAAATATGATGTACGTCGTGACACATAAGCCCCTAATTCGGGGTTTTTGTGTCACTTTCTGAGGCGAAATGTGTCGGGTGGTCTCTGATCCTACTCTTCGAACTCTTCTCGATGGCGTCTCTTTCGTTTTCAATGGGCGCTGTATAACCACTGCAGTTGATGCGCCCTAAAACCCAAATAACTAACTAACTCTTTCGTTTTCATGTGAAGCCTAGTTTGGAGGTTAGAGGGGGCATACAAAGACCCCAGATGTGTGAGGATCTGTCCGCAAAGCTAACCACATGTCTACACTACACTACAGTCCTATCTATCTCACTCTAAACTCGGATCAGCGGATTCATCACGAGTCCGGAAAATGTCACCGGCCTGGAGCGCCGCCGGCCGCTTGAGTCGCGGGCGCAACAGGTGGGTCCAGGTGGCGCGCGGACGCCGCTGAGTGGCCGCGGACGCCGCCGCGTGGCGCGCGGACGCCGCCGGGTGGCGCGCGGACGCCGCCGGGTGGCCGCGGACGCCGCCGGGTGGCGCGCGGACGTCGCCGGGTGGCCGCGGACGCCGTAGGGTGGCCGCGGACGCCGTCGGGTGGCGCGCGGACGCCGCCGGGTGGCGCGCGGACGCCGCCGGGTGGCGCGCGGACGCCGCCGGGTGGCGCGCGGACGCCGCCGGGTGGCCGCGGACGCCGCGACCACCTGCGCCGGCAGCCGGCCGACACGTTCGAAGGTCATCCGCCGGCTATTTATAGGGGGTCGGGTCAGGTCTGTGATCGGAGTTGGGTGGCGCGGCGGCACCGGGCAGCGGGGGTGCCGGCTGCGGCGACAGTGGACAATGGAGCCGACACGTGCCCATTACTCGTCCTGCTAGCTCGGCTTTTGTACGTCTCATTCCGCATGCGCGTGCCAGGAGCCTTCATTATTTATACCTCCATCATTGTGTCCAGGAGTGTAGGGTGCGCCGCTATCGAAATTGACTTTTGATTGGGTAAAAAGTGTGGGCCTCAATTTCAATACAATGCAGTCTTCGGTCCGGCCGACCACACAGACTGTGAAGACCGACGACTGTGAAGTTTGTGAAGGTGGGCGGTGTGAGCACCCTGGGGCCCAACACCGGGACAGACGTGACGGGAGTCGGGCACCACCAGCGTGCAGACAATATATTAATTCTGGGAGGAGATTGGACCGGCGTAGAGATCACTGTGGGACCCGAAGTGCTACAGCGAATGGGCATCCAAGGTTTGAGACAACATAAGTCCAACAATCTGACACCTGGCACACGACTTCCACAAAGCAAGAGAGGAATACAACCAGCACTAATTGGCTATCTCTCACGCAGCGCCAAAGCTTCAGCATCAAATCCTGTGGACGTCATCTGCAAATGTTTGAAAGCTACCCAGTCATTACAGGCTGTATTTCATTCGAGCCGTTCTATATGACCGCGTCTGTCTCTGTAAGCCATATCGACAATAAAAGACAATGGATGTACCGATCGCTCCTCAAGAAAAAGACATCCCAACTCGGTAATTATCAACTCAATCTGACTGCGCGCTGGCGACAGCGGCTGCGCATCGCGACCAGGGAGCAGACACCGCGTACAGGTGGACACCAGCCACATCGTGCCACTCGTCCACGTCTGCCTGGGCTCCGGCCCCGGCCTGTCGCGTCTGCCCGGGCTCTGGCCACGGTGTGCTACGTCTGCCACAGCCTCCACTCTCCACATCCACGAACCCGCACGTCTACCCGTGAACCTCCACGTGTGCCGCGGCTCAGTCGTTAACCCTCGACGACCGTCACGACGGCACGCCGACACTCCACGTCGGCCACGACTCGGTGCCGACGCCTCACGTGCACCGCGAGTGCGGCGGCGGCCCCGCTGCCACGGCGGCGGCCACTGCCCCCGGCGGCGCCTCCAGATGCCGGCGACAGCCGACCAGATGGATGCTGCACTGGTGGAAACATCACGGCCGCCGCCGCCGCCCGATGATCTACAGGCATTCCCGCCGGTCGAGCGGCCAGGCACGTCGGCAAAAACACGTCGATGAACTGGCGAGTCGACACAAAAACAACAGCGGCCCGACGGGGTCGCGTGTTTACCCGCGGGGCCCTGCTGTAATGTCAGCCCGGCCGCCCGCCCCGACGGCCACGCCGCGTCGCCAGCCGCCGTGCTGACAGAGCGCGGGGAGACTCGGGTTACGTGTTTGGGGTAATTTCTCGTATTTCACGCGCCATTATGTGCGCTTCTCGGCGTCGGCCGTGGCACTTGCTCGCGGTCGCGGCTCATTGACACTTGCGGAACGCCGCGGGCAGCGGCAGGGGAGCGAGGCGGCCGGGAGGGGAGAGAGCGCGCCAGAAAGGGCGCCGACTCGGGGAGCCGCGGCCGCGCACTGAAGACTCGGGGGGCCGCGGCCGCGCACTGAATCGCCGCTTGTTTCTCGACTGCCACACGGTGCACACTTACGGCGTGAGAGATCAGGTGACACAGGCTGTGAGAGCCGACAGCCGACAAAAAATGCCAACACGCCAGCAGCATTCGCAAACTGGTCAAAGACAATAAGATACCACAGCAACGCTAGTCGATTAGTCAGCGAGCAGCAGGACTGGCAGTAAGCAGTAAAGCAGTAAAGTTTTGAAATTTGCAGATGATTTGAAGGTCTTTAGGGCAATAACAGGTCAGGATGAGCATATCTCGCTGCAAAAAGACTTAGACGAACTTGTGAAGTGGTCCGAAGAATGGCAAATGAAATTTAACTTTGATAAGTGCAAAATCATGCATGTAGGTAAGCAGCACAGAAGGCTCCATACTTGATGGGTGGCCAAGTGCTATCAGTGACTCAACAGGAGAAGGATTTAGGTGTTATTCTAAACACAAAATTGGGGGCATCAGAACAGACCAAGGAAGCCAGGAAGAAGGCACTGGGAATGCTCGGGGCAATAAATAGGAATGTATCATACAGAAGTGAGGAAGTGATCAGGAAGCTTTACTGTGCATACGTCAGGCCACATTTGGAATACTGCATCCAAGCTTGGTCTCCTAGCTATGAAAAGATTGTTGGCTTTTAGAGAGTACAAAAGAGGGCTACAAAATGGTTAATGGCATAAGCAACCTGGCATATGAGGAAAGATTGAAGAAATTGAATATGTTTTCACTTAGATATAGAAGGCTGAGAGGAGATCTCATCGAGGTCTTTAAATTTGTCAATGGTCTGGAGAGGGGATACCTTGGGGAAATGTTTGAATTTAACAGAAATGATGCAATTAGAGGTCATAAATTCAAAATTAAAATTAACCACAGCAGAACAAGGTTAAGGCAAACTTTCTTCACCAACAGGGTAGTGGAACACTGGAACCAGCTGCCAGAAAACATCGTCAGTAGCAGAACATTGAACATCTTTAAAAACAGCATAGACAATCATTATAAGAATAGAGGCTTGCTTTCAGTATTACAGGGAGGGCTGATTGGCAGATTTGGTGGGCAACTGGTTCAGTGTACAGAGTGCAACCAAGAAGGGCCCTTGTGGCTCAGAGTTGCACTGATCTTTTATGTCTTTATGTCTTTATGACTGGCGGTCACGTTTAGCTTAGGTAATATCTCTCGATTGCGTGGGGCGTCGGGCACTGACGCTATCCAGGCGTAGTAGAAATGAAATTAACCTTCCATTCGCTGGGTCGGAGAAAATGTGGCAATCACCGATCGGAAGAAGTTGTCATTGTACCAAATTTCACCGAAGTGGAGGTATTGCCACCACTGTATTTCCGTAGTGGCAATATTATTCAAGGTAAAGATGCTTACAACGAAAGTGTTCTATTATAATTTGAAATAGACTGTACCGCATGCCACTGCGTGCAACTATTATCTAATGTGCACTGGATAAATATTGCATTTCAGTAAATAATGGTGGTAGGATAGCGTGACAAAGTCTATGCTGGTCATCTTGGCTTCAATAAAGAAGCATCTATTAAGTTGGAAGTAAATCGTTCGTGGACGCACACCAGTTCTAACCACAAAGAGCAGCAGTTGATGCGCCCCTAAGCTCAAATAATCAACAAATAACCACAAAGAGCAGTCCATAGTCATCGTAATTTGGTTCAGTGAGTTCATCTTATTACGTGCAGAACTGGGTCGAGGTATTTGAAGACTTTGCACCAGCCGACCAGTGCTGACACACGAACGACCCCCCCCCCCCATACAATACCGTAGTCATTTGCTTAGCACAGCACATCGCTTGCCATCGAGCCAGAGGGGGTGGGGAGGGAGGGATGCAGGGACACGCCCAGGAGCGGTTAAAGGGCGACTGGACGACCCAGCAGCACAATCCGAATGCCTTCGCTTGTAAAACCGACGCAGAGAAAAGCGAGGGAATCAAGCAAGGGAATCGCGAGAGATGGAGAGCCATTGAGGGAGCTGCACGGGGACACTATGGAGTGTGGGTGCAGACTGCGGACCCTGGGGACCGCCTCTCTGATCGGGTGAGACTCGCTGCTGTTGGCAGCCGAGCTGAGGCGGCACTTCTGCACGGTCCGACAGGAAGTGTGACGTTCGCCACCACCAGAAACACGAGTCGTCGGCAGTCATCGACCGCTGCTGCAGTGTCGCTGCACACTGCGAGCCGGGCCTGGTCCACTGCCGACACGAGCTGGACCTACAGACGACACGAGCTGAACCCACAGCCAACACGAGCTGGACCCACAGCTGACACGAGCTGGACCCACAGCCAACACGAGCTGGACCCACAGCCAACACGAGCTGGACCCACAGCCGACACGAGCTGGACCCACAGCAGGAGCCAGCCGGACCCGCAGTAGACACCATTCGGACCCACAGCGGACACCAGCTGGACACCACCTCCGACCGACATGACTGACTGACGATCACACACAACCCCAGCCGCCAGCTGTTCACTGTCACACGCCACTCATCACCACACAGCGCGCCAGGACCAATGCTCCCTGACGCCTCAGGAGGAACCTCACAACGCCGCCGCTCACATGCTAATCGCACATGTCTCCGCACTTGCCAAACATACAAGCACACGGGACGCAACAGCACATACACAAACATGCCGCTCACATGTTAACCACACGTACATTCGCACGTGTCAAACATACAAACACACAGGACGCAGCAGCACATAGACAAACATGCCACCACATCAGGGTTGGATTTATTTTTTAGCAACCTGGGTTTGGGGAACATACTTTGATTTTCATGCCACCCAACTCCGAGAGGATATTTTTGACATCACGAGGACCTCATGCTTCAGCACCTCAAATATAATTCATAATTTTGTTTTGCAATATATGACTAATTTGGTCAGGAATAACGAGCTTGACAAGACAAATCCAAGATGATGGAGTGCAGCGACGACTACCTTCCATAACTTGGTCCATTGTACTGGCTGAAACGAAAGCCTGGGCTTAAGAGCTCATATGCCCGGGTATGTTTGTCAAATATCAATAAGGTTGTTGTATTACACTGCCAAACAACACAATGTAATCCTTCAATGAGAGGAAGAGAGGAAACTTTCTGAAGATGATAGCAATCTGTGTGATTTAAATCCAACACACGGACCTTTTCATTCTCGTGCTGCACATAAATGCATCACAAGCATCGTCGATGCGTCACCGGGGATGCTTGGTTGTGAGCAATGCCACACAGCCTACTACCATCCCAAACACACCAGGATGATGCACGTTCTCAACGTCTTGCCCCAAACCAGACAGTATCCCAATAAACAGCTGCTTTCCGTGGCGGTGTCGCCCAGGATTTCGGGATATCGGTGACACAAAATGATTCGCTGAACATGTAGGTTCGAGTCTCCCTTGTCGCTACTCTTCGCCCGCGACCAATCTGCGTGAGAGATTGGCGACGCTACATGGCTCAACGGCCGCTGTGTCGCAAAACCAATAACCAGCCGACTCGCTGAACAGCGTGCAAGGCATATGCGATATCCGTGCTCGGAGCCCGCGGCTAGACGCGAGTGGGGGCGGGGCTGTTCCCGTATCCGGCCACCAGCAGCAGGTGGCAGCCGGAATGTCAAGGTCGACGCAAAACTGCTCCCCAGCTGACTCACGAGACGATCCTGTGCACTCGCAGAGAAACGACTGCGACGACCGGGCCGAGCCGGAGCCACCAATGCAGAGTTTAGTTCGGACTGAAGTACAGCCCGACAAGGACTGCCGCATTATAGTTTGTACAGCAAATACAATATATCAGTGAGAAGAGACAACATTGGTGGTGGGCTCTGTCCTGCGAAGAAAAAAAATTTAAAATTGAGCAGAGTGGTGTGGTCGACCGTGGCTTGCAACCTTAGCTTGCACCCACCCCTTCAATTGGAACGCAATCAGACCACGCGAGTGTTGCGAGCACGTTTACGTTCCTACCAAAAGTTGGAGGAATTAAGAAATAATACAGAAAAAGGATGAACAGGACGAACCGGGACAATATTAGCATGTTGCTCATAGTGCGAATGCTCCCAAGCCAACCCTGCTTTGCACATGTTGCAATAAACCACAGACTAATTACAGGAGGAACTTTGCTAATGCGGTCGTTTTCCTGGAATACACCAATTGGCTCATAGGCCGCAAGCTGCATGGATGTGGTAAACGCTACATAATGGGACTGGCATTTCCGACCAATGTGGAGGAGCGCAGCCGAGCAAGGTCTTACCAAATATACGTGCATAAACTGCACAATTTCATCAGCAAAATATTCTACTGAACTGTATCTCAATGTCGATTGGTGGTGATGATTGTGGTGACATGCGGTTTAAGCGAGCCTCGCTTTCAAGGACCTGGTGGTACAATGCCACTCGAGGTGAGAACGAGGCAGCCGGCAGCAACGCACGCACAGCGTACAACGGACGCAATAATTATACCTGCAATGGAAAGCGGGGCACCAGATGCTAATAGAGCCGGCCACGGCGAATGTCGGGACGTCTACGCCAGAAACTGTCGGGGTCGGCTCATGAATCGACCACAAAACCACATTATTGAACTTTTACAATGCCAGGTGTCATAGAGCGGGCGTCCAGTGGCATCGGCTTGGTCACGCTAGAGCCCGCACACAATCTTGTTGAGGATAAGCCATAGGAAGTACCGTGGTTGGGAAGCAATCACGTAGCAGCCGCGGTACTTCAAAATACGGTTTATAGTGGTTGGTGAAAACTAATGTTAGCCACTTAGTAGTAAGGTTGGTTGGTTGGTTATTGGGATTTGAGGGCGCATCGACTGCAGAGGTCATGCAGCGCCCACTTAGTAGTAGGGTACTAAGTGGCTAACATAATTAATTGGTAATAATTATTAGTCACAATTATTAGTCATAGTTGAGTAATAAATTATTAGTCATAGTTGATTAATAAATTATTAGTCATAGTTGATTAATAAATTATTGGTCATAATTCATTAATCATGGTTCGTTAGTCATAATTAATAATTAATCGGCTTAAAACATAATCCATTTTCGATTTTAGCCACTAATCGTGACTGCATGATACTCACATATTTCACCAGAAAACTTGTCCATTGCTACGATCCACTAACTACCAGAAAGCAATGCATTCATGATGGACATCTGGCACTTTTTGCAATCAACATATAGCGGAAACCATTTAGTTGCAGATACCCTGGTCCTGCACGGTGGGTCAAATCTGCTCATGCTGCGTGCCAGCGTGATTCATGAGAGCTCGATACACTATTTATTTATTTATTTATTTCACAATACATGCCCTCCACGTGCAGTGGCTATTACGGACAGTCTGGGTCACATATATTTACAAAGAAAGGATAGATTTGTGGTCAGTAGTGGGAGCAGATGCGCAACAACATTCGTACACCAACATAATACAATACCCATATCACTCTCTGCACTACAAACACCGTACTTGCAACACTAGCTATAAACGAGTGGGTTGTAGAAGTGATAGGAAAGTGATCTGCCAACCCTGGCGCCGCGCCTGCCCCGGCGTGTGTTCTTGGTGGGCGTTGTCACGGCGACGGCGACGCTCCCCTCCTCACTAGGTACGGAGGCGGGTAAATACGTATTATTCTTGGCTACTCGTTTTGTTTTAGTGTTGCGGTGAACTCGGCACCTGTCCGTGATGGCATTCAAACCGACAGCTCGTAAGTGTTCAGTGACTTCAGGTGTTGCAGGAAGCATCAATAACGGCACAATTCCCAACTGTGCCGAGTCACATAATATTTGTTGGGTAGTGAAATTAGCAATACAATATCTCCCCAGAATATCACGAGTTGATTTTTTATGGCAATGCATCATGTCCAGCGGAATAATAAAATATACACATACCCTAAACAGCATAGAGTACTCCTTCACGCCCAACACATCCAAAATTTACCTGAAATTTCGATGCTTCGAGGAGTCGAAAACGCTCTCAGCAAATCATCCAAAGTTACAGTGTCTATGAATATCCTGAATCAAATAGCAATCCATGTGGATAGGATTTGGATGGGAGTAAATATGACAATGTTCAACAACAGTAAAATAATACGAAATTCAGTTAATGGAATTGTGCTATTTCATCCTTCTTAGGTGTTTACCATTTTGCCACATGTGTGAGGAGTCATTATACACATGACTGCTAAATAATAAAAATGCATGCACTGAAGTGAAAGGCTCCGCTTTTAATCCTTAAGTGGCAATCTTTTATTTTCTTCCAATCTTTCACTATTCCCAAGCAACTTTTCTTCATCCACACAGTTAGATGGTGAAGTAATTTTAGGACACTGTTCAACAAACCTATATTACGAATACATATAGCACGAAGGCAATGAAAATCGTGCTCTTCGTCCATCTAATTGTATAAAGTTATATCAGCTAAAGTCTGCTCCATTCAGCAAACATGTGTAGCAAGGGCAGCGAAGTGCACTAGGATGATCAATATTATAGCAAAATCCCCCACATTGCCGTGGTCAGCTGGGGGCCTCAAAACAAACTGCAGAACCACCAAAATCATGGAACAAAAGCACAAATTGGCGCCCACAAACACTGGCTGGAAGGGAAAACCACTACACATGGAAAGCACGGTGTTGAGATGGGAACTGCAACAAGATATTGTTGGGATGTTTTGCAGGCTGGATTCTGCATAGGCATTTGGCAATGTGTATGGAGGTGTTATTCAGCATAAATGAAGTTCTTGCCAGATTGTTTTTGAAATTAAAAAAAGATAACGAATCAGGGATAACTTATTTTACATTCACATGCTACCTGTTGGCACGTTGAGGCCCATGTAGGTCCTTCGTGGATATAACAATACGCGTAAATTACCGGAAATATGCTACTCTGCGAACAGCGTTTTTGGTTTTACCGAGTGACCCCAGCGCTTACGCCAGTTTTAGTCCCGGGCACGGCTATAACTAGCTTTGCTGGTTTTGTTTTGCCGACTCTGACCTGCACACGACTGGTGTCAATGCTCGGCCACGCCGTGACCCGCACACGGCCTTGCCAACGGCCCGGCCACGTTGAACCCTCAGCACAGCCTTTTGCCAAGACGCCAGCTGCCCCTGGCCGACACGGGGCTTGGCTTGAAACATTGTTGACGCGCAGGTTGCCCATGCCGGCCGAGCTGCCGAGAACGGCCGCACCACAATCGGCCAACGGTCGACCTCCGACCAGACTTCTGGTCGGCCTGGTGAGAGCCGGCGGGGGCGTGAACAGTGCTGGTGTAAACTCGAACGGGAGCGAGGGGAATTCGCGGCCCAGTGACCTCGGGCACCTTCACTGTGGGAGCGCAGTGAAGGTGTCAGTGAAGGTGTCTACGGGGGTGTGAAAACCGCCTGTGCCAAAGCGACAGGCACAGGCAGCGAGCGTGCCTGCACCCATGAAGCCGGCGCATCTTTTGTGCTGCACAACTTGAATGAATAAGACGTTGTAAGACGTCGAAGCTTCACTGATATTGACTACTGACGTTTACTGACGTCTACCGGCCAGCACCATTGCCCAAAAATAGCTGCACTGTAGCTCCACATAACGCAGAATTGTGAAGACTCAATACGAATGTACGTTTGTTGCGTGGCCTTCATTTTTTTTTTGGGGGGGGGTGACATGCTTCGACGAGAAGAGGGTACAAGTTGCTGGTATGGCAAATAGCCATCACAGAGAATTCGGCCTTACCTGGTTCGACGCTTAGGAGCAAGAGTAGCTCCATAAGAACAATATTGTTGTGTTTAACTCGCTCCATACCTTCCATCATATCACGAGCTACCTAGTCCGGGACACCCAAGACATGAGGTTCAGTCGCCCTGAATCATCAGCAATGCTGTGGGCTTAAATCGCTCGGAATCTTTGGTGATATCACGGGCATAAATAGTCCCGGATCTCTCGCGATGTAGGCCTTAACGGTTGAACTAGCCCGGGATCTCGCATGAAATTCCGTGAAATTATGAGCTTAACCGGCGAACTTGCTAAACCGGCCAAATATTCTCTGTATATCTTGAACTGATGCGATGTAATGTGCGAAATGCAACTCAGCCCTGCCTAAGAGTGCGCCGAGCCCAGAACCGCCACAACGAAGAAGCGTTTGCTCATCAGCAGACACACATTCACGGACACATGTTCGTCACCTGCTACGTGACACAGCGATACGGCACCTTAAATTCCGGACAGGAAGCCATATTTGACACCGAAACGGTGGAGAATATGGCGCTGGGATAACCATAGGTGGCCGAACGGAGGAAGGGGGACCACCCAAAGACGGAAATTTAGCATCGAATCTCTGGCGTTGATTGGCAAGATCGACTAAAAAAACTACAAGCTGCCTTCTTCACTTCGCACCTTCCGCCACCCAAGGGAAAAACACGCGGGATTAGATTTGCACGTAATTCTGCTTGATGGATGACAGGATGGGCGCGGTTGCACATGAGTGCGAAAAGTGATGTTGAGCCATTGTAGATCTTGCGGGCTGAGACGTGCCGAATTCCCACTGCAGCCAACGGCGTGGGGGGGGGGGGCAGCACTCCTGAATAACCAAAAATCCACCAGATGAAACAAGACTGGGCTCTTTACGACGAAAATCAACAAATTTTTCGGCGCACTACGTGTGCTGAAAGCATTCTTGTTTTAAAATTGTGTTTTATCGTTCTCCCCCGCCCAAGAACAAACTTGCTGCGCCACTACATTAAAACAAAATAATGCCGATGATATAGAGCCACGCACCAGTCCAATCACTCTGAAGCCCCAGAAGATCTAGCTTGCTGCTCATAGTTCACATACGGTGGGGGTACCAACAAGACGCGCCACACGCCTACATGCATTAAGCTCTGCCAGGCTCAGGACTCAGAATCAGAAGAAACTTCGGTTCTACATCGCATTCGACTGTCAGTTCACAGAGCCCATATCTCACGCCGAGCTGTCACGAATGGACTCGGTAATCACACCGGCTGTATAATCGAACCTACGACTTTACGATCAAGAGTCGAACGTCCCACCGACTGAGCTGCTCAGCCCACAATGAACACCAATAGCCGGCCAGAGACAACCGAGCTCAGGGCTCAGGGCTCAGGGCTCAGGGCTCAGGACTCAAGGCAAGACGAGGCTCTGGGCTCGAGCAACAGCGGGACAGGAACAAACGAGTCTCACCGAACAATAAATATGCTGCATAGTATCACGAAAATTCCCACATCCATTTACATTCATTGACAATGGGAAAATTTGTGGATGATTCTTTTAAAAAAATAACTGCGCCACATTCGCAGTAGCGGTCAATTGTCGTACCAACCTACCGTGAAGCATGCGCGCAGACTCCGCTCAATACGCACCACAGAGAAAGAACAATAGTCGTGCCCAGTCAGAAAACCAACATACCTGGCAACACACGACGACGTCTAACACCGAGATACGGCTCTGGTGACGGTCTTCTTCCTCGCCGCGGTCACTTCCCCAGCCCGACCGGCATAACAGACCGGCCGCCCACTCCTTCCACGCACCACACCTCCGTCCGTACCCACAGGCAGGAGAGCTCTGCCCGCGCCGACTCGCTCCCTTCGCCACGGCCGTGAGGCAGCGCCCAATGCCCGAGGCCGTATTCAGAGGTGAAGAGGTTACGTGAAACCAGGACCTGTGTACAGCCTCTGACACGCACACCACCCATAGAACGCGCTCGGAGACTGTACCACATGACCGAAGTGGGACGGGAAATCACCGCTTGGAAACGGTGCGAGAAATGCGAGAACGTATGAAGATTGCGAAATCGATCGCCGTGAAGCATTGGGTGCCAGTGAAAAATAAAAATCTTTACGTAACTGAGAAGAATTCCATAGGCATTCTTTCGGCAAGAAATCTGCAGCACAGTGGCGAATCCATCCAGCCAGTAGGTTAATGCTTTGGGGAGGGGTTTTGTCGTAGTAGTTTATTGGGTGGTTCTCGACACACCTCATGCACGACCACGGCTAATGGCGCCTCCCACACTTTCGTCGGTAGGCCGCGGTATTGCGAAACGTACAGAATGGTGCGAGCGTTGAACCCGGGACCTTTAGCACCCAGAGCTCAACAATTTAACCACTCGGCCATCCCAGCCCCGCTTTGGGGAGGGGTCAAACATTGCGGTCTTCATGACAAATTGTATCTAATAAGCCTAAATCACTATTTGGAAGCATGTCTTCAACTAGGTTTAAGGAAATGAACATACGATCATTCTAAGATAAGATCATCGTCGTAAAGAACCTTGGGTTCTTTTACGACGCTTTGAACCGCTAGGTTACATGGTGCGCCAACCTCTCACGCCGATTGGTCGCGGGCGGACTCGGTAAATGCCGTCGGTTGCGAGATTCGAACCCACATTCTTGCGATCATGAGTCCGACGCTCTATCAACTGAGGTACCGCGCCCAACCCCTCTATCCAGTCTTGTTTCTCGCCCACGCACCAGTTCCCGCCTGGATTCCCGTGTTGATACGTGATATCCAAGGAAGGGACGGATCTGCCAGCTGGGCTGGGGAGTAATAAAACAAATGTCAGATTTCGAGAGAAAAAAATAATTCATCCGATCGACAAACATTCTTGGGGTCTGCTAAGCCAATATTTATCTTTGAAAAATTATATTCATAGATTTCCAGAATATGCCATCTTAAGGCAGACTATCGGCAAGCATCGGCATCTCGGGGTGGGGAAGGGGCCTGTCCCCTTTTCCCACATGGATCCGCCCCTGCCAAAGAATGAAGGGGTGCACCATTGGACATAACAGTCGATAAAAGGATTCCAAGCCAATTTCAAATATATATCGGGTAACTGGCGCAAGGATAAGAGTGAGATGGAGATGCTACCGCTATTGATATTCATAAGATTAGCTCTTGAGGAGTACATGGAGAGAAATGACTCCAAATGCCTTAATTCCTTGTCCCCCCAACTCTATAATCGTGCATACACTAGTGCGCTGGGTGCGTGAAATTGGCCAGTTACTGCTAACGAGTCATTCCTTGGCATCGTGGTGGTGGATTGGAGTTTAGGGGCGCGTCGACATCTAGGGTCATTTTGCACCCATAACTGAATTGTAATCAATTTACGGTGTTGCTATCATAGGTATCCATCTTCACGGGTGGGGTATATCACGTCAAGGCAAGCTTGTCGAATGAACATACAAATATTTCCGGACGCATCCCATGGCGTCACCTTCCACGTGCAATAGTTGGAAAGTATTTAGAAAAACTTCACACTAGGACCTACAAACTGGTAAATCATGCATCTGATTTTTTTAATTAGAATAACATGACTGAACACCACTAACATCACACGCCACAGATAACTTTATGTTGTCATTTTCCGCTGTAAATATGGTTTTCATCCAATCGGACTTTTCATGTTCCTTGGGTGATGTATAGCATAAGTGTATCCGCTTTTGGTGCCGATTGACTTAATCGTTCTTCTGTATATATATTTCTCTTTTTTTTTTGGGGGGGGTCCTGACCAGTTTTTTCTTTGCACATCCACACACAGCGCAGGCACAAACGCACAAAACATACGGCAGAACACGCACTTGTTTCCACAGAGCAAATAACAACTCGATTTCAGGTCCGCCGCCAAAGCACGGTGTGTACACAGCGAGGCCATCCCGGTTTCTCGGGCCAGGTGAACATAACACTCCCCAGTGGCATGAGGCAAGGCTGTGCCCTCGAGACAGGATCCAAGGGACTATCTAAAGGCAGGTGTCGCCCGTGAAGCCGATGCCGCGTGCACCGGTCGATCAGCGTCGACCCCATAGCATGGGGACATTTCCCAGGTATTTTCATCTCCTGGGCAGTAGCCGGCCGAGGGGAATTCTCCCCGGGAAAAACTCAAGCATCCCACGTGCGAAATAGACGCTTTAGCCGACTGTGCTGACGGGGTGGTTTATATACCACCTTACAAAATACTGACGTCATATAATTCATCACCGATGTGGATGAATAATATGGGTTGCTGCAATGTGTGAAAACTATCATTACATCTAAAAGCATTGCATGGAACAAATACACCGGAAAACCACGTATCTTGCGCATCTTGCCGGAGAGAAATCCCTGTTTTAAAATCACCCTGCTTTTTTCTTGCTTGTTGTTATTACAATTCAAACTCCAGCACTCGGGTACGAAAATTCAGACCTAGTTCAACTCTGGGATGAGCAGGAGCGTAGCCAAGTGCACCAAGGGTGATGCGCCCAAGTGCCAAATTTAAACAAACATTTTGTTTGAAAAATATTAATATTACGCCTCACCAGGCCGAAAGATCAGGATTCGGTATTAGGCATATTGCCATCAGAGCAGTTATTTTCAGAGTCCTGGTATTGGAATTGGAATTTAAGGGCGCGTCGACTGCGTCGGTCATGCAGCTCGGAGTCCAGGTGCTGTGTCTACAGAGAACACCAGGAGGACGCGGGACTGAACCATCGGCTCCAACACAGCTGCCGCCCCAAGGATGTCGGATCACTTATTAAACTACTCGGCCACACACCATCCTTCACTAACATGTGTGCAACTTCCATCAAATGCACACATGAGATTGAGAAAACATTGAGTTGAACATCTGCCAATCTTGCTCTAAGATCCAACAGTTTATTTTCAGCATCGGATATTTTTTGTTTCTACCCTGTCTTATTGAGAGAGCATCAATAAGATAGTCATATAGTCCACTTGACTCGCTTTGTAGGACCCGGGATCCCGCTTTGTGTATTCTTGCACGGGTAGTTTCCTCTACCGCAGAGCCAGGAATTATGCATGAGTGGAATGGCACCAAGCGTGGATCACGTTTCTACTTCTACTTCCAAGTTTTGTCAACAATTCCTCACTCCTATATTTTCCTCTTCCTTTTTCCTCAGTTCCTAATCCCACACTCAAAATTGCAACCAAAATGAAAACAGCCAAGTATCAGGATGTACATAGAAATAGATGTACATAGAAACCGTTGGTGGCGACAGCTTGCCGAAGTCATCGACAACAGACGGATCCCGGAAATGTGTTCGGATTGCTGTGCGGCTCTATACAGACACTTTGCCGTCGGGTTCCGTCGCGCCGAACAGCAGCATCTCCAATGGAAGCCGGCTACGCTCGACGGCTGTGACGGAGCTGACCAGAGAGGAGGGCAAACATCGCACCATGTACATGCAAGCATGGCGAATGTGTGACGCACTGCCAATGCATCAGGCACTGGTGGATCTTAGGTCTCACTGAGGCCATGTTGATGTCCCCGTTAAAAATAATAATTTGCACTTTCACACAGAAATGGCATTTCCCACCACATAAAAACATTTTACTATAAAAATGTTGTCCTAAATAGACTGCAATGCTCAAAGGTTCAGACCATGAGCTGTTCAAATCTGAAGTTTTACAGCTCAGAAAAAGTGGCCACACAACCAAAACCAGTTAAAAAGCGCCAATTTGGACCTGTCACCGCACGTAGGTTTCCAGCATGACTTGCAGGTAGCGAAGTACGTTCTGTAGCCTGAACCGTTGTCTGCACTGCAAACTGCAAAGCCTGAACCGTTGTCTGCACTCGAGGTTGCAGCCACTGCATGCTGCAGTATTACTCCAGCTTAAGGTAACCACAAGATAAGTTCTACACATATTTTACGTTCATGATGCTTACAGAGGTGCTAGGTTTGGTTAAGCTAGGTAGTTCAGGCTTTTGTTGTAAGGTAGACAAATTTTCTACAAAGCAAGAAATACAAAAAAAATGTCAAAACAGTTCAGGCTAGCTGAGGTTGGATGAGGGTAGGTTAGGTTTTTATAATTTGAGAACACATGTAAAAAAAAAATTAATTTCAGATGCTTCGAATGATGGTTTTTGACGAAGTTTTACAGCTTAGAAAAGGTGGCCACACCACCAAAACCAGTTAAAAAGCGCCCATTTGGACCTGTCACCGCACGTAGGTTTTCAGCATGACTTGCAGATAGCGAAGTACGTTCTGCAGCCTGGACCGTTGTCTGCACTGCAAACTGATCGATGATGTTGATTTGATGAAGATGCTTCGAATGATGTTTTTTGACGATTGAAAATTTATCATTAAAAATTGCTTTCTTGCACGGTAGGTTCGGCTAGGATATGTTGCATCTTATTTCTTTATTTTAGACATTACTTTTTATGATATTTTACACATTGACCTATATATACATTAGCAAGACACACTTCGGGACATTTCACAAAATTCCCATAAGGGCGCCGCACGGGGGGCATCGCTCGAGCCTTCCCGATGCTTTATGCCTCGGAGGTCCCATCTCGGTCTGCGCGTCGGACAGCTAAGAGGCGAAAAAATGGTGAAATCGCGCTGTGCATGGGATTGCACCACGGTTCTTGGTCACCAACGTGATTCTGGAAACCAGATTTCGTTCCATCTGTAAGTGTTTTACTGGTAAATTTTTCATTACTATGAAAGTGGCTACAACAACCTCAACGCCGAACAGCTACGCCAAGCCATACGACATCTCACCCTGAACAACAAAATCTCACCATTAGCTACAGGGGACTGCGAACCACGGGACGGCGAAGTTCGCGGTCGGCTGGATATTCTGCGTCCAAAGCATCAACGGATTCAGTAAGGCGAAAGCAGGCTAATGACAGCAGTCGTACAGCATGCCCTGGAGATGAGAGATAACTACTCTGCATTTGTGGAGGATTGTGCCGGGTACATCACTGGGTATGTGCATGGGTGTAGCAACGATTTTGATACGGGGGGGGGGACAAATCAGGGACGCGGTAAGATGGAGAGGTAGGCCCACTACCTCCTCCTCAGCCACCCTTTCCAAAACAAAAATATTCGGATTTCATTTCCAAGGTCTGGTTTTCAGATTTATTATTATTAAAAATGACATTTTGAGGGTAAAATGCTCGCACAAAATTGGCAAGATTCACTTCTTGCCACTGCCTATGAACACCTGGCTAAATGTTGTATCCGCTGTGCCCAATTTCACTATCACCATAGAGCAATGCTATAATCACGTTGAACGTTGTCCTCTTGTAGCAAAGATGCAATAGTGGACTTTTTTTTATAATATTTTTAGATTGTATTTTTATAGTAAATATGGACTTACATCAGTGGCATGCCGAAGGCGGGGGGACCTGATTCCCAAGAATCACGCTGGGGTTCGAAAACAAATTATGCCAGGCTCCTTAAAAATACAGCTTCGGAGATCTCTCACTTAGCCAGCCCGCCCCAAGAGGGCTGAAACTTAACCATTTAGCACATGGACGTACACTACATACAAATGGCTTTCGGGGCAGCTTCGGCCATCAAAAAGCTCCTCCCCAAACTAATTACACAAATTAACACCCAGGGAAACTAATCAGGGGTTTCGGACCACGGCCAGGTGGGATCTCCACCGATGTCCCCAGGACACCCGCGTTTGATATTTAGCCATGGTTCAGGAATGAGATCAGAGGGTCGCGCGCACGTCGTACCCCATATGTGAAAACGTGGCAGGCTGCTGACTGAGCCCACAGCATGGGGCCTGACCGGACGCTCCAGGGTAAAAAAAAATGAATAAGACACCATTGCCGAATACACGATTCCGCAGGGTTCGCCAAAACCTCGTGTCTTTTCCATAAGATCTGGCCCTGATTTAGTGCTCGAATGTGCTAACTAGCTATGTGCAGAGAGGTGTTTTGGTAGTTCATGCCCCTGTAAGTATGGTGGCGCCACCATCGCCGGTCGGGGACGGGCGTGAGGAACCCGTACCATGACAGTCGTCGGCCTAGTTATTTATAGGTTAATGATATTACTAAATTCCAAACCCATTTGTGGGCGTCATTTTCCCTCTGAACTGAAAAGCAGGCTTTGCATTTGCAGGAAAATTTGCTGGTTAAGGCAAATTCTGATTTCTCGGGTTTTCATTTTTTAAATGCAATGTTTATGAATATCTGAACTTGGTACGACCACTAATTTCCTCTGGAAATGCATACTCTTCAGTTGGGAGGGAAATAACACCCAAAAGTGGCATAGAGTTGTGTAATATAGAATTAAAAGTAATGTTCAAGAATTAAAAGTAATGTTCAAGAATTAAAAGTAATGTCCAAATTTTTTGTAACATAACAATGTCAAGAAGGGACTGAGTTAGGTGGCATTGCATAAAGAGAAATGCTTCAAAAATATCATATAAAATGTTAAATATAAAATGTTAAAATATAAGAAAAAGCTGTGCATCATAGCTTAACCTAACCTAGCTGAACCTCCATTTTGAGAAAACAAAAATAGTGAAAAAAGAAGACAAATTTAAAGTGATGTACTTTCTGAAAACTTTTAACTTAAAAATTTCACACAGCCAAACCTAACTCATCACAAGCTGCTTCTGAAAAAAAAAAAAATTCAAACTTGAAAATGTAAACTAGCACAATCTAACCAACCCAAACCTAACCAATTTGCTTCCTTTTTGGAGGCAAATGTGTGTAAAAGCTTGACATCTTATCACAGTAAAGCACAATCATACTGTCAATTGCATAACTTTGACAAAATCCAACATACTTTTGTCAAAGTATGTCAGGTATGTCAATTGTATAACTTTGACAAAAGCCTAACAGGCTGTAGTGTCATACTTTATGCAGCTTTCCTGAATGTATGAAAGCACTATATTTACTAAACCATTACTCATGTCCAGCCTCTTTTGGAGTTTTCATTATGTGTTTGGAATACAAGCCACATTGGTGATTTAAGGTGACTAGAATCAGTGCAGAGAAGGTTGACAAGAAACATAAGAGGGGATGGATGGTCCAGATTATGGGGCCAGATTATGGAAACTAGATTTGTACTCAGTTAGGTTATGTTCTCTCACCTGGTGAGAGAACTAGGTGAGAGAACATAACCTAACTTAACCAAACCTAAACCATTTGTATGCTTCATGGAGGTTATATGTGTAAAAATTGTGTTTTAGTGACCTTAAATTGCAATACTCATTTCTACAGGAAATAAATGGTCACATCATGTTGAGCCTTTCATCAACACTGCACTAAAAATGAAACTCCAAGAAACCAGAAATTGCTTTTTAAACAGCACACTGCAGGCTAGTCATGTGTTCCCAGGTGTGCTGTAGGTAGTCACATCAACCCATTGAAACCTGCCACAATTCCCAGCCTAGCTAAACTCATCTTATGCATGTGTACATAGGTAGGGGAAAAGGGGTGGGGGCTCCTAGCACTTAGGACATCATGCAGTCAATAGCCCTACTGCTGTCTCTGTATGACTGAACCGATGTACTGTGCTCACTGAGAATATAAATGCTATCCAGATTCAAACAGCTTCTTTCAATGGAAATCCTCTAACCACTTGCAAAGAGGAACTCAAAACATAATTATTTTGTAGTTGCATGCTGTATTCCAAACACTCAAATGTGGTAGTGCAGGATTACTTCAGTGTTGTTGTCATGGTACAAGTTCTTGGTAGCCACTAAAAATACTGTTGTATTTTCAAAAAATATCACAGGTCACATCCTTATGGTTTCTTAAGCCAACTGTTCTGGGCACCTGTGGATTTTGCCATCTCTGTGCAGCAGCGTGAAATTTTTCAAGAAAATGGGTGGAAAATACCACCCAATTAAAGTTCAATCGACCTCCCTGTCTATGGCTTTTGTGACATCCTTGCTTACTAGCTGCTGATTATGAAGCCAACATGAACTCAACTGAAGACATCCTGATCCCCTTCAATAATTCAAATATGCCATAGCTGGGGTGCACCAATGACCTGTGATCAGGAAATCTCCTGAAACCGTATCACAGAGCCTCTTCTGTTTCAGATAGTCTACCCACTATCCTGAAACCCGGTATCATCCAGCACTCCTGAAGTCCTTATTCAACGAGTAATGAAGCCCTGCATTGAATAGAATATGCAGGCGTATCAAAGTTGCTCAGTGATAAATTATTCCACTTTCTGAATATACCACTTTCTGAACACTCAATCGACATCCTTCTCCAAGAATTATCAGCATCCTGCTCATTGATATGAAGTATATATGTCTCCTTTGTAACAGTATCTCGTTTATAAATGGCATGTGCATGCCCTCAATATGGAATGGTGTTACACAAACATTTTGCAATGCAATTTCGGGTAAAGGGATGACCTATGTGATATGGGATACAATACCAGTTCAGCATATGGGCGCTGTGTGACCGAAGCAGGCGATGCGCCTCTAAGCCCAAATAACCAACCAACCAGTTCATCATAGCTATTATTCTACTTATCCCGAATGCATCTTTTCTTAAATTATGTATCTTAAAACAAATGATAAAGGTCCAGTCATAATCACCTACACCATGAACTCAAATTTTAGTCTGAAAGACATCAAAAACATTTTAAATTACACTAATTACATGTCAAATTTCGACATCCTTCTATGCTCATTTCGACATCTCACACCTAATGAAAAACCAATATTTTAACACTGCTGTGCAGTCTGTAGAACATGATCAGACCTTTGCATTTCAGGAGAGAAAGGTCAATCATTCAATACCAACATCTTTTTTTATATTTACTGACTGAACATGATACAGAAGACATCCAAAGGTAGGATGTTCGGGAAACGTAGCGTGCTCAGATACCCCGCCTCCCCTACTCACCTCGATTAAGCAGGTAGGCAGGTATCGTAGGTAGGTGCCCAACTAGGTACCTGGGCACCTATTGGTAGCAGTCATCCATCAGCTTAACAAGACAAACAATCATATATGACATGAACCTCACTTAATTCGGCCTTATACAGATCACAGCACTAACTCCACTCTGGAACTCCATCTCAACCGTCACGAACCCAAGGCCCTTTACATACCACGAACCAATCAAACCACCCATCCCACACCTGTCACACCACAACCAAAACAAGCGCACGTGACAATCGCATAGGAACCTAGGTAGTATAATTATATCTTTCAGCGGCCATAGTGGATTTTGTGACGTCATTTATTAGACATTTCTTACGTATATGCTGTGTCAGAATATAAAGCTTCTAAGCGGCCTTTCAAAGTTTTTGTAAGGGTATTACTGCAGGCTATCTCTGGAAGTGTAATTACCTATGATGTACGATATATTATATCGTAAATCCAGATACATCCAGAGCATCTGATATATTACATACCTGAACACACCTAGATGCACGATATATTACATCCGTACATCAGGTTTTCCAGATTTTTAAGTACTACGAAGAATGGATTTCTGAGTATTATTTCCGTTTCAGATAACTACGACACAAGTTTTGCACGCATTTTACCGCCATGAAGCATCCAACGGGTTAGGCCGGATTAAGTTTGGTTATGTTATGGTTTTGTTGTAACTTAGAACAATTTTAATCTTGAATGTTAACAAAAAAATGATGTTTTACTCTAAAGACAGTTCATACTAGTTTAGGTTAGGTTGTGTGATTATCATTTACATTTCCAAAAACAAATATTGTTTGAAAATTTCCCATAAATAATTTATTTCTTGCAAGGAGGGTTAAGTTTGGTTATGCTACATCTTTTTCTTTATTTTGAACATTTTATGCTGTATTACCCAACTCCAAACCACTTTATTGGTGTCATGTTGCCTCCCAACTGAAAATTATGCATTTGCAGATGAAGTGAGGGGTCACAGCATGTTCAGCACCTTCATAGACATTGCACTAGAAAAGTAAATTCTAAGAAATCAGAAATTTCCTAAAGCTGCTATTGTATTAATTTTACGGAGTCGCTATGAGCAGTTCATCACTTAGGGCCATGCCTCGCATTTCCTATTTTAGTTTGAAAAGATAGTTTTAATGAGCAGCTGCTCCTCCTCTTTTGCCAGAATTTAGCATGAGGTCCATGGTATGACAATGTTGGTCTGAATATACTTTCCAAAATTTTCGGAAAGTTCTATTCCACATTCATTTATTATTAACTTGTGGCCCATACCTGGCTTCGCCCGGGTTGTAAAACGAATTAATGTAAGCTGGTAAACGTGCATTATACATCATCGGGTAATCATGTTACACAGTAACAATACATTGGTTTCACAAACACAAACGCGACCAATGTTTTTCTGAGTGCCTCGTGGTAGACCACGTTTCGGGTCTTGCCCTTTTCCTCAGACAGTATGTACAGTCTGTTGGGGTTGCCAACACGTGAGCAGCGGACATACAGTTGTCCATGGCTGAACACTGGTGAAGTGAGATTCAGCCCGACGATATGTAGTGACTGCCCCTGACTTTTGTTGATTGACATGGCATAACTGAGTTTCACGGGAAACTGTAATCGTTTGAACTCGAATGGCATGTCAGACGGTATGAATGGAATGCGTGGAGTGAAAACATCCTGACCACTCGCTTTGCCAGTCATCACAGTTACCACCAACACACGTGGGAGCAGCTTCTTGATGGTCAATCTTGTGCCATTACACAATTTCAGCGGATTGAGATTGCGTAGCAGCATGATCGGAGCGTGCTCATTCAGAACTAAGTTGTGTGGCGGTAGACCGGGTGGTTCGAGTGAGTTGAGAAACTCAGTTGGGTAGTTGATCGCCTCGTCTGGATCGGGTATGGTATCTACCGACTTGTACCCCACCGGTGTTCCCGGTTGGAGTTTCAGCAGTTTCAGGTTGGCTACCTGGTCATTTTTCGGTGCCAGTATAGCTCGCTGGGTCAGCCACTTTGGATTTTGGTAGTTTGTGATCAGTGATGGGAACACTTTGGCGATCAGCTCATCTTCGGTTGTCACGGCGTGTCCGAACGACAGAGTAACCTCGCTACTCTTGTTACCGTTTGCTTTCAGTGTCCCGTCTCCCACCTGGAGTAGCTGTGATGCGAACTCTCCGGTTGTGTTATCGCCAAGCAAATGGACTCGCATGTTTGTGGACAGACACAGTCTGTGTACATATGGCCACAGGTATGACGCTCTCGGACAGGCGTCACTTCGTCTGATCTGATTCCACGCGGGATGACAGATAGCGTTTGACGGAAGTCGCCAGATAGCACAACCGTGACTCCGCCCATGAGCAGTTCGTTGTTTCGCAGACCTATCAGTGTCGCATCCAGTGGTTCAAATGCACCTTTGTGTCTCATCGTTTCCTCATCCCATATGATGAGTTTAACCTCTTGCAAAAGCCTGGCTTTTTCTGTTCCTAGATTGATGTTGCACATCGGACTTTCTTGCTTCTTGCACATCAAATGACAACTTGAAAGCAAAGTGTGCCGTACGACCGCCATCAAGCAATGTGGCTGCGATACCGCTGGATGCTACCGCGAGTGAGATTCGACTTTTATTTCTCTGTTCTGCCAGTAGCAGGTTTGTGACGAATGTCTTGCCAGTTCCGCCTGGCGCATCCAAAAGGAAGACACCGCCGTGTCCACTTTCAACACAGTCATTGTTCGTGTTGCATGCATCGGCCTGGTGTGCGACCATTTTCGATGCATTCTCTTCAACGAAAGAGGACAGCCCGGCTACGTCGTAGCTGATGTCTCGTTGTTATTCAGCAGAGACCATCACCGCTACCGACCTGTCCGCTGCAGATAGTCCGTAGCCGGATAGTTTCTGTCCTCCTATTGCCAGTGTCTGATCTTCGATATCAACCAATGCCTGGTTAAAGATCGCGGCGTTGTTTCGGAATGGGTGTCTCGTTGGATGCTTTGATGAGTTCACAGTAGTAGCGATGGTGAATGTCCTCTGACATCGCCTCTTATCCTCTCACATCGCCTCCGCGGTATCATCAGGGCACTGAAGCTGACGGAAAATTTCCCCTTAGCTCATACAAAATGACGCCCGTGCGTCCTTCATCTCATGGAAGGCCATGATCTTCCCGGGTTTGATACGGATCAACACAAAGGGTTTGATATCTCCTTTAGCATAATTTATTACATTTTGTTCCAAAATATGTCCGGCCGAAAACCTTTCGTGATCCAAATGTGACCTCCACGTGATCCAGAGGTAAAAAGACGAAGAATAAATATTAACTCAGTCTTTTTCGACACTTAAATATGTTCCACTCCAAATGAAAATTTGACGTAAACGGTCCCGGACCGATGAGGAAGGCCCGGAGTCATTTGAAACTGCACTCGGGAAGATCTTCAAGGTCCTGAATTGGACCAACATGAAGGGATTCATATCGAACGAGGGGGACGCAGATCGTTGGAAGGATTCCCGGGCTGGCAGAAATGGCCCGGAGCCAATGTGAAGGGCTCCTGAGCTGACGACGTATCCAAAGCCGAAGGAAGGCCCCCTGAACTGATGGAGAGAGCCAAAACTTCTGAAAACAAGCCACCTGCCGGAAAAGACCCTGTGTCAACAAAAAGGTTCCCTCGGACGACGGAGGCTAGTTGCCAGGAAGGACATGTGGCCGTCAGAAATGGTCATTGGTCTGACAGATGAGACCCATGCCGTATAAGGTCCCCTGCAATGATGGAGGGAACCAAGCTGCTGAAAGGAGGTTTCCGGCCCGACATAGGTCTCGGATTCCTAAGGAAGTCCCCTGAGCCGACTGAGAGAACCTCGAGTCTCTAGAAAATCTTGGGTGGTTGGAGGGGTCGAAGCCGCACAGGGACTCCTTGCGTGATCGAGACCGATGGTCACCTGGCTTCATGGCCACTTGCTCCATCGAATGGCTGTGATGTAGGCATGTGCCCCGCAACAGGGGATACGGGTAGGACGCGTTCTATCTACTTTTCGAAACATTTTGTGATGTATTTCGTCACACTTGCCTTCGCGCAGATTACCAATGCGTATCATACTCATGGTCAGGTTTAATACAACGAAGAATGGCTCTTAGGTGCTCCTAGGTTTTAGGCATTGCGTGAGAAGAAATGTACGACCTTCAATATACCAGGAGGTGCTGAGTTTACATAAAAAATAACGTTAGAGATTATGCTATATTACTCAACGTTTCGGCCAGGGGCCATCGTCACTACTGACCATGGCCCCTGGGTGAAACATTGAGTAATATAGCATAATCCCTAACGTTACTTTTGATGTAAACTCAGCACCTCCTGGTATTTTGAAGGTCGTACATTTCTTTTCACTCATGGTCAGGCACAGCCAGAGAGGCTAGGACCTACCACCTCCCTGAGTTACCCAAAATTAACTAGATGAAGCAAATAGTTTTGAAGTTTTTACCACACAGAACCAACAATTTTCGGCCAATGAAGTGTATCGAAAGTAGGCTATGCTTCATGACACTATTGATGACTGTCCATGTACACATTTTCAGATAAGTGTAACTAATCCGCCGTTCTTTGGTATTCAGTGAATATCAAACTGAATATGAATTTGATACCAATTTGACGCAACTAGTTTTGTAAACGAACCCGGGTCGGCAGTGTTTTCCTCGAAATGTTGTGAAGGCTGGGTTGGATAAATCGAACTGCGGTTGTATCTGCTTCGGTACCATATTGCTATTTTCTTTAACACCTACCTAGTTTAAAATATGGCCTTGTTTTTAAAGAGTTTTCTTGCTCCTCAATTGTATTGGATTTACAAGACAGAAACGACTGCAGTAAGTCGAAGTGCTGATGATGAGTGTGCAGAATTTGTGTTTAATCACTCTTCATCCCTGTGCTGAGAGTTATGACGGTTGTGTCGGAGTGCAGTGACATCGCAATTCACGATTCGGTGGAACTGATAAGTTGCTGCTGCCAGTGTTTCTAGAGGTGCTGATTTTAGGTGGAGGTTTGGAAAACAGCTGCCTTGTCAATTTCTATAATTTAGAGCATTGAGCCAATTTGTCCTTAAATGTGAGGATTATATGTAAAGAAGAAAATTTCTTAGTGCAAAATATATTCATGTGAATACTTCAAAGAAATCACTACAATAGAAGAACATCTAAAAAAGTAATGCAATGGCAGGATTATTCCAAATAACTAGAACAGGTAAAGTTGTAGTGAAATGTAATTGGAACATTTTTTAATCAATGCAATGTTTATATATGTCATAAAGACAATAGGTGGTTTTACATAGCTTTGCTCTCAGGTCACATGTTCTCAGGAACAGAATAGGGGGAGAAGACCTGACATAGCCAGTTTTACAGTGGAAATTTGCTCCCAGGTTACATGGTCTCAGGAACAAGATAGAGGGAGAAGACCTGGCATACTGATCTACAAATTAAAAGCAGCCACCAAATATACTTCTCACATCTGTTTTAATAACAAAATTGGTTTTGCTTTTGATAATCATGAAATAGGTAAAATTCAACCTACAAACATCAGTGAATTGCAATACACTTTCTGATTTACATGGAGACTGCACTCAGCTCTACTGTATATGGCGGCTGATGAATGACTGCCAGATGACAACTTGGCACTATGGCTAAATTAGCAAAGGATGCAGTTATTAGCTAACTTCCTTATCAACAGCAGACAAAATAACAACAAATGATCATTATAAAGCATAATATGTGAAAGGTTGTTATTTTTATATTTATTGGTAAATGTTATTCCTTCACATATGCAATGAATAAGATGGACCACCATTTGCATCAATGTTATGTGATGGATCAATATATCATGCTTCTGCAATCAAGCTAGCTCATGTTGTTTCTCAATCAGAGCTGCAAGTACAGAGATGCCATGCAAACATTCCATCTTCAACAATTCACTCCATTGTTACCTTATTCACATGACTTATGGGGCTAGACATGATAAGGTAGATGGTTTCTTTAGAGCTTTTGATATTATATTCATTTGGATCTCATATTCTCCTTTTAGTCCTATAAGGTAAAGATAGCACCTATAAGGTGCTATCTTCACCTTATAGGTCTAACCCAGATGACCTCTGGTGCTCTTCTTAAGCCTTATCACTTTATGACTGACTGTTACCTACTCTGTTAGCTGCATGACCATCACAGTGGATGCTCCTTGCACTTCAACATCTGAGATGTCATGTATTGTGCAGACCAACTGCACCAACTAAAAAGAACAAGTATACGGAACAATAAACACCACAGCCAAAGAACTTATCACCTTTGAAATCACTTCTGTTCCTCTCATCAGTCCAGTGACAGCTGCTTGGCATTACACCTCCCTCATCCCCAACTGCATCATTTACTGTGCTCCTGTCTGTATTGACTTTCTCCTGCTTCAGACAGGATGATTATAGAATAAGTGAAGATAGTAGTGCATAACAACCAGAATAAGATGCTGGATGAAAGGGTGCAAGTGCTAATTTGCCCTATATGGGGGGGAGTCTTTGGGGCTGTTCCCAAAATGTTTTTCCATAACATAGACAAAACAATTTGGTACATTGACATGAAGCTTGCTATGGAAGTGCAAGCGAGCAGTGCCTACAGCATGTGTTTCATAATTTTGTTTGAAGTCAGATCAGTAACCTATGGCCACTGCTAATTTGGGTCCATTTTGGGCCAATTTTCCATTTTGTAATTTGTATATCCTAACCTCATTTTTTCCTTGGTGTGCATGCAGAAGCAAAAAAAAACTTACCTAATTTGAGTGGCCTCCATCAAGTGACTGCACTTCAGGTTAAGATATAGTGTTTGGTGTGAGCTAAACCCACTTAGCCACCACTGTTTTTATGGGTTGTTTTCATTTTCCATGCCCTATGTAGTGTCAAAATTGCATTGTTCAACCTTAATTACATTGTTGTGCAGATATCAACTGCAAAACATAAACATTTTCTCAAAAACCACAATTTTCATTTCTGAAGTTATTCAAAAAGTAAAAGTATAAACTAGGAATATTTCGGACCTTCTTCATTGAGGGCCTTGTAATGCCACATGGTTTGTTTTTGTGCAGTGCATACTTTGGGAGTTTGATCTTGAATGACCCCTTCCCATCTCTGGGACTGGACTGGATGTGTGAGGGTCAGGCCAAAGGTTGGGTGCACAGTTTGGTCAATTCTACTTGTATATCAGTCTAGGTGCCTGGATCAGTATGTTTATTATGCACCCATGTATGCATGCATGGGTGTATTTATTATGTATGCAGAGCTCAAGTGATTTTGGATGCAATAAGCTCACCAAGTTGTATCATGTTAGGGGAAAATAAAAGCATTGCCTGCTGAGATTGAGCTGTGCTTGGAATAAAAACCGAACATTTTTTCCTATTTGTGAAATGGGGAGAATGACAAGTGTTGACTGCTATGTGAAAAGCATACAAGGTATAGGCGCACAGGGGTACAGCCACAAACTCCTTCCATTGAACAAAGTGAGGTTCAGAATTATGTATTGTGAGGGAAGTCATTCAATCCCAAAATGATGAAGATGGATCTGACTGAGTGAACAAATGAGAACTTGAAATGTGCTGCAACATGAAACACTACAAAGTTCCCTGAGTGGAAATACTGCTGCAAAGGTGCCTTTGAACAAAGATGAAGAGCACTTCATGATAAATGTGAGATAATAGTTAGTAGAAGTCAAAATAACAACACATCCAACTCTGAATAAAGAAATAACAATACAAAATGCTGTAGAGAAAGCTATTACGGTTTCAAAAGCGAGATTGTCCGGTCGAACCGAACCAGGCCATCCAAATGAACTATTACACTAGTATAAGACATAAAGACAGCAAATCAGTGCAACTTTGAGCCACAGGGGCCCTTCTTGGTTGCACTCTGGACACTCAATAAGCTGCCTATTGGGACGCTGGATGAGGGAGGGCAAGTGTGAAATGTGCATTATGATCAAATCTCATATCATCGGCTCATTGTCTTGATTGTGCAGTGATGTGCCTTAATGTATGTATGCAGAGCTGAAGTTACTTGGGATGTGATGTGCTCACGAAATTGCATTACTGAACCCAGAAATGGAAAGTGCTATCCCTCGCTGGCATGGGTGTAGCTTTGTATGCTTTTGGGAATGCACTTGCCCCGTCCCCAAAGGTGGCTTTGTCCTCACAATAATTTCAAATTTAACATGAGGCCCTCTGTGGTATGCCTGCAATTCGTTTTGGCCCACCCACTGCCTTTATGTATTGTGCCTTCCCAATAACTTTCATAAGTTTGCACCTGTGCTCGCTGGGACCAAACAACCCCGGAATATAAACAGAACAGTTTAGCCACGTGCCCATGCGGGACGGATGGCAGGCGTCAGCCGCGATGACAGGTGTCAGCCGCGATGGCAGGTGTCAGCCACGATGACAGGTGTCAGCCACGATGGCAGGTGTCAGCCGTGTATATGGAAAGCTGCACACTCGCGGGAATGCCACCTCATGCCACTTCGAAATAGTTTCAACGAATATTTGGAATAATTCAGAATAAATATGGTGGCGAACTTGGGCAGTCTAAAAGTGAAAGGACTGGTTTCGATCCGAGTTACAAAATTAGGACTTACTGTATTGCAACATCCTTCAGTGTAGTTGTGGAGTACTTCATGGCAATATCGATAAAAATATGCTGAGCATCAACATTAAATGACGTATGACCGAGTGAAGAAATTTGAATGCAAGGTGCTGAACATGAAATATATTTTAAAAGCGTGCCTGTCAGACCGGACCGCTCATATTACTTTTCGTATCATATATGCTGGAGTAGATGCGCTCAGCCTTTGGCTCTGCTTACAACAGTAATCACTAATCTGCCATGTGTAGTTGAGAAGGTTGTTCTTTTAAGTGGTACACAAGCAACATGCTTTGCTGATGGCATTAATCCACATGAGTGCTTGGTTGAAGTTCACTACATGTGGACTATGAAGGCAACCTGTAGGTTAATATTTCACATCTGGATTGGGGTTCTTTATTCTAGTTCTGTGCTCTCTGTGCATCTAAACCGAGTTTGGCTCTTTGTCTCGATCCAACGATATAACCGGGATGATCGCTGTATATGCATCCTTTGCCAAACCACATTTTGAGGTGCCTGTGGATATCTGCTTGGGTAGTTTTAACAGCATCAATTTGTGGCTTTCTACTTTTGATCCACCATCGGCACCAATTATTACAATAAATAGCTGACATTTAACTGAACCTTTGGGCGCTGTATGACCACTGCAGTCGATGCGCCCTTAAAACCCAATATACAAACTGAACATAGAAGACAATTTATCGCATCTAACAGCGACTAGAGCATCTAATTCCTCTGGTACAGGAATCTTAAATTAATCGTACTTCTGGCAATTAGTGTTCTGTTTAACCAGGTACTCATGATTGTCTATGGTTGGGTTTCTCGAACATACTTTATAAGCATTGATGTTTTCTTTTTTCAAAGAAAGGCACACAGTCCATTGGAATAATCGTAATTGCGATGTAACACGCAATTCTGCTTCTTCCAGGGCTTTGCATACAGACCAAATGCTTTGGAGACCTGGGGAGACCGGATCATCTCATTCGTAAGTATATACTGATATTATCCGAAATGAGTTCCTTTAGGGGGACGAGTAGCCTAGGGGTAAGTCGCTCGTCTCATAATCGAAAGGTTGTAGGTTCGAATCTCACCTGTCGCTACTCTTCGCCGGCGACCAATCGGCGTGAGAGATTGGCGACGCTACATGACTGAACGGTCGATATGTCGTAAAACCAATAACCAACCAACCAAGCAGTTCATTCAGTGAACCGCAAATGCTTTAAAAAAAAATTCTTTTTATTCCATTAATTTAATCCAAGTTCTTGCTAAGGTGGCTTTATGAACCAGGGTCCTAATGCTAAGCAGAGCTTGTTGCGTGACCCCTGGCCCCACCGCCCGATCCATTAATTCCAGTTCAACAGCAGAATTTTGACCGAAAGATTAACGTGCTGCAAATGCACCGACACAGCTGCCCGGTGACACGTACCTGGCCTTATCTGGCCAGCTGCCAGCTAATGGCCAGCTGCCAGCTAATCACAGTTTTATCCGCAGCATATACAAATATCTTCATTTTGTCGTGGAATAACTCCACGCTACGAAAAATGCTTCATTTGTTCTTTCAGCTTAGGTGATATCATCTTCATTCCTGAGACTCTGAGCAAAAATGAGTATCAAAACGTGGAAAGAAAACATGAATTTCATCGTAAAAGCATGGCACGATCTGAGACCACACCCACGGGCGTTGGTAGCATCCGTTCGTGAGCCATTGCCAATTCTTACCTTGTCGCAAGTAACAGCCGTACTACCTTTGCTGGAGAACACTTGGTCTGGGATTGCAGTAGGCCGGCGGCAGCCGACCGCGGGGCGCGTGTGCACGGTTGGTGTCCCGTGACGATGTGTCTGACTAGTGCAGTGTTAAAAGAATGGTTTTTCATTAGGTGTGAGATGTCGAAACGGACACAGTAGGATGTCGAAAATTCCCATCGAATTAGCGTCCTTTAAAGTGTTTTCATGTCTTTCAGACTCAAATTTGACCCAGTGGTGTAGGTACTTATGACTGTACCTTTATCATTTGTTTTGAGATTCATAATTTAATACGTGGTATATTATGAATTTGGAGAATAATTAATGTGCCATAAATTGCTATTGTATCATCATATTACATGTAATCCCTGAACCTGAAACTTCATTGCAAGATGTGCGCTTATCACCATTCCTTCTTCAGAGCATGCACATGCTACTTATAAACGAGATGATGTTAGAAAGGAGACACAAAAACTTCATAAGCATGCATCAACGAGCAGGATGTCAATACTTCTTGGAGAAGGATGTTAATTGAGTGTTCAGAAAATGGTACATTCCACCCTATTTCGCGAATAATTTATCACTGGACTGGTGTCCCGTGACGATGTGTCGGGCCAGTGTCCCGTGACGATGTGTCCGGCCTGTGTCCCGTGACGATGTGTCCGGACTGTGTCCCGTGACGATGTGTCCGACTAGTGTCCCGTGACGATGTGTCCGTGACGATGTGTCTGACTAGTGTCCCGTGACGATGTGTCTGACTAGTGTCCCGTGACGATGTGTCCGGCCTGTGTCCCGTGACGATGTGTCCGGACTGTGTCCCGTGACGATGTGTCCGGACTGTGTCCCGTGACGATGTGTCCGGACTGTGTCCCGTGACGATGTGTCTGACTAGTGTCCCGTGACGATGTGTCCGTGACGATGTGTCTGACTAGTGTCCCGTGACGATGTGTCTGACTAGTGTCCCGTGACGATGTGTCGGGCCGGTGCCCCGTGACGATGTGTTCGTGACGATGTGTCGACTACTGACGATGTGTCCGTGACGATGTGTCTGACTAGTGTCCCGTGACGATGTGTCCGTGACGATGTGTCTGACTAGTGTCCCGTGACGATGTGTCTGACTAGTGTCCCGTGACGATGTGTTCGTGACGATGTGTCTGACTAGTGTCCCGTGACGATGTGTCTGACTAGTGTCCCGTGACGATGTGTCCGGCCGGTGCCCCGTGACGATGTGTCGGGCCGGTGTCCCGTGACGATGTGTCGGGCCGGTGTCCCGTGACGATGTGTCCGGCCGGTGCCTGAGCAGCCGGAACGGCGGCGTGCCGCAGGTGCGGCTGCTCTACAAGGCGACCGTGTGGACGTCGCCGGCGGTGGGCGTGTACCTGCTGTGGCGCGGCTACCTGTCGTACCCGGGCGCCGTGTCGCTGACGCGGCTGGTCGCCTTCCTGGCGGCGCTGGCGGCGGCCGCCGCCCTGCTGCGCGCCGCCGGCCGCGTCTCCAACCAGCACTACCGCGTGTTCATGACGGCGCTGGCCGACGACGTCGAGCCGCAGCGGCGCCGCCGCCGGCTGGCCGGCTACGACTTCCACATGTCCGCCTGGCCGGTGGACTTCGTGGCGGAACGGTGAGCGGCGCGCGAGTGCTGAACACGGGGATGACTGCGGGAGGGGAGGGGTGGGGGTGATGGAGGCCACTCACAGAGTGCGGTCCAGGATGGCTTCAGGGAGCCACTGTGACCAGCTTGAATTGTTGGCGTGAATTTGCTTGTGTTCAGGCACGAAAGGGCTGTAATCGCTGTTTGGCCGAATTTCCATCAGCTCGAGTCGTCACATACTCGTCCCGAGCTGGCTTCCGATTGAAGGGACCGGTTTGTAACTGCCCAGATAAGATTGAAGATGCAGTGGTGAGCGGGCGACGTCAGAGCATTGACGACACGTTAGGCTCGCTGCTAAGCAGCGTTGGAAAAGTGGCCCTTTTTTGGAACTTTTGCAATCCAAAGAATTATACACTCCGGAAAAAATACACTCCTTGCATTGCTGGATGAAGACATACTTAACTAGCAAGACAGCTAGATGTCATTATACAATAGTGATAACTTGGGTGGAGAGGAAAATTCAGTCATACTGGGTCCCCTACCACATGAAGTTTCCAGTATAATTGAGGATAATACACATTTGTTATTTCGAGCCATCTGTAGGCACATTCCAAGAGGAGGCAGGAGTAAAGCTGAAAATGAGATGCCAGCCAGATTGGAAGAATATCAGTTTGCTAGCATGCACAAGTACAACATATGTCAATGGATGGCAAAATATGGATCACTGCAGTCTGAATATGATCTTAATGCCACTGAACATTCCATATTTCACAACATTCCATCTTCCATATCATTCCATAACATTCCATTTGTGCATGTGCGATTTATGGTGAGGTGCAGGTGAATTAATAAACAGCCACCAGTGCATTCATGTGTATGTTCTCCATTTGTGGACAAACCTCAGAACAGAGTCCAGATGTGCTCAGAAGAATGTATGGATGAACACCAAGAGCTATAGTGGCATCCACACAACTGGTAAGCCACAAAGTGTAGCACTTCCCCCAAATCTCCAAAATACTGGTGGATATGAGCCATGTTTTGCTACAGCATAGGAATTGTCATGGGCACTATTACTTTTCCACACATGTTTTACACACATTTTGCCTCCATGAAGCATACAAAGGTATTAGGTTTGGCTAAGTTATGCTAGATTTTTTTTTTTTTGTAAGTTATCCATTCATCAAATTCCTTTCAGAATCATTCAGGAATATAAAAAAGTTTTTGAATTTTAAAAAACACTCGGGCTAGCATAGGCTGTTTAGTTAGCATAGGCCATTTACTTTTCATTTCTTAATTCATTTTAATACTTTTAATTAATTGCTTATAAAAATTTGCATTAAAAAAAGATTGTCTTGCATCCAGTTAGGCTGCAGCTTTTTCTTTATTTATAACATCACATTTCATGGTATATTTCCCAACCAAACCTGAGCCACTTTTTTGGTGTCATTTTGCTACCCAACTGCACTTGCCAAAAAAATGTGCAGTCACATCATGTAAGTACCTACATTATGAACATATTCATAATCATTGCACAAAAAATAAATTTCAAGAAAGCAAATCACCTTAAACTGCAAATTTGTCCATTCAGAAAGTCAGACCAGAAATGTTAAGAGTATAATGGTATTCAATGGAGAATATGGACAGGATGCACCTAATAATTCCTGAACATTTCATGAAAGCACAAATAATGCTTGAATGCATGCATATCTATAATATCTGCAGTCAATGTGCACTGGAGGCCCAGCCCCCATTTTGAAAGAAAAACATTCACGCTTCAAAATTAAAGTGAAAGTGAAAACAAAATTTTGAAGTGAAAACAAAATTTTCCAGACAAAAGCAAAGCAATCAGTTTTGTTCATTTCTACGCTTGTCGGCAAAACATCGCAGCAATTAATATTATCATGTCCTGCTCCTTGTATTATCTGAAGATTTCCCGTCACACAACACAAGCTTACAGCTTTGGTTTATCCAAATCAATAACTCGAATTACCGCGAAGATATTTGATATAGGTAAGTAGGTAGGTACCTACATAGTCAGATAATACAACCTCTAATACCTCGAGCCAAACACGCAGTCAATTCCTTCCAGATGGCAGCGACCCCCAACCCCAAAACAAACAAACAAACAAAAGACAAAAACTTTAAAGAAAATCCTTCGTTGAATAAAAAAACCACTACACTCCGCTAACCAAATATAGGAATTCACCTTCACCAGCCCGACCGCGTTCTTGGATTCAATGAGTTCACCGCTCTCCATCTCCCACTCCGGCCGGAGCTATTTGAACCATTGCCACGAAAAGCCATGGGTAATGCATTTCTTCTTGGTTCCTTGGATAATGATATGTTTTGCATCAATTGGGATGGATAAAACTGTTCATATTTATATTATTAAGCAGTCAGGAGCGATGTACATAAAAGATGTCGGAAGGATTTTCCACATGAAAATTGCCTGAATGGTACCAAAACGTTCCTAAAACCTGCTAACACTTTGCTCCAAAATGAAGACCCATAGAACCAGAAATTTCACCTTCTTTCGATTTCATGACTTATATTGTTTCTGAATTTCATCAACAAGCGGGAATAGTTGCATTCATGCCACTCCGACCGCGAGGTTTCCCCACTCCGGACAAATTCAGATTTACGTGTGTTGACCTAATTCTCTACACTCTTATAAGCCTCATTCTGATCCAATGATTAATTTCTTCCCACAGTCCTGATTATTATTAATTGAGAAAAAAGTTCCCTGTAATTCTCTTGGCAATTTTCTCTAACTTATTTTTATTTTTTGGTATTTCATAGCAATCATGGCGCGAAATGAGACGCTAATTTCCGCTCGTCCGTGACGATAGTCTGTTTTACAGCAGCAATTTGCCCGCCCGTCTAGTCGCTTTTCATCCTTCCAAATCATTCCTTGCTTCTACTAAACATTCCAGACATGAACTAAAAAGTGCATTGAAATGCATTTAATATTAATAAGGATTGACTTCAATATTTTTTTTTCAGCTTTCTCATTTGAAAAAAAAGAAACTTTAATCGTGGAGAGAATAAAATATTTTAGACGGATTGTTTTAGTATAACTTTCCTTCAACCATTATATATTCCGAAACCCATATCCCGAAGTAACATTTTAGACCCTCCCATTTTAGACCCAGCGGTGCACGAACGTCCTGCTTTCGAGGTATGTTGTGAATTTGTATTAGTTATGCGGTGTTGGTACCTATGCTAGGAGTGGCAGGTATTGATATATAAACTTGGCTGACATCGATTAAGTATACTTTTGTGTTCATTTTCTCTACCATTGCTCAGGAAGTTGCCTTATAAGTCATTCACGTAACGTGGATGACTTCAGACGACGATGTGTGGTGGACCCCATCTGGTTGTCTGTGAGACACTAGGATAAGAACCTAACAAATTACTTAAAGACGTTTTATTCTTGAGGAAGAAGAATTATCGGGTTATTTTACGACGCATTCAACCGCAAGGTCGCATAGCGCCGCCACCCTATATCACACCGATTGGTCGTGGGTGGACTGTAAATGCCGCCGGCCGTGAGATTCGAGTCCCACGCTCCACCATCTAGGCTACCGAGGCCCCTGGGTTTTTGTTCTTCATTCCAGGAGACATCACTGCATTTTTCAAAATTTATACACTTCGTTATATATAAAATGTATATACTCCGTTACTTGGTGCTTCAACATACACCCCATAATTTGGCAAACTGGGAAATTATACACCCCATAACATAGTGCCTCTCAAGATTATACACTCCATACTTTGGCAAGCCAAAAAATTATACACTCCGAATCCAAGACTGAGAAGTGAAAATCCAACACTGCTGCTAAGTTTATTCGTCTGAATCGATATTGCCGGATCGTTGGAAAAGCTGTTATGTGAAGACATTGGAGCGTATACTTGGAACCAGCACGCTCCAAACGATGGAAATTGTCCGACGTGTGTAACTGATTCAACTTCAATATTTTGACGCAGCTATCTTCTCACACTGTTCCTCACGTATTAATGTATGGAATGCCGGGAACGATTGTCACCCTCTGCATACCTGTGCCGATGCCGTAGAAGCTCGGGTGAAGTGCATGGTATGAACTCACTGTGCTGTTTACTCCGTGATTAGAGTGATAGTTACATATGCTGAATTGTATTGATGTGTTTGGGCTCGAAATTAATTCATGTATATCGCATATGTGACGTATTTGGTGCTGTTTGTAACTTATCGCCGTGGTGATGCTTTGGGTGCCGTCTATCCTACCAATGCAGTGCAGATGTTACGGCAGTGTTTTTGTGCGTAGCTATTCCGACACTGTCCTTCATCAGCTGGGTGGAGGTGTGCTGGTAGGTATGGTGTGTGTAGTCCTTGTACTATCCTTCATGAGCTGGGTAGCGGTGTGCTGGTAAGGGTGTTGTGTGTGATCCTCCAGACAGCTCTTCATCAGCTGAGTGAGGGTGTGGTGTTGTGGTATTGTGTGCGACCCTCCTGACCAGTGATAAACTTTTCGTCAAATAGGGTGGAAAATGCCGCTTTCTGGACACTCAATCAACATCCTTCTCCAAGAAGTATGGACATCCTGCTCCATGACGCGTGCTTATGAAGTCTTCGTCTCCTTTCTAGCAGCATCTCGCTCATACATATCATGTCAATGCTCCTAATAAGGAATAGTGATACACGTATATTTCGCAACGTAATTTCGGGTAAAGGGATTAACTATGTGATATGGCGTACGGTACCAAATTATAGCATAGGTAATTTTTTCCCTCTTCCTAAATTATGAATCTCAAGGCAAATGACAAATGTACAGTCATAAGAGCGTAACCATTGGCCCAATTTTGAGTCTGAAAGACATCAAAAGCACTTTAATTGACACTAATTCCTTGGCAACTTTCGACAGCCTTCTGTGCCCGTTTCGACATCTCACACCTAATGAGAAAACAATATTTTAACCCTGCTCCTGACACTGCCCTGATACCGACACAGGTCCTCCCCTGCCACCTGAATGCAGACATGCCTGTGCTGTCGGCAACTGCCCTGAGTTGGTGACTAAGACACGACCGTGCCCATCAGCCGAGTGGAGGCGCCGGCCGCGGGCGTCTCGCCGCCGCTGGAGCGCACCGCCTCGCTTCCGGCCCGCCTGCTCAGCTACTGCGTGGTGCACACCATCGGCCGCCGGCTCATGTTCCCGGGCAGCATCGGCTTCATGAACTCACTGCTGGGTACGTGGTGCGACGCGCCGTCAGCTGACCTCCCTGACGTCAGCTGACGCCGTCGGGAGCGTGCAGCTGACCTCCCTGGGAAGATAGCTGGTCCACTTCCACCCCCAGCAGCACTAACAGGCCCACCACTTAGACCGCGTACAAACCGTAAACGAATGCTCATCTCGCCATCGACCGAAGGGAATCGCCCGTGCTGTCCCCGCGCTGGGTCGCCCGTATCGTCAGCTGGTACTAGTTCCCTACCTGGGCACCGACATGTGTGTGATAGGGCACCGCCGTGACTGGATTATTTGTCGGCCGCATCACATCGTATTTCCTGACCAGCTGACGGCGAAGAAATGTTTTACCTGAGACAGAGTATGTGGGAAGATGCACCTCAGCATGACACCGTTTACTAACACTGGCAAATATGGTGATTAAAATGTGTTGAATTCCATCGTAAATCTAGGACTTAGCTTCAAACCTACAAGTTCCAAGAAAAGGCAGTAGCTGGGACAGTGTAGCATCATACAATAATCACCAGCTTATATGCCGGGCATTTGGATGCAATAGGGTGTAGCCGAGAGTGCGCTTGGTGTCCGTGAGACAATCTGAGAAATAGTGCTGACTTCTTGCAATTACGCGTCTTGTAATGCCGTGCTTGTGCAACAGTTAATCTGAAGTTCTTTCGTCGATCGTTCCTTCAGCAAAGTGAGACCAGTATCTGCAAAATGTGCACGTGGTCTGCGATGAGGTGCACATCTATTCATTTGTGAAGCCAGTTGCCGTGACAGTCCGGCTGCTCGGGTCAGTCGAAGGTGGTCCGTGCGTGTTGAAGCTGGACGTGTTGTCTCTGCGGACAGCGCCCGCGCTGCTGGAAGGTCGCACGAAGATGGTCGAGCTGCTGGGCGGGCAGCGCCACATGCTGCAGGCCGCAGACGGAAACCGCATCGACACCATGTTTGTCGATAGACGCAACAGGTGTGTGGCGCGTGAGGGGTCGGTGACCGCTGGCCTTCAGTGTGGTGCCGGTGTCCACCTGCGTAAGTCTGTACAGCTGTGGACTGGGCAAGGACGCTGGTGATAAGTGGACAGGTGGGTGCCATTTTTATTTTGGGACTGATGGTTGCGATTCTAAAAAGTAGGGGCTATGAACCTCCTGCCCCTCATGCTCATCGTAAATGAAACCAAGTGTACGCCCGTTTGTGGTGTGTATTTACGTGGACTCCGGGCACTATGGCGGACGCAGCCGATGCGCCCCAAACCCTAAAGATGGGGTTTGGGTAGTATATGTAGTTTTGCATGCATATACCCTTGTATGCATATACCCTTGCATGTAGTATATTTGTGGAAGTTATAGTGTGCCTTTCCTTGTCAATGAAAATGTTGTTCGTGAGAATGGGAGAGAGGAATGAAATGGAAAGCTAATTCCAGAAATGAATGGCCGTACGTTCCATTCACAGGAGGGACCTGTCTAATGACCATACGTGCGGTCAACAGGAGGCACCTGTCTAATTGCCATACGTGCTGCCCACAGAAGGAATCGTCTGATAGTCGTGTGCTGTCCACAGGAGGGACCTGTCCAATGGACATATGTGCTGTCCATAGCAGTGACATGTCCAATGGCCATATGTGCTGTCCATAGCAGTGACATGTCCAATGGCCATGCGTGCTATCTATAGGAGGGGCATGTCTAATGGCCATACGTGCTATCCACAAGAGGGGCACGTCTAATAGGTGTTTTGGGGCACTTCGACCATGATAGATCATTTAGCAGTGACATGTCTAATGACCATATGTGCTGTCCACAGGTAGGGCATGTCTAACAGTCGTGTGTGTCGTCCATAGGCTGCGCATGTCTAATGGCGTAGTTGCTGTCCTCACGGTCATGTCTAATAGTCTGACATGTCCGTGGACGACGCAGCCTATGGAGCCACAGCCTGTGTATATGGACGACACAGCCTATGGTGTATCGTCCATAGTATGGGAATGCAGTGTAAATTTTTTTTCACCATGTGGCCTGAAAATTCACAGTTAATGGAGTTGTGCTATTTCATCCTCGTCTTAGGTTTTTACCATTTTGCCACATGATGTATGGGCAGTCATCATGCATACGACTGCTAAATAATGTAAAGTGCATGTGACTGAAGTGAAAGGCTTTCCGCTTTTTAATCCTTAAGTGGCAATCCTTTATTTTCTTCCAATCGTTCACTATTCCCAAGCAACTTCTTCTTTCATCCACACAGTTAATGGGGAAGCAATTCTAGGACACTGTGGGTATGTATGATGGCGGTGGTTGCTGTCCATAGGAGGGACATGACTAATAGTCGTGTGTGTATGGGCGAGTCTGATGGCCGTAGGCTCTGCCCACAGGAAGGACGTGACTCACGGCCGCGGAGACAAGCTCGTCATCTGCTGCGAGGGCAACGCCGGCTTCTACGAGATCGGCTCGACGTCGGCCCCTCTGGAGGCCGAATACTCGGTGCTGGGTTGGAATCACCCGGGGTTCGCCGGCAGCTCGGTATGTGCTGGGTCGGGAGCACGGTGCGTCCTGGGGTGAGAACCACCCGGGGTTCGCCGGCAGCGCGGTACGCCCTGGGTCGGGAGCTCAGTGCGTCCTGGGGTGAGAACCACCCGGGGTTCGCCGGCAGCGCGGTATGTGCTGGGTCGGGAGCACGGTGCGTCCTTGGGTGAGAACCACATGGGGTTGGATTTACACTAGACACAAATTTGTGAGGCTCCCGACGGAGACTGCGGTGGCCCGACGAAAATTTTCGGTGTCTGGTCAAGAGGTTTCTTGGTCAAACGGGAGTTGTCGAATCATCGTATTATTTTTTGGGCCAGAGTCGCTGTTTTGGGACCAGGCGCGAGTTTTTTTTCCAATCCTGGATATGTTTTTTTGTTGGAACCCAATACGATTTGGGTGGTCATGTCTCGATTTATGAGTCCCAAACCAGTTATCTCTAGCCGGATTTATTTTGTATGGTGTCTGCTTAGTTTTCGTCGTCCCTGCTTCATTTTCATGGTACTTGTGCATTTTTTTATATAGTCCCATTGCAATTTGTCGGCCCCGCGCGGTTTTGGGTTCCGACGTGGTTTGTTTTGGGCCCAGCGCAATTTTTTAGCCTCTGGTACGCGACTGCACCCTCTTCGGTACGCCACTACTCATGGTACACATTTGTTAGCTTTGACGCCAATTTTGTGGACCCAAGATTGCTGCAGGGCCAGACGAGATTTTCCGAGCCTGGGTCGTTTTTTTTTATCCTGGTCTGATTTTGTTCGGTTGGCACCTGGTCGATTTTGTTCGGTCTTCGGTGCTATTTTTGCCGGAGCAGATAAGTTTGTTTTTCAATCCCAGCCAAATTTTTTGTGGTTCTTTTGCGCTATTTCTGGAGTCGCGGAGTGATTTTCCGGTTCCGGTTTCATTTTTCGGCCCCTAGTATAATGTGCTTTCGGCTCCCGGTGCGATTTTCGTGCCTCGAGACGATTTTTTCGGCCCGAGCGTGCTTTTTTCGGGGCCCGGCAAGTTTTTAGGTCAAGCGCATTTTTGGCTATTGTTAGAGCCCCAGAGTTATTTTCTGAGCCCGGATTGACTTGTTCGGGTTCTGGTTCCATTTTTATTCGCGTCCCGTTGTGACTTGGACCCAACCGTATTTTATAGGAACTCTAGTGCAACGTTTCGGGGCTCCAGCACGTTTTTTCGTGCAGTTCTGTTGCAGTCCAGTCCATCGCGGACCCAGCCGCGATGCCTATGCGCTGTGTATCACAGCAGTGTTCCAGCACAGGCCTGCCGTCTGTTGCCAGGCTGACGCGGTCCGTCTGCGCGCAGGGTGTCCCGATGCCCGAGAGTGAGCAGGACGCCGTCGCCGTGGTGATTGAGTTCGCTCAGCGGCGGCTGGGCTTCCGCGCCGAGGACATCGTGCTGTACGCTTGGAGCATCGGCGGCTACGCGGCCACCTGGGCGGCCATGACGCACCCGAACATCGCCGGAGTGGTGAGGCGCGCCACGCGGCGTGTAGTTGATACGCAGTCCGAGAAGGTCCGATGGGCGCTAAATGACCTAGTAGTCGGCGCGCCCTTAAACCCAAATAATCAATCAATCCGAGAAGGTCCGAGATGCTGCACGGCATAGCCGGGGATGTTGTGGTCGACGAACAAACTGATCCAGTCGCTTTGCTGGATGTTGAGCTCTGAAAGTATGATCTCAAGGGCATCAGTCAGTGTCAAGAGGGGTGCAATTGCTGGAGGTGAAAACATTTGAATGTGGGGTGGGGGAGACGATCGACCCCATGAATTAGCGTACTCCTCCATCGTGGCTATGCTACTAGGTGTGCTTCCCTTTTAGTTATCGATCTGGAAATAGGAATGCTTTAGAAGATCTAGCTCAGCATAATGGATTGAATTTCCCCCTTCTTAACCAAGCCATCACTCAGTACGTATAACGGCCCTTCAGAAGCATCCAACGGAGCTTCTATATTTAGTATTAATGTGGTACTAGCCACTTCCATTTTTAAAACTACTTGGGAGTATGTTTACCTGAATCCGTTCCTGCGCGTTAGAATTGAACACTAGCCCATACAGATCCGACGTGTATATCCTAGTATATTGTCATCGGGGTGTCATTATCAAGCAAGGGTCAGGAACGCTATCTCTCGCCCGCACATTCTGAATCTATCATCGATATTGCATGTCTAATCTACGTCTGAAGCTTGTTGCTTTGATCTACCCAGAATAGTCATATCTTAGAGCATGCTATTACTTTGAGACAGATTAATATTCCTACCTGATACTTGACCTGTAACTGCACAAAGACGTAGATGGTCGAAGCGCCGTTAATAACTAACTAACAAGGACGTAGACTACAATTACGGAATAAGCATGAACGTTTAGCTTCATTGGCTAGCATGTGCATGCTTTCATACGCGAGATGTTGGCCTGTTTACCTGTTCCATTTCATATCGATGATGCATAATCGTATTCGCAGTTACATTTAATACGACGTTGAAATGATAAAAATGAAGTATTGTAAAGAAACAACTATATATTGGTTGGTTATTACTAAATACTATTATAATCATGTATTCAGATTAATTCCAGTCCCTCTGGGATGAGATATGATGCTATGAGATGATAATAATTGTTCCGTTTGCTTAATTCTCACAACTATGGGCCTCCTATAACGATGCGCCATTTTGGGAGACACAATTTTGTGCAATGTGAACCTTCAAATCTATGGAGCACATCCAGCTGACATTTGGTAGAGCTAGCATTTACTATACTTATACCATGCAGCGTGATTTCATTGGCCAACGTTAAATACCTCGGTTAAATGTGGTTAAATTGTAGAATGCTGAGTGCCTGGTGTGGTTGAATTTTTTTTTCTGTATCGCCGAACCATGTGGTCGACCCGGAATTATGTACGCTGCGTTCGCCCCTCGCCCGTCACCACCAAACGCTCGACGCCGCGTTCATCCCCCGCCCATCTCCAGGTGCTGTACGCCGCGTTCATCCCCCGCCCATCTCCAGGTGCTGTACGCCGCGTTCATCCCCGCCCACCACCAGGTGCTGGACGCCACGTTCAACCCCGCCCACCACCACCAGGTGCTGGACGCCACGTTCACTCCCGCCCACCACCACCAGGTGCTGGACGCCACGTTCAACCCCGCCCACCACCACCACCAGGTGCTGGACGCCACGTTCACCCCCGCCCACCACCACCACCAGGTGCTGGACGCCACGTTCAACCCCGCCCACCACCACCACCAGGTGCTGGACGCCGCGTTCACCCCCGCCCACCACCAGGTGCTGGACGCCACGTTCACCCCCGCCCACCACCACCACCAGGTGCTGGACGCCGCGTTCACCCCCGCCCACCACCAGGTGCTGGACGCCACGTTCACCCTCGCCCACCACCACCACCAGGTGCTGGACGCCACGTTCACCCCCCATCCACCACCACCAGGTGCTGGACGCCGCGTTCACCCCCGTCCCCGCCACCACCAGGTGCTGGACGCCACGTTCACCCCCGTCCACCACCAGGTGCTGGACGCCACGTTCACCCCCGTCCATCGCCACCAGGTGCTGGACGCCGCGTTCACCCTCGCCCACCACCACCACCAGGTGCTGGACGCCACGTTCACCCCCGTCCACCACCACCAGGTGCTGGACGCCGCGTTCATCCCCCGCCCATCTCCAGGTGCTGTACGCCGCGTTCATCCCCCGCCCATCTCCAGGTGCTGGACGCCACGTTCAACCCCGTCCACCACCAGGTGCTGGACGCCACGTTCACCCCCGCCCACCACCAGGTGCTGGACGCGACGTTCGACGACGTGCTGCCGCTGGCCGTGTCGCGCATGCCGCCGTCCTGGGACTCGCTGGTGCGGCTGACGTGCCGCCTCCACCTGGACCTGAACAACGGCCGTCAGCTGTCGCTCTACAACGGGCCCGTGCTGCTGGTGCGCCGCACCATGGACGAGGTCATCACCACCACGTGAGACACGCGTCCCGGGGGGCGGTCCCCGGCTGGTGCGAGGTCGTCACCACCACGTGAGACACGCGTCCCGGGGGCCGGCCCCCGGCTGGTGCGAGGTCATCACCACCACGTGAGACACGCGTCCCGGGGCCGGCCCCGGCTGGCGGTCATCATCACCACGTGAGACACGCGTCCCGGGGCCGGCCCCCGGCTGGTGCGAGGTCATCACCACCACGTGAGACACGCGTCCCGGGGGCCGTTCCCCGGCTGGTGCGAGGTCACCACCACCACGTGAGACACGCGTCCCGGGGGTCGTTCCCCGGCTGGTGCGAGGTCACCACCACCACGTGAGACACGCATCCCGGGGCCCGGTCCCCGGCTGGTGTGAGGTCGTCACCGCCACGTGAGACACGCGTCCCGGGGGTCGTTCCCCGGCTGGTGCGAGGTCACCACCACCACGTGAGACACGCATCCCGGGGCCCGGTCCCCGGCTGGTGTGAGGTCGTCACCGCCACGTGAGACACGCGTCCCGGGGGTCGTTCCCCGGCTGGTGCGAGGTCACCACCACCACGTGAGACACGCATCCCGGGGGCCGGCCCCCGGCTGGTGCGAGGTCACCACCACCGCGTGAGACACGCGTCCCGGGGGCTGGTCCTCTGCTGGTGCGAGGTCACCACCACCACGTGAGACACGCGTCCCGGGGGCCGGCCCCCGGCTGGTGCGAGGTCATCACCACCACGTGAGACACGCGTCCCGGGGCCCGGTCCCCGGCTGGTGTGAGGTCGTCACCGCCACGTGAGACACGCGTCCCGGGGGCTGGTCCCCGGCTGGTGCGAGGTCACCACCGCCACGTGAGACACGCGTCCCGGGGGCCGGTCCCCGGCTGGTGCGAGGTCGTCACCGCCACGTGAGACACGCGTCCCGGGGGCCGTTCCCCGGCTGGTGCGAGGTCATCACCACCGCGTGGGACACACGTCCCGGGGGTCATTCCCCGGCTGGTGTCGGCACGGCGCTACAGCCGGTATCTAGCCCGTCAACACCGTGTTTTAGGTTTAGACTGGTTGGATCAGACTAGCTGTGGTTGTCTAGTACCGGCAACTGGCTAGCCCTTCATTGTATTGAAAATTTTGTCCCGTCTTGTCTAATTAGGTGCTAAATAGCAAAGCCTGACGTGACAGATTCTGTATTTTCTGATACATTTTCCGAATCAGTTGCAGAACAGATTGAATGCATGCAGTATTATTATGAAATATTATTCAACAATAATCATGTTAATAATAATAGCAAGTAAGACGTTCATCATTAATTTTGGCTGTGAGCAGATGAGGCGTGGATGAAAGGTTGCATGTATTCCTGGGGTGCATGGCCTCACCTGGGGAAACAAGCTTCCGATGCATGCTTGAGTGTGTCAGAAAATTGTGTGCATGATATGCATACATGCGCTACGGTCCACGGGCACATGCTCCAGTCATTACTCTTGGACGTTTTTCCATTTGCTCAATCTTCTTTTAGGCAGTCCTCGGTGCTGATAATCACTAACTAGTCTTTGCACTACAATTTCACTAGCTTTCTTGAGCGTAGGTTCAATGTGTTCTGGTCGAGAATCGTGGTAGTTATGTCAATAGCTGGTGTTTGGGCACCACATGAATTTAATCACGAGATCTAGATCATCTAGATTTGTTAAGTTTATCTTGATGTACAAAATGCATGTATATGCAAACTATTTTATAACTTATTTTGTTTCTTCTGAAGAGTTATACAAACTAGGTAAGCTGTTCTCCAAGTGGCATTTTAAAGTTTTGATCAGTTTAACACATGCACACTTGAGGGGGGAGGAGTCCGCCCACGCCTCCAGTTTTTTGGCGGTACCTCGTGTGGTACTGGTAGCAACAGAGTAAAGCTGGTCATTGGAAAATGCGGAGGGGTGGGGAGGGGCGTGAGGGAATCATATGATCATTATCACGCCCGATGAAATAGCTATTTCAGACCTGATGTGCCCCCCCCCGATATACTCACCCGACGTCTTAAAAGGCAACACAAATGAGACAAACGAAATGATCTTTCTGCCCTACCCGGAGAAGTAGTGTATGCAGATGTTTTCGGATGGACACCTCGCTTCTTTTAAAAGGCCGTTTACTCGGCAAGCCCGTCCCACTTCCTCTGGTCTGACCAACTGTTCCCTTCTGTGCTGCAGCGAACAAGACGTGGCTACCAACAGGGCCAACGACCTGCTGCTGCTGCTGCTGCGCAACCGGTACCCTAACCTGGTCGACGACGTCACCCTTCCGCAGCTGGAGCGCTGGGTCCGCAGCGACGCAACAGGCCAGGGTCAGTGGCACGCTGCTGGTTACGTCACGTGACGTCAGCGTCAGCTTGCGACGTGGGACGTCTGCCCGCTCACTGGTGTCTCGTGGGCTGGTGGCGCAACGTTTCCGCCAGTCGTTTGCGATGCCTGGCCACGAGTGAAAAATCGACACGGGTGAAGGTGACACAGGAGAGCCACTTCGCAGGATGCCACAATTATTTTAGAACAGGTACGCTCGAGCTGTATGCAAGGTATTGCTCAAACAGCCAGATGGTGCTTGCATTTCGTTTCAAAAACACCCAATCTCTTGTCTGATTCTCAACGCATCACTTGTCATATTGGCGGGGTTAATGGGGATTTGAAGTGCTAAAATGAGTAGCATTGTTTCGATGTTCCGGATGCTAACGAATATGATTCTCGAAGTTACTCGAAAGTATACATATGAATTATTACTTACGATATTGTAGGCGGTCTTTGACATGCACAAGCCGGCACCTCATCAACTGACCATGTGGTAAAATGAGCATGGAGAATAGCTCGATTAGTTATTGATTGATTATTTGGGCTTAAGGGCGCGCCGACTACAAGGTCATTTAGCGCAGCTCGATTAGTTAAGTTGATGCTGTTCACTCGAGTAGTTTCCACTCTTGGCATACAACACAGCATGCTTTTAACGCATACCAGGTTCTCGAGAAGTTCCGGAAGGGAGGGAGACTCCCAGAGGTTGGAATTACAGGCAGAGGCTTTTCTCTCAGAAAGAGGAAACAGTAATGCCAGTCTGCCGCGTGCAGGTGAATACCAAGACGTGTTACTTACACCAGAGAGAGAAAGTTCACTGTTGTATACCACACTGAATACCGATGTTGGGCGTCAGCAGCGACGATGGTAAGCACTTGCGTATCGCCTTGCCATGTCGCTTACGGTGTACAGCTGCGAGGCGTCTTCACCTGCCCGGAAATTATGTATCGGTTGCGAAATTATGCGACCTGTTCTGTCTCGCCATAGTGTATTCCGGAGTGGTGGTCGTGGATTGGAGTTTAGGGGCGTTTCCGGAACACTCAGTGTACGTGTGTGTGTGACGCCCCCACAGCCGAAGTGATGTCCGAGGTGGCGGTGGAGGACGAGCTCTGCCTGTCGCTGCTGACGTCTCAGTGTACGTGTGTGTATGACGCCCCCACAGCCGAAGTGATGTCCGAGGTGGCGGTGGAGGACGAGCTCTGCCTGTCGCTGCTGACGTCGTACGTGTTGGACCACTCTGCGGCCTACCCGTTCACCATCGGTGTCGACCTGCCAGGCAACACGCGCACTCAGCTGATCCTGTACCTGGTGAGTATCGTGTCACGCGTGATGCGCTGACCCCCCCCCCCCCACCACCACCACCACCCCCATCCACACCCGGACGACGTCGCCGGCCGATGCTGGCCACTTGCCGACCATCATTGCGCATTCGGGATTGGTCTCGAAATACGTTGGGTCTGGTGATTGTAAATGACGTGTGGTACAAATGGACGTCAGTATTACTTGAACGTACATATGGGCCGTAATCGTACGTACGTAGGTGCTCGCCGTCTAACGTGTTTAGCCAAAGGTCAGCGTCAGCATCTGGACAGTCCACGCCCAGCAACAGAGCGCACGTCTTAACTTAAGCGCCACGGCGCTAAACGACCAACGTAGTCGATGCGCTCCAAAGCCCAAATAACTAATTAACTAACTGAAGCTCCACTCATCGAGCAGCATCAATGTGTCTATTCCGATTATCATGACCGTAGTTGCGGACCTGACGCGCCCTCCTCCAGAGGTGGTATTCCGATGGCTTCAGCTGGGCGCTGTATGACCGACGCAGTCGATGCGCCCGTAAGCCCAAACAACCAGCCAACCGATGGCTTCAGCGCGCAGCAGGCGCGATTTGTCCGAGGAGGCCCGTCACGATCGTCGACCGTTGCCCGCAGGCGAGCCGCATGATGGTGGGCATGGAGGGCACCCACTGCTCGCCGATGCCCGGCTCCTTCTTCCGGCTGCCCGCCGAGCAGCCCAGCCCGGACGACTACGTGTTCGTTTCAAAGCAGCGAACGCCGGCGAGTTCCGGAGAGAATGACAAGAGCGACGACTAGCCGGTGGTCGGTTTGTGTGTACGGAGAGGCCGCCTAGTTCACCAGCCGTTTTAGACGGCACACGGCGCGCTCCTGCGCCGGGTCGAGCTTCGCAGACACTGCGGCCCACGCGCCGCCCGGCTGTAGCCTCGTGCCGGAAACGATCTCCGGGCTGACTCCGTGGCCGCTGTTTATTTTCGGACCTGGGTCCGGCCCCCGCACCGGGCGCTCATGTGCCGCCTTTGGTCTCATTGTTTTGTGTTGCGCAGGTTGTCCGATTCCTGCACCAGCCAGATTTGTTGTTTTTAGACAGTGCAATATGCACAGTTGTTTTTCGGCAGTTTCCTTAGATGCGTCAGAAATTGTGGTTTAGTGATACATATTGGCTACGGTATTGGTCTGTGTTGTTTAATCTGTGTATATTTGAGCCATTCGCTATAGTCGTGATTGTGGTGTGTGGTTTGCCTGTTGCGGGACGAGAAAATCATATCCTGTTGAAGTGTATTATTTCAATTCCACACTGAACCGAGTATGTTCTTCTACGGTAACCTTGACCGTGCTTTCGTCGTGCCTGGATTGACGAGGTGTATTTAATTCGCAACATGTCATCGCCAGTGCAACAAGAGATCTACAGCTTCCACTGCTAAACGTACCGGCTTGGGAGACCATACATTATCACAAACATAACACCGGTGCAAAACACTATTTGTACAATCGCTGCAATTGAGCGCAACCACACCGTTCACAAACTGCCAATCTATGAAAGCCCGATCCTTCTTCCACGACACATTACCAAAAGATGAGCTGTGGGTCGGAACGCGGACGTCGGTTCATGTGAAACAGACTGGCCAGCGTCCTTATTGCCGACACTCGCCACACACCACACTCCGCTCGACCGGACTAAGCGAGGCCGTCTCAGTTGTTGCCGCGACCGTACCGCTTCCAGTAGCGCTTCACGTCGTCATGGCCCTCCCTGGTGACGACCATGACGCGCTTCTCCGGGCTCTCCCACGTCAGGCAACTCAGGTCGCGCGCGTAGTTTCGCAACATCTCAAAGTCTGACTGTGCCAAGAACTGGTTGTAGAGCACGCCCTCGACGAACGTGAAACGGTTGCGCTCCATCTCCCACAACTTGATCTGGGGACGAGAGGACGGCTGTTATAGGAACGCGTACGATTCGTACGATGGGAAACTGCCGCCGAGATGGTCGGGAGTTCAACTGGGGATGGGGTGTGGGTGCTAAAATGGCAGCACGATGATGGGGTGACTAGTGAGGATATACTGTTTTCCGTCTGCGAGAAGGGGACTTCAGCTGACAACAGGGATGGCTGCAGACGACAGCGGCTACCGAAGAGCAGGACTCTACCTGGGGATGAGAGCGACTGGATTGTGCGCAAGATCCCAAATCTTGGTGGGAAATGCAATACAATGAATACATATATATTCGTGATGCTAAGATGCAGCTAATGTCAATGTTGTCCGGCTTTAATTTTGTGTTATATTCCTGAGCACAGCGCAGAGCTCAGCTTGTGTTGTGCAATTAAATATAAGCTACAGCGACTTGCACATCACAGTGGCGACCGACCTGATCGATCACAGTGCCGGGAAGCACCGGGTCCTTTTTATGCATCTCCTGGTGCGAGTGCATACGCAGGTACGAGACGATCTGGTCGGCCGTGATTCCCGAGCGTAACGCCTGGCGCACCGAGTCGCGCGTCAGGATCGCCACCGACAGGTTCGGGAACCTGGCGGAAAACCGCACCAGCTGACTGCAAACCGCACCAGCAGGACCATCATCCGAACTGCGAGTATGAAATGTGTATGGTGCGCAAGCCCACGCTACACCGTGTTGCGCACCATACGAGGCCCACCATTATGCCACCATAATGGTGGACATCACACCGTGTTTAGTTATTTGGGCTGTAGGGTGCATCGACCAGGGTTGATCATTCGCGCCCTCACACCGTGTTGCGCACCATACGAGGCCCACCATTATGCCGCCAGGCGACGGAGCGCAACCGTACAGTGAACGCCAGTGTTATTTGAACTTTAGGACGCTCTACAGCGAACAATACACGACCCACGTACACGCACTTTTAGCACGCGTCTCTATACTACAACGCTTACCCGTGCACCTATCGGTACCTACCCACCTGCATGCCATTTGACCGCCGGTTCCCCATATGGTACTCGCTCGGCTATCACCCAACGTCAGTGATAAATTATTTGCGAAATAAGGTGGAATGCACCACTTATTGGACTCTATTGGCAGGGGCAGGTCCTGTACGGGCGCATCGGCTGCGTCGGCAATAACAACACCGTTCCCAAAGGAGGATCGCTATCGTGCTTCTTGGGACGTGTTTATGAATTACCCATTCCTTTATTTTAACTGTATCCCGTTTACTAGCATCATGCTCATTTTCACCATAACTGATCCGGGATCGTAATAACGAACATCCCCTTAGCGCAATTCCAGGTGAAGGGATGACCTACATATGGTTTGTTATGTCATGCAATACCAGTTTGTAGCGTGTGTGTTAGCATCGTTATCGTCGATACCGGTGCCATTAAATTAGGTACCCCTCAAAACATGCAGAGCAGCAAGTGTCTCAAAACTGGGCTTACAGTACTTAACAAATATTGTAAGAACGTCATCTCTATGGCGATTTCGACGTGCTGTACTCGTTTCCACATCTCACACCTAATGATAAATCATTATTTTTGCACCGCCCAACGTTCACCTGCATTTCATTACTCAAGTGTACCTCAGTACAGCACCCACCTTGCTGCCCCGATAGCTCAGTTGGTAAGAGCGCTAGCTGTCCGGTCAATACAGGGTTTCAAGAGCTCTCATTTAGATCCCCGCTGGGAGGGTCAGTTGGCAGCTAGCCCGATCAGGCCGGGCCGAGCTACCGAGCCGCCGTGCCTTTTTACCGGCATTGACGGCACGTTAAACTTTTGGTCAAAATTCTGTCATTGAAATGGAATTCATTGATCGGGTGATGGGGGCAGGATTTACGCAACAAGCTCTGCTTAGCAGTATAACCCTGGCTTATAAAACCACCCCAGAAGTAACTCGGATTAAATTTATTATCCAATACATATATATATGCCCCATACGGTACCCACATGTACATCACCCAGCATTTATTTGCACCCCATAGGCACCTACCTATACACCACACAACGCACCTGTATCCCATGACACCCACCCGTACGCCATTCTTCCACACGGCACTTGCCTGTTGAAAATCCGGCACTCACGTGCACCACATACGGCATCCACCTGCTCCACCTGCACATAACACGGCATCCACCTGCTCATCACCAACCATCCACCTGCACATCACCAGACATCCACCTGCTCATCACCAGACATCCACCTGCTCATCACCAGGCACCCACCTGCACATCACCAGGCATCCACCTGCTCATCACCAGACACCCACCTGCACATCACCAGACATCCACCTGCTCATCACTAGGCATCTACCTGCTCATCACCAGACATCCACCTGCACATCACCAGACATCCACCTGCTCATCACCAGGCATCCACCTACTCATCACCAGGCATACACCTGCTCATCACCAGGCATCCACCTGCTCATCACCAGACATCCACCTGCTAATCACCAGACATCCACCTGCTCATCACCCGGCATTCACCTGCTCATCACCAGACATCCACCTGCACATCACCCGGCATCCACCTGCTCATCACCAGACATCCACTTGCTCATCACCCAGCACCCACCTGCTCATCACCCAGCACCCACCTGCTCATCACCAGACATCCACCTGCTCATCACCAGGCATCCACCTGCTCATCAACGGGACCCACCTGTAGACCATCTCGCAGAAGAGTCCGACCAGCGCCACCTGGAGGTCGGACGCGCCGTACGCGTAGACGCGGTAGTTGGTCTCGACCAGCAGGAAGCCCTCCGACTCGATGGCGACCCGGCGCCGGGAGCCGGCCGACAGGTCCAGCGACAGGCGGGTCGGGTAGAACCGGCCCGAGCTCCGCTGACGGCGAAACCGGGTCCGTCAGTCCGCCAGTGGCGCCCCGTGCGAGGCCATCAGGCGTTCATGGCTACGCGAACCCTGTAAGTGCTTTATTGTTTGTTTGTGAACATGGTGAGCTTCACATCAGACGTCGCAATTTCACATCAGAGGGGGAGCGAACAAGTTCGAATTCAACCACCAGTAAAACGTCGCACCATGCTGATTGGGTCGCAGTCGGAGCGCTCTTAAGCTCAAATAATCAATCAATGCTGATTGGGTAGGTTGGGCATACACTAAATTGGGTCTATTCATTGGTGTAGCGTTCACCAGTTCTGGGTTCTGCTTTCTTACTTATAATTGAGCCAGGGATATAACTTTCATTTAACCAAATTTCGTCGCGACACCTTCCTTTCATCAACATTTTTTCATAGCCGGTGGCATGTGCTGACACTGTGCATCGCACTGCTGAGCACGCCATCTATACAGGTGACCACATATTTACCTCTTGCGGTTGCCACAAGAACGTAGCTCCGGTCGGTCACCAAATTATCACATCATCATCGCATCATCACAGACACCGTTTCTGCCGTGTGATAACCTATTGGCCAGTTCTTTTTTGTCCATGCTCGTCGGACGCCCAGCTACGGCGCCTCATACCGGAGGCTATAAACTCACTCGGTTATTCAGGCTTTAACGGAGCTTCCAAGTTTGAACCAAACGAATTGCTCTGTTAACAGATAGGAGGTCCGTTATATCCGCGTGAGTCGACTACGCTTGGGACCAGGCGGGTACACGTCAAGGCTACCAGTCGCGATAGGTCGTGCCACTCCAGGCTCCGTACTTTTTTTATCGCACAATAGTCCGGCATCGATATCAATATAAAGATTATCCTTAAAGACTCGCAAATACTTTAGAGTGACGTATTCGATGACCCCAACGCTATGTCCGACTAACAATGTGGTAACTTAGAAATGAGTGAGCATGTAACACCGCAACAAGCACAGATAAAACACATTTCAAACACCACCAACACATTACAGAAGAAGCATACATGAAAGGAGTAAACATGAAAGAAGACAAAGGAGAGCTACAAGGAGCTTCGTGGTTTACCAATAAATCTGAAACAATAATTCCTTCCTATATTTCATTGAATCTTCATATTTCCCAGAAACATCATGATGGCTAATGACGCCTTTTTGTGGCGATACAGGCTGAAGAAACCTACGTTTGGAGTTGCAAGTTGTACTACAAAATGTTCAAGACATCTCTTCTTAGTATGCACATTTAATTGAAAATGTTATCAAGTCGCAAGGCCCCAGAAGCTACATGAGGGGGCGAACAAACAATACCACTGTTGAGAAGGTAGTGCACGAGGAGGAAAATTTCCCCAGGTGCTTTACAATGCACCTGCAGAACGGTGGTCTGCGCCACCACACTAAAAAAAAACAGCCCACAGAACATCCCCTCGCGCACACAGCCAATGGACAGCACCACAATACTCGCAACTGCATCACACAATTGGCTACTCTTGGCATATTGCTTCTCCTTCATATACATAAATACAACCCCAATATGTACATACATATTGGAGGCTAGGAGCGCATCGACTTCAGTGGTCATGCAGCTACATACATAATTAAATATATATATATATATATATATATAATATTGAAATGACATTATTTCCGTAATTATTGCCTCATCTCAATTAATATTATGAAGAGAACAGGTTTTGTCGGCTGATCACTGAACGCTTGCTTCAGGACTCTGATGAAAATCACCAGAATTGCTCATCTTTGTAATGTATCTACTATCCCATGCAATCACAGAAATAACTGAGGCATGAAATAATTATAAAATTGCGAAGCAGAAGCAATTAGAGCAATCTGCTGGTGATTAAAATGTTGCTGCATATTTTGAAAGGCAGGATATTGACATGGCTTAATGATTACACATTTTCTGGCACCAAAACATCCAAATATTTCACATTTTTCCATCCTGCTTGTATATACTGATGCTGATAACATCATTTTTACGAGCATGTTTGCAGTATATGCGATGTTTTCTCCTTTCCACATTGATAGAAAATATGTTCAACTGAGTTGTCGATTGGTACGCCGATAACTCACAGTAATAACACACAACACAACGTGTGATAACACGTTGTGATAACAAACACAACACACGTGTTGTGTGATAACACACAACACAACGCCGATACCTCACAGTGATCTAATTCAGTCCCATTTCACACAGTTCACAGCTAGAACACAGGAAGCTTCAGCTCTTCTATAACATATTCAACTGCTATGACATGCAGTATCGCATCGCTAGAACATGATCCAGGGATTGTTACAACTTTTCATAACGCAATGCACCGCTACTGCCTTATCACCAGGAATTCCTTAGCCAGTCCACATCGTTGAGAAAAGCAGTCCACGGGCGCCTTGTTATACAGAGGACACGAACGCAGAGTAAAAATTGGCTTCATGCTCATAATTCACACACCGGTCTCTTTTTACACATTGATTAATAAATTGTAAGCGTGAAGATACTTATCTTACATACAAAAAGATACTTATGAAGATACTCTCGCATACTTATCAAAATGCTGCCCATACATTTAGCGACTTCGACCATTCGTCTAGGGACAGGAACAAATGTCCATGCTAATCCTTCAATGACATACAATTCATTATCCACGCTTCGCCAGTGTGCTCTCTACCTTGCGCTGATAAACGAGGCCGAACTCCCGCAGATGCTGTAGAAAGGCCAGCTGTTTCTCCGTCATACCGTCGGTAACGTAGTCCTAAGGAACAGAGGGTTCATCATTGGCGAAGACGGAGCAGTGATAAATTATTCGCGAAATATTGTGGAATATACCACTTTCTGAACAACCCATGGACATCCTTGTCCAAGAAGTATCGACATCCTGATCCTTGATGCGTGCTTTTGAAGTCCTAGTGTTTCCTTTCTAACGGTATGTCGTTTATAAGTATCATGCTAGTGCTCTCGATAAGGAATGGTGATACACGAACATTTCGCAACGCAATTTCAGGTTACGGGATTATCTATGACGCGACATGGCATACAATACCAGTTTGTAGCATAGGTATTATTTTCTCGATCCAGAAGATAGCTCTTACTAAATTACAAATTTGAAAACAAGTCATAAAGGTAGTCATAGATGCCTAAACCATTATGTCAAATTTGAGTCTGAAAGACATGAAGAGCATTATAAATGACACTAGTTCCATGTCAAATTTCGACATCCTACTGTGCTTCTTTCGACATCTCGCAACTAACGGAAAAACCAATATTTTAACCGTGAGACGGAGGAAAGAACACTCCGATCCACTGGTCACATAAGTGTTCACTTTTTTTCCCACAATTCCTGAAGTTTCTCTCAATGATTCAGACACAATCCTTGTAAACCAGACCAGCCGCCGAGCTTGTGCTGTGCCTAACCCATGCACATGTCGCCCACAAGTCCGAGGTGCCGGCCTGCCAGCTTACGTTTCCGAGTTTGGAGAAGCCCAGCTGGAGGAGGAACTTGAGGCAGTCGACTTGGTTGAGCCCGTGGTAGTGACACGTGTCCAGGTACTGCAGCAGGAAGTACCACACTTGTGCACCCGTCTCCATCAGTAGGAACTGGAACCCCTGCTGTGTGATGACCGGCTGCGGGTCGTCCTCGTCCCTGTTTGATCAGTACAATCAGCGGCATCAGCCCCACCCGGCACACGTGACGTCACCGGGCAGATCTGGCACCGGTGGCAGCACTGGACGAGTCCGCCACAACCAGCGGCATCAGCCCCACCCGGCAACGCCACCGGGAAGATCTGGTACAACCAGCATCACCGGTTTGACCTAGCAGTGGCAGCATTACCGGTCCGACCTGGCATAAGCGGGTGCACTGGTCCGATCTGGTACGACCATCACCACTGGCCCGCCGGCCTCGCGGGGTCAGCATCACCGGTCCGACCTGACGGGGGCAGCATCACCAGCCCGATCTGGCAGGGGAAGCATCGCCGTTCCGATCTGGCACAAGCATCGCCACTGGTCACATCTGGCATAAGCAGGTACACCGGTCCGACCTGGCAAACGCGACGTCACCCTGGCGTCCGATTCCGCTCGCAGCGACGCATAGCAGAAAAGCCGTGAGCAACCAAGCAGAGCCGAGTTGAGCAATGCACTGCACAAGACGAGACTCCAACAATGGAGCGTGAGGACCGGCCCGAAATGTTCGGCGACACTGTACGGCACACAGGGGCTAGCCCGGTCGGATGCTCACGTCTTCATCAGTCCGGAGTGCAGCAGGATGCGCACGGCGTCCATGGCGATGCCCTCCTGCTGGGAGGAGCCCACCATGTAGTGCAGCACGCATTCCCACCGCTCCAGCGCGTACGAGTCGAGCGCCTCCACGGTGCGATGGTTGGGGTCGGGCGTGACGCACTGCTGCAAACCCTGACTGACGCCCCTGCAACATCACGGACCGAGAGGTGCTCACACTGCCACGGAGCGATGGTTGGGGTCGGGCGTGACGCACTGCTGCAGACCCTGACTGACGCCCCTGCAACGTCACCGACCACTTGGTGTTCCAGTGATAAATTATTCGCGAAATATGGTGGAATTTACCACTTTCTGAACACTCAATCGACATCCTTCTTCAAGAAGTATGGGCATCCTGCTCCTGGATATGAACTATTCATGTCTCCTTTCTAACAGTATCTCGTTTATGAAATATAGCTCTTCCTAAATTATAAACCTGAAAATAAATGATGAAGGTCCAGTCATAACTACCTACGTCCTCAACTCGAATTTGGGTCTGAAAGCCATCAAAAACATTTTAAATTACACTAATTACGTGTCAAATTTCGACATCCTGCTATGCTCGTTTCGACATCTCACGCCTAACGACAAACCAATATTTTAACCCTGTGGTATTCACAATAACAGAATCAGTGACGGAACTGCATAGTTTGCCAGCACAAACAAGGCCCTCGTCGTGGAGCAACTCGGGGGCACCGACTTATTGGAAAAGGGAGGGGAGGTGTGGGGTGGTGGTAGGAAATACAACAAACAATTATCAGGAACAGCTAAAGAAGAGTGCTCGCTTACTGGAATGGGATGAGCAGCAAGTACTTCGTCAACTCCACCTCAAGTCAGTATAAAATGCACTTGATTATAGTGATGGAACATTTCATCTATAACATAAACATGACATCCATCTAGTTCACACAGTGCAAGAACAATGCCACCAGAGATTACATAAAAAAATAAACAAACAGTACAAGGAAGCAAGCCTAGTCACTACAGCTAGCGTCCAGGGTGAAGGCCATCGTGCTGAACACGCCAGAATGCCCATGCGTGACATGCAAGGGGTCAACCTCTCATTGACCCCTTAGGGGTCAAATGAGAGGTGAGAATATAAGCGTGCTTAGGTGGTGAGGTGACCGTCCGAAAAGGTCCAGCTTTACAGCCCTTTTGGAATAGACACACGTCGCACAAATGAAGTGAAATGTAAAACAGAAAGCTTTGGAACAAACGTGCAGGATCGACTTGTCCAGAAAATATCTTGTGAACAATACAATGCGTTATTTAACCTGTTTTGAGAGAGTGAACGTATCATAAATATGTGAAAGGGTATATGCTACAAGTATATGCGTACGTGTACGTTACGAGCATACGTTAGCACGTTACCACACTCGAGTAGTTGTGTAGGTCGTATTGAGTAACTCGGCTCGAGTCTGTGAACGTATTTTTAGTACCTCTAAGAGGTTGCCACGGTTGGGTAACTGCGGTGGATGCAATGTGCAAACGCAGGATGGGAAAAGCATTAGGAACTAGTGTTAGCGTGGTTTTTGTTTGTTTGTTAACCGATCAACTTTCCCTGCACCGCCTTATAGCACACATTTACATTTCAAAACTGAACCGACGTTGCCGAAATAAACTGCAAGGGCAAGCTGCGACTTTAAAACTCCACGCCAGGATGCAGGCAGTAGAGAGCTGATCGTCAAAGGCGGCGCCCAAATCGTTTTTGAAACCGCCATATTTTCGTCCTCTAGAGGTAAGTTTAATATCCAGCAAAATAACATAGCATTCAACTGGTGTGGTGGCGACTGTAAGCTGAATGCATGACGCATATCATACGTTAAGTCTCAGAAGAAGCACATGTATGCACGTGTGTTCAGCGACGTGAAGTGCACTCGTGTAATGATGAATGCGCTAGCATAAAGACTATGTACATAAACTACTACCTCATTCAATACAACGTCCATGCACATTCGCATGCCAACATTGAAAGCACGAGAGCGAAGCATACTCTTTTTCTACAACAGGATTTGCCAAGCCGAGGCCAGATTAGATTGAGCATGTGTTTAGAGCATTCAGGTGGGAGAGGAGAAGGAACCCCCTGGGAAAATTTGAGTTCTGTCTTCAGAACGACAAAATGCATAAAAGAACAAAGTCGGCGATGTGCCACATGTGCTGCGTGCTGTGCGCGGGAGGATTTCTTTCCATCATGAAGACGAATGACCGGAAAGCGATTGCAATGCTAGTCTAAACGTTCGTACCCCTCGAGTAGACAGATGCGAACGTTTTTCCGGAAAGTGTCGTTGAGAACCCAGCCGGGAAGTCCGCCGGGCAGCTGCACGTCATGCCAAATCCGCAGCTCGATCAAAGACTGGGCCATCTCCATCACCTCCCTGAAACAAATAACTTCTCCATCACCTCACCACGATACCAGAACACACTTCCCTGTGAATTCACACAGTTACGGTTCAGAGAAACATTACACACTTCATGCAGCCCAGACAATAACTAAGCCTATTTTTCTTGCATGGTCACGCGCGATACAAACATACAATGCATGTTGCTGCGCCAAGTGTCGAAACAGCCCACATGCATATGAGTGTAATACAAACACACGCATTACTGTTCAGCACACCAAGAAGCACAACTGATACCATTTTTGTTGAGACCATGACAATCCTATACATTGACTTCAAAAGGTGAATGATACTTATATGTCACAAATATAAATGCAAAACTGCCTGCAACACATGGGCGTGACAAGCACGTCCAGGGTACTACTTGGGCCATTTTTGTCCAAACCGTGATGGTTCGGGCTGGAGGCCTTCATCTTGAAGATCACAAATCACACCCTGCAGATCATGAATGTAAATGGAAAACCATCAAAGCTCGAACTATATTGTAAATATCTTCTTTACAGAGGTGGCACTACATGATGCAAACCCAGCAGGTTTCAAAGCCGACAAACTATATCACGAAACAATCTGCATGCACTGCCAGGGTTAAAATATTGGTTTTTCGTTAGGTGTGAGATGTCGTAACGGGCACCGAAGGATGTCGAAATTTGCCATGGAATTGGTGTCAATTAAAGTGCTTTTGATATTTTTCCGACTCAAGTTTGAGCCAATGGTGTATGTACTTATGACTACATTTTTTTGTTTGTTTTGAGATTCATAATTTAGGAAGGGCTGTATTCAGGACAGGGGGAAAATTACCTATGCTATAATTTGATACCGTACGCCATATCACATAGTTCATCCCTTTACCCAAAATTACGTTGCGATATGGCCGTGTCACTATTCCTTATTAGGAGCATTGACATATGTATAAGCGATCCTGCTAGAAAGGAGAGACGAAGACTTCATAAGCACGCGTCATGGCGCAAGATGTCGATACTTCTTGGAGAGGGATGTCGATTGAGTGTCCAGAAAGTGGTATTTTCCACCATATTTGACGAATAATTTATCACTGTGCACTGCTATTGCATGATGCAGGTCAGCAACGTCCATACAGCACGCATGATGACGTTGGAGCATCACAAATGGAGATTAAGTTCAAATAAGTGTCTAAGTTCATCCATGAACAGCAAAGTAACACATCACGGACATCATTCCAAATTGCACCGAACTGCATTGAAGTTGAGAAAGAAATAAGCTTACTTGGCATGTGTGGTGTCAACCCAAGAAGTTGTTACTGCCTTGGGTATGGGCTGTTCTATAAAAAGAAGCCTCATGATGAAGAGCTGACCCAATGTGGGGACTTCCCTGAAATGCAGGCGTTCAATGAGCACATGCACATCACTGATTACACACAACGAGCACCATCACAAGAATACTAGGCTGCTTCTCATGCATGCTATCAGCCAACAGTCACCATTGATTGGAAAAACTTGACACTAACCATCCATCATTTAGGAGGAGGAAAGCCAAATATATGGAAAGTATGGCTTTCCATCACCAAATGTGCAGGAAAGCTGTACCTCCTCAGAATGAGACCTATCTGTTTCTTCCTCATGGCTAATGTTTTCCTCTTGAAAGACGTTTTCTCGAGGGTGAAAGTCTTATCCCTTGAAAATGGCATACCATTCTTTCTGGTCGTGATTGGCATTTAACAAACACTTTCGTCCTTGTCTAGAAAAGCTGCATCTCATGGTATACAGTTACAGTCCTTGTCTACAGTTAGTTATCAGGGCTTTAGGGTAAATCGACTGCATTGCTCATGGTACACAATCGCGCTTGCAGGGAGCATTACCGAATTTGGCAGCTCAAAACCATAATAAAATACCATACATGGCATAGGAAAAGGTCAACCAGTAATCGCGGAGGCATCACAGTTAGCAGCCTGCATCAGCCCGAAAACTATATAGATGCAAATTTTAAGAAGCATCCAATGTTGAGGAATATCCAATGATTGAGAACAACACAGATGCTCGATGTGATTGTATAATGCACAGATGAGGCTGTGATGTAACAGAAGGCTCTGTGTTCATACAGTCGACCCTCTACTGTGATTTCTGGACCTGTAATCACATGCACAGATTAGACAGCTGAGCGCGCCGGCTGCGTACACTGCAACTCCAGCCCACACAACTCGGCCAGGGCGCTGCCCCTCACGCTCAGCCACCGGGCCGAGCAGCGCTCTGACACAGCCAGCTGCTGGTCCCAGCCCGACCACAACGAACCCAGGAGCGCTCTGACACAGCCAGCTGCTGGTCCCGACCCGACCACACCGAGCCCAGCAGCGATCTGACACAGCCGGCTGCTGGTCCCGGCCCGACCACACAGAACCCAGCAGTGCTCTGACACAGCCTGCTGCTGGTCCCGACCACACTGAGCCGAGGTGCCAGCCGAAGACGGTCATTGGGGTGCGGGGTTCGACAGCCGCCACTCTCACGATGTATCGACTAACCTCAACAGCATCGGCCGCCCTATCCTGGACTGTCTCGCACCAGCCAGGCTAAAAAACAAGCCTCATCACGCAACATGCTACCGAAGCCACAAAAGGCCTGGCAGAACAGCTGGGGACAGCTCTTGGAGACGGCGGGCGTGAGCGTTACAAGGAGCTGGACTGACGCATACGAGCGGCCGGTGCATACCGAGGACAGCCGCCGTGACACGGGAGATCGGCCGCCGTAACACAGGAGATCGGCCTCCGTGACGACACGGGAGATCGGCCGGCGCGACACGGGAGATCGGCCGGGGCGTATGGAGGACGGCCGCCGCAACACAGGAGATCGGCCGCCGCAACACAGGAGATCGGCCGCCGCGACACAGGAGATCGGCCGGCGCGTATGGAGGACGGCCGCCGCGACACGGGAGATCGGCCGCCGCAACACGGGAGATCGGCCTCCGCGATACGGAGATCGGCCGCCGCGACACGGGAGATCGGCCTCCGCGATACGGAGATCGGCCGCCGCGACACGGGAGACCGGCCGCCGCGATAAGGGAGATCGGCCGACGCGTACGGAGTGCGGCCACAGCGGCCAGGTTTTTAGATACATGAACGAGCATAGCAACATTTCACTTAATGCCTACTCACTGCTCTAAATGTTTTGACATCATGTGATTTGCTGTTTACCAAGCTTTCTGGAATATTATGTACAGGCATGGAGTATGTTTAGAAGATAGATATGCCAGAAAGAGTGTAGCACAAAGCCACTGGACTCATCAGTAGACTAGGTAACTTAACAAATGGAGAAAGGCTTATGGCATTAAATATGTGCTCACTCAAGTATAGGAGATTAAGAGGTGATATGATTGAAATGCATTAAATTATTGAAAGGATAGATGAAGCCAATCAAAATGCTGCCCTTTTATTTAGACTATCAAAAAGTGGGCATTAATTCAAGTTAGACAAACCAAGGTGTAGGACACCTAAGCAACAACAGGTCTTCAAAGGATTGCTGTTCTGTGGAAGTCTGCATGCCAATGTCAGGAGTTCCTTGTTGAATATATTTAAATAGGATGGAGAACTTTTGTAGGTTGCAAAATCTTGTTTTGAGTTCTAAGTAGTGGTGGATGGGTGTATTTATGCTAGGTATGTGTGCACTCCATGGGCCCCCATAAGTAGATGGGGTCTGAATGTTATCGGTGTGGGCTTCATGTTAGATAAAAGCATAAAAATGCAAAAAATAAATAATATGCAAACATGACCTAACATAAACTGGACATAGCATAACCTGGACTAACCTACATTTGGAGACAAAAAATATGTCTAAAATTGTCTTCAAAGGTGATTTGGTAATTTTTGTTCCTGGAATACTATGTTCATGAACAAGACTTGGAAGATGAAACCACACATGTTTAGTGCTCATGCTTACTTTTGAAGCTGAATGATGACATCATATGTGCATAGCTGTGATTGCACAAATCTACAAGCTGTTGTCATACTTTTTTCTTTTTTTGGAATACCATGGCAGCAGGAATTTTCTCAGACATGATTAAGGGGAAATTCAACACTCCATGCAGATGATTACACTTCTTCATGTTGACAATGCTTAAGTTTCCACCTTTTCTCCTCAGATACAAGGGAAACACAAACAGCATAACAGAATCATACATGAAGGACATGCCCCCACTGTACTGTGCCAAAAAATTTAATGCATTTACATACAGGGGCCATAATTGTAATGATATAATAATTAAATAGGAAAGCCTAACCTAGCCCAACCTAATACACTTAAATATACTGAAATCCAAATTAATACAAATATTATTACCCTGACATCATAAAGACATAAAAGATTAGTGCAACTATGAGCCACAAGGGCCCTTCTTGGTTGCACTCTGTACACTGAACCAGTTGCCCACCAAATCTGTCAATCAGTCTTCCCTGTAATACTGAAAAGCAAGCCCTCTATTCTTATAATGATTGTCTATGCTGTTTTTAAAGATGTTCAATGTGCTGCTACTGACGATGTTTTCTGGCAGCTGGTTCCAGTGTTCCACTACCCTGTTGGTGAAGAAAGTTTGCCTTAACCTTGTTCTGCTGTGGTTAACTTTAATTTTGAATTTATGACCTCTAATTGCATCATTTCAGTTAAATTCAAACATTTCCCCAAGGTATCCCCTCTCCAGACCATTTACAAATTTAAAGACCTCGATGAGATCTCCTCTCAGCCTTCTATATCTAAGTGAAAACACATTCAATTTCTTCAATCTTTCCTCATATGCCAGGTTGCTTATGCCATTAACCATTTTTGTAGCCCTCTTTTGTACTTTCTCTAAAAGCCAACAATCTTTCTCATAGCTAGGAGACCAAGCTTGGATGCAGTATTCCAAATGTGGCCTGACGTATGCACAGTAAAGCTTCCTGATCACTTCCTCACTTCTGTATGATACATTCCTATTTATTGCCCCAAGCATTCTCAGTGCCTTCTTCCTGGCTTCCTTGGTCTGTTCTGATGCCCTCAGTTTTGTGTTTATAATAACACCTAAATCCTTCTCCTGTTGAGTCTCTGATAGCACTTGGCCACCCATCAAGTATGGAGCCTTCATATGCTGTGCACCGTGATCACTGTGATCATCCATAAGTCATGTGCTTATTAGTGCCATCTTGTGTCCATCAGTGTTCTCGTGGAATAACATTGATGTAAATTTGTGATTGAGGTGGAAACTGAGCATTTTCAACCTGAAAGTGCTGAACCAACTACATGCAGAGTTGAATGTCCTTTTAATAATGTTTAAGAGAACGGATAAATTATGGTACAAAAACAGCATTGCAGCATGGATGGCACATCATATAAATTATCTCTATGATCAACTGAGATGTAAGTGCAAGCCCTGAAAATGAATGGTCACATCTTCTGAATCATGTTCATAAGCATAGCATTCCAAAAGAAAATTCCAAAAATGCCTCCTAGCAAAATAATACTGAAGTAGGTAGGTACCTACCTAGACACCTGCCCACATCTATACTGATAACAGATAGTTCCTCACCTGAACACTGCCAGGCAGGATGCAGGATGACTATACAATTCATCCATGACATCAGGATCAAGAGTCTTCAGGTAGTCCTGCAGGTTCTTGCACTCCAAGGGCTTCAAACTTGAAGCACGGGCCATCGCCGTTCTAGCTGAGAACACTAAATTAAAGTACCAAAGCTACAAAACACATAGGTACCGCGTGCCCAGGCTTGTACTTAAAATAAAGGTATCCCTCCCAACATGCACAGCAATCCCCTGAAGCAGCACATGCTACCAAATCTATCTTTACTGAAATTAACGCACTTCATTGAGGACGAAACAGATCTTGATGAAAGTAGCGTGACGTCATTAGGGCTTTTAAAGAGGTGCAAAATTATAGAAAATAGTTCCACATAGGGCCAAGGCTTAAAATAAAATGTCTATGCAAGGAGTCGGATGAAGCAGGCGTCGTGAGCGATGTAAAAGGGATCACGACCCGTCTGACTGACATGTCTCGTAGCGTTTCTGCAGTGAAACAAATGTTGCCGATTCGGAGTTGGGCCCATAGTCACCGACGTCAAACGGATGTGACCTATGTCTTATATCATAAAATCCCTACGTAAGAACGTGCTGGCGAAATAGACAACATAGTCGCAATAGTGCAAGTCATGAATGGCACAGAAATTGTTTCACACATGTAGCCAAAGCATATCTCGGAAAATCATTATTCCCGATCATGAAGACTGGGCATCTGGGATGGGTCATACATCATGTGGCCCCGTGAAGAAGACGAGGATGTGGACAAAGCAAGTAATTATTCAAGCCAAACATTTTAACGTCCGGGTCGCGCCTGCCAGTTCAGGGGATTCCTGCCAGGGGCGGATTCAGGAATTACTTGTCCGAAGGGGCACCAATTCTTCGGTGGAGAGCCACCGCGAAAGTGCTTGAAGGCATTAGGCCGAATATAGGGGTGGCACTGAAGGTGTGTGTCCCAGTGGAAATTGGCGTCCATTCGGCCGGGAAAATATGCTCAATTCCGGGAAAGCTCGAGTGCACGGCCATCAAGTTTTTTTTTCTCACAACTAGAGGCTCCCCAAACCAGAAAAGGTGCTCATTCGGTGTGCTTGAGTGGACCTCTCGAATTTTTCAGCCAGAGGCGCATCTCGGAAGGTAAAGGTTCCCCTCCGGGAAGGCCCGAGTGCACCTCACCGCTTCTCAAATTGTTCTACTAGAGGCTCCGGAGACCATGTTCGCCTGATTATAATTTCTTAACCCACTCCTGCCTGGGGGTTCTATTTTCATTCCGAGGGGGCCTCTGGCCGAAAAAAAATGCGAGGGAGGTCCATTCTATTACACTGAATAGGCGCCTCTTTCTCTCGGAGGGGCACTTCTGACTAAAAAGAAAAAACATCCGTGGGTTCCACTCGAGCCTTCCCGGATGGGCGCCATTTTGCGACCGGAGGAGCGGCCAACTCTCACCGGAGGGATGCACATGCCCCCAGTCCCCTCCCCCTGTATGTGCCCCTGACTCCTGTATCTGGAAGTCAGCAGCTGGCCGGGCTCAGGCTATTATATTTTTCTCCTTTCTCTGGAGAGGACAAACCTCTAGCCAACACAGACGGACTGTGCACTTCGAGTGGCTGGAATCCAAAAAGACAGCACCAAGTTCGGCCTGCTGGTAGCAAGCATTGCTATGTCGATCACCACACGGGTGCGGGAGGCGTAGGTTGGCGCAATCGCGAGCGGCCCTCCCGGAAGCCCCATTTCCCCACCCGAACTCAAGGACCAGAAGCCGTTCGAGCTGCTCCTGCGAATGCACTCCGAACTAGGTACAGCAGGAGATGCCCACACGTCCGTGAGCTGTTGTAGACCATTTCTTCCATGGCTGCCGCAAGTGGCCTACGCAGAATTGTCGCTGCTGTCAGGGGAAGCTCCTCAAGGCCATCTAGCCACCGCAACTGACAGATTCTTCGAAGCTTCGGCTTCAGGCCTGGTGTCAGCAATGGCGGCAGAATACTCAGCGGCGCAGGCGGTGCCGCTTGGGGTAATGTCTCCGGATACCAGTACGGTGGACACACTACAAGGTGTAGCCGAAACGTTAGCGGTGGAGGTTAGACGCTGGAAACCTTCCTGAGTGGCAGGTCACTAGAGTGAACGGCCGAACGTCATAGTTTCATTGAATACATTGAACACCCAATCCATTCGGTGCAGCGTTCCTGCCTTCATGCCATTTGCTCCAAGAATTATTTTCAAAACTTAACTTACTTAGTGGTAGATAAAATGTTCATGCACTTGAGTAAGCGCTGTGTTATTGCGTATCTGGGTGCTGGCTACAAACGCACGCAAAAATAACTGACATTGTACGGGCCTCCAAAATAAGTTCCACACGATCCCATATTATTATATTAATCCACATGGGGAACTTGACATCACGAGAAAAACCACCATGAGCACCTCTACATTTGTTTGTGTAGGACGAACTTTGCCAGTATGTAGGCATTGAAAATCGTGGATGGCAGGGACCGTTTTACGGTAATGTTCCATGTACTTATTTTGGTTTCTTGGCATTGTTTTGCGAATGATTATTTAACTAGTTTTTGCTTCGTTCTGAGCAGAAAATATTGAGGGAGGTCCAGAAGTGGACATAATGTTGAATCAATACCGACCACGCAAGAAAGCTTCAGCGATTTAAAGGGTCCTCATTCTTGGACGGCCCGTTTCCTGGCTGTCCAGACGTTATCCGGAGTCGTCTCTGTCAGTTCGGACGGTGTCATTGCCCCCCATCCCGTGTCAGTAAATAGACGGTACTTGCGGCAGTGACGACAGCGTTGCACGTGTCAGTCCCATAGCTGGTAGGTCAAAGGGAGGAAAAATGAGGATACGCACCACCATCCCGATCGGAAAACGGAAAATTACCTCCACCGTCCAATTTGCCAACCAGTGTCACCGCGGAAGGCTCCGTTGTACTTTCAGTAGGTACCCCTCTGGGAGTATTTCGGTGCAATTTTAGGTCTGGGGACCCCCCGAGATTTATGTACCATGAGTTCCAATCAGCGATACCCCTCCGGGGAAATGAAACTTACGTGGTAATAAATAATCATCTGCATGATGCGCGTATCAGTCCGCCGTACCACCTGCAGTGTCAACACCATCGAGGTCATCGCGGAGCTCACCGAAGATTAAATGATTGCCAAGCAAAGCAAGCAATAAAGCAGACAATCTGATCCAGATCTGCGCCAATCAAAACAAGCGCATTGCATCAAAATTCGTCAAGTGAGGTTTCCATAGAAACCAAATACGATGGTGCAGACCGAAAGGTTCGAAGGAGAGGAGTAAATTTTCTAGTTTGGGTGTAACTTTCCCACCAACTACATAGTATGCCAAACCCCTGTCCAAATTCAATTTGTGGCTTTGGCTAGTGACGAAGGTATTGTAAGATAAACGCATGACAAGGTGTTGTGTGCCGAGCTACCGTACTGCTTTTTGACGAAGGGATAATGGAGTGTTCCGCGGCCGATTGCGATATTCGCCGCAACATGTCCAGAACTTCCGCTGTACAACATGCAGGGAACACATACTTCCGACATTGGGCCAACACTCACATTTTCATGCCGATTTTGCATATAGATACCGGTTATTCATAACAGGAATGCTTCACAGTCGCCCCGCTTTCCACATCCGAGTACGTCCGGTAAAGGAACACACATATCCAGCCAGTGTGTAAATATATATTTAAACTGATACGGTCCCCACAGCACTCTCGCAGCAATACGCAGCATCCACCCATCCACAAACAAGTAAAGCATATAGGCTCATACCATCGGCAGGCCTTTACGTTTGCTCAGGGCCTATTCTTAGGAAAATACACTCGATCCCATCACGCCGGCATCTCAAATACATACAGAACGGGAACGTTTCTCAACACACACCTAGGGATGGAGAAGGAGGTATGCAAGAAATGGAAAACAAATGAAACGAAAATACTGACTGAGAAACGAGATGAAACATATCGCAATCACCATCTTAAGATCTTCAAATTCAGCACCACCAATCTGGGTGCGGCAAAACGAGCCCTTATCGCATGCACCGTACCGCATGTCCGGAAGGAGGGATGCACTATGACAAAATGGCAAGGTGCAATGTGGGCTGCATATCAGGCCCGGTGAACAGGACACAGAAATAATTTGGATATGTTTCACAAGTGAAAGGAGAGATGACTTGACATAGGTTGAGAAATGTTGCACAACACCTTCCAAAGTAAAATAACCTGGCGCAACGCAAGGAACGTGCACAAGGAGCATACACACGGCACGAATTTAGCGTACGGAAAATATCAGTGAAGACAAAGGAAGTGCATCGAAAAGTTGCTATGCAATGCGTTCTTTACCGTACCACACGGGACTCTAGATGCCGTAAGTCATAAGCCAAGCCTGCAGTATGTCCAGCTCTCTAGTCTACACCATTACCCTGGCAGGCGACGTCTCCAGCTAAGCGACTACCAGTCCTACTATACAAAAAAGATTTGAAAGACAGACAATATAAACACATGACTGATGTCGGGTGGGCGGCGCACCAGTCCTACTCTCGGTCCGCACAGCACATGGTCCGAGGGTCTGGGGTGCGGGCGCGCGTCTCCTGCACCGCCTGACCGATGTGATATGGCTCGCGGCGCCAGTGGAGATCTGGACGGAGTTCCCATCTCCGGTCCGGTCGGGCCGGGCCGAGGAAGCGCTCCTGGTCGACCGCTGGGAGATCTGGACGACCTGCGCGGCAGCTCCTGCAGCGAGCGTGTCCGTTCTGAAAGATGCGGGATACTCTGGATCCGTTCGGCACACCCACCAGCTGGAAGATGCCTCCTCAGCCGGAAGCGACGACGCCCGAGGCCATCTCTGACGACAACGTGGGGCGACTGGCCTGCCGCTCCTCACTTTCTCCGGCGGACGTATGGCAGTGTCTCTCAACATCACGGAGTGGAGCGGACAGCTGCCCCATCGCCCATCGTCCGCGGCGCGTCACGACCGGCGTCCAGGGCCGGCACCGACACCGGCGCCGCTGACTAACGAGGGAGATCGCGGCTCTAGTCGGCGCCGCACGGCCGCTCCTGATTATCACGTCGCGTCGCCACCGACGGCGCACGGCCGAGACGAACCGCGCTGGCGCCGACCGACCATGTCACACCAGCGTCACACTAGCGTCACACTAGCGTCACAGAGGCGCACACCGGCCGATCCCGCGGCAACACCGGATCACGACCGGCCGGCCGATAACCGCGGCGTGCGGCCCGACCCGGCCGGCCGCCAACAACCGCGGCGCGAGGCCTGACCCGGCCGGCTCTCCGCCCGATGACGCCCCGCCGTCCGGCGGCGCCCGTCGCGTGAAAGACACCGGAACTATTGCATTGCGCGCGGCCGGCGTGTGCGGTTCACTTCCTGGGCGAGAAGCGCGGGTTGTCGGGCATGTGCACGAACGAGCGCATCTCGTGCGCCACGCCGCTGCTGGTGTGCAGCGCCGCCGCGTCCATGTCGGACTTGCGGAAGATGATCATGCGCACGTCCGTGTGCACGTACACGCGGCCCGTGCGACCGGTCGCGAATCTGCCGGCGGCGTCACACGTCACCACTGCTGGTCGGGGCGGCGGGATGATGCGGACCAGCTGCGGCTGATGAGGCCAGAACGTCAGCTACAGACTGGAGGGCGGGTATGCGGGAATGCGGAGCGATGGCGGACTCTGACCGATGCGCAGGGGCACAATACTCAGCCGGCTTCTGGTAAAGCATAATAAACGGTCATCAGTTTGTTGTATGCATTTCGTAGTGCATTCAGTGGTAACAATAGCTCGTATATCTCCGCACCGCAGATGGGCTACCCAAACTTCGATAACATACGCACTTTTGTACGCATGCAGTATTTTTATTGAATAACCACTGGTTGGACAAGGTGGTAAAACGAACACCTATACTAATGAAGTGTCACCTGTATCAATAATAATTGGACATTTAGGAGGGGCAGGGCAAAGGGCACGACTGGGAGGGACAATCTAAGGGCTGGGTGGGACAATCCCATCCATTTAACATGTTCACGAATGCCCGGCTTGCATGCCCAGCCCATAAGATTAGGCTGAGCTCCTCTGCTAAGAGGACAATAAGTTTGTTCGACGGGACATCAACGCAACATTGACCGTGGTATTGATCATTTTACAGGTCTTCGGCCCGTATCAGTGGATCGATTGATTATTTGGGTTTAAGGGCGCGCCGACTACTAGGTCATTTAGCGCCAATCCGTATCAGTGGAGATGCGGTAGTCTACATCATTACAATGGCGGACTGCAACAGGAAGATGTGCGCCTCTCGCACTGACCTATCGCTTGCAGAGCCAATCGGATCCGACTGGACACAGGGTTCAGTACAAAACGAAGCTAAGGCTGAATCTGCATCACCCAGAGCACAACCCTGAAGGACCACGATCAAATTTCGTAACGTGTGATAATATCCGCTACTATTAGCAGCTACGTCAGATTGAAAATGAGTAGCATATATCAAAGAAACGAAAACAAAAAAATGTTGTACATCCTCCGTCACAGTTCACCAGACGTGCAGCATCCCCACTGCCAGCGCCCCCTCCATCACACACTCATATCAGCGCCAATCTCTTATAGCTTTCACATATCCTCCGGTACCGTCGAGCTCTTTCAACCCGGCCTCTCGATCGCATCCCCTCCCATCGGAGGAGTATGCGGGCCATTAATATTCGGATTATCGTTAATCCTCTACCCCTCAGTACCTGTTCCGCACGAACTATGAATCCACCCAACAATGTCAGACTCAGTTCTACACCCAACATCGATCCACCTGTAACCCGCCTCGCCACAGTTTCGTGCTCGCCTGCTCCCCCATCCGGGACGTGCAAAACCAATCGGCTGTCTGTCGACACCGACCTCGGCCGCCCTACCTGAGGTGTATGAGGTAGCGCAGCCACTTCTGCGAGTTGGGGTGTTCGGGCGACTCTCCGACCGGCATGTACAGCGTCCTCTGCCGCAGGAACGTCTGGCTACCGGCCGGCATCGTGCTCAGGTCGTACATCACCACGAACATCTTGACGACGGTGCCGTGCGGGTTGAACAGCGTCACCTGCAGCGTGCCCTTCTTGGGCACGTGGTAGCCCTTGCGACCCAGACTCACGTGGCCCTGCCGAGTACGACAACGACCAGTCAAATATTGGCACACAAAACAACGCAGCCAAGAACATGCATGACGGTGAAGACGTGGTTATTAACGATGTGCGAGCGACAGCGTCACCATCAGGTGACGCTGGCAACTATGCAGTCGATGCGGACAACGCATCAACCATTCGACTTACCTACTTGCACACTCTACAGGCACATCCGAAGCGAAACGAGCACGACGGACGAACCGACACAAGGCACGAGCCGGCGAGCGAGCGTCCACGCACCATGTACGGCGAGACCATTTTCTCGTTGTCGCTGAGCGAGTAGAAGAAGACGGTGACGGGCAGGCGGACGTGTTTCGGGTGGAAGCTGCCGCTGGCGCCGATGTCGGCCGCGAAGCCCTCCACCGTCCTGACGGGCCCCAGCCGGCCGTTGAGCACCGACTCCTCGAAGGTGCCCAGCAGCGACGAGATCACGCCGGCCGGGCAGCTGGACGACAGCGGCCGGCCCGGCGCCGAGCCGTCCTCCTCGGCCGAGTCGGCGTCGGTCAGCTCGTTCAGCGCGGAGCTGAACGTCTTCACCTGACCGAACGGCGTGCGGGTGAGCGACACCGTGGCGCCGAGCGAGTCGCTGGTGGTGCACTCTGTGCTGGCGCCGATATTGGCTGCAGTATTTTTACGGACGTGCATATCCAAGTCCCGAAGATGATAAGCACCTGCTGAACCTGAGTGCACTGTGCTCAGGTGCCAAAATCAGTCCACACACACACATGGTACAAAAGTGCGACTTTATGGAAAGCTGGATAAAGACGTTTTGCTGATCTTGTCTTGTTCCTGAATATTACTAGTTGTCACAAAGTTTAATTTCTATCACTCTAATTGGTCTTCTTTTCACACGATTATAACAAACAATTTAAACCTGCTAAACTCTGTTGTTCCACTGCAAAGGGAGGTTCAAACATAAGCCATAGGACCAGTAAGCAGCACTGTGTCACTTTTCACCTGCCATCCAGTCGTCCAGTTTGAGAAGACTGGTTAGACATTTCAACTCGCACGAATCATTGCCGTGCAGGAACAGCTCTGGCACTGGCGACATTACCACGGTCGGCACATCTGGCCACCTCGCACAGCAAGCATCGAGACGGACACAGACGCAAGCCAGCCGGGGCACCGAAGCAGACCACAGCAGCAGATCGCTTCATGGCGCCACCGACACCGCACCCGTCCACCCCTCCGCCGCGAGCATTCACCAACCATGACCAACACCGAGCGCCTGCACCAATACACAGGCGTGCCGGCGCCAGGGCCGGAGCCGGAGCCGGCAGCGGCGGCCACACCTTGGTGAGGGCGGCGTCGAAGTGGAAGGCGGTGCCGCGCCGGTGCGGCGCCGGCGACGAGCTCAGCGGCAGTCCCGTCTGCTGGCTGAACACGGCCGAGGTGGCCGAGTCGAGCGAGCGGCGCAGCGACGCCCGCGACGCGGCGTCCTGCGCCAACTGTCGGCGGCCACGGCCACCCGTTACTGACCGACGCACAGTCTCGCAGCACAGGTCAGACAGCCCGCCACGGTGTGTCCAAATTCGCGACTTTAGGAGGCGAGGAAAGGAGGGAAATACAACTCCCAAATCAGATAGCTTCCAAGTCTTGAGGAATATAGGAATTAAAATTGTAATTTAGGCCCACTTCGTGGTCAGGAATCGTCTGAATGTTGTTCCACTTGCATTGCCTATAATACATTATCCAGAGGATCAATTAATTGTTTAGCTTCTGACACTTAACATAGCGAATTTTGACACTGGCCTGGCAACACGGGTCGGTCCGTCATAGTTCAGCGAGTCACGGGTTAGATCCACGACACATGTCAGACTCATGACATGTATCAGACATAACAGGCTAGGTGGACGTCACTGGCCACTGGACGTCCATTCAAAGCAAACCAAAATTGAACAGTCCATGACTAACTTACTTTTAGCGTCATGGTCCTAACATGAGTGATGCAGCTATAAATTGTTGCAGTGCCCGCTATGATGCTCTAGTTCCCGATACCACCTTTATTCTCCACCCAATCTGAGAAGGAAAGCATGCATTCAAACAAAAAGCTTTGGCGAATTTGCTACTTACGCACACCTGATATATTTAAGCTTAATGTGGCATTATCAATACAATTGCAACAACTCTCAACAAAAACACATTCGCTTGCTTCCGACCACCTTTCTACCGAAATTGTCTGCACAATGCCCAAAACAGAGCTCCACTGAGCTGCATGAACACTGCAGTCGATGCTCCCATAAACCCCAATAAACGAACAAGAGGTCTAATAATCGATACGGGTCTCGAACTTTAATGCAATGTACAATATAGAAAATCTCTTGCGCATTTTTCTTCTCAGAAGGCGGAATTTTCTACCCAAATGGGACGGCGTATGCGACATGAAAGTAGTGAGAAAGGCAATGGGAAGTACAGTTCCTTCCGTCAAACAGCTGCTTACCGGCTCCTTCGGCGACGTCTCGGTTTCGTCCTGCTGCTCTCCACGCTTGAACAGACGTTTGAGAAGAGTTGGCGACTTCAGTGCACGAGATCCCTTTTTGTTTAAAGCTGTTGTACCATTTGTAACTTGATCACTCTGCCCATCACCGAGTGGGCGGTGGCCAGCGACATTCGTCACGCTCTGACCGTGGCCGTTACACGCCGACTCACTCGCACTCTTCGAAATCCGCTCGCCCACGTCGTTCGCGGCGCGCTTGCCCGCTGCGTTCGCGGTCTGCTCACTGGACGCGCTCTTAGTCCTGTCGGAGTCGCCGTCGGCGCGCTGGCGGTCGGCGGCGCCGTGCTGCGGCGACTGCTCGAAGCTGAGCGCGCGGCGCACCAGTCGCACCAGGTGGGCGCCGTCGGCCGGCCGGTCGGCAGACAGCAGCGGGCGCGCCGCCTGCTGGCCGCTCCACACGGGGCTCGCGCGCGCCACCAGGTGGGCGGTGCGCACGCGCACGGTGCGCGCGTCCGTCTGGCCGGCGCGCTCGATGGCCGACAGCAGCGGGTTGTCGGGCGGCCGCGGCGGCTGGTATGCCGACGGCTCGGCAGCGTGTCTGAGCACGGCAACACGGCCGTCAGTCGTGACTATGCTCAACGGTCACGGGTGGGTGCACATCTCACGCCACCACACTGGTCCACTCAGGCATGATTTGCTGTTGATCCGCTCGGTGGCGTGTCTACTGTAGTGCATGTGATGAGCAGATGCATCACGCATACATCGTCACTTATATTTTAATTTGTTTTTCTCCACTGAAATCGCAGTCGCAACGCCGGCAATTGCTACAGTTAAGCTAGGGTATAAATCAATTGAAGCGATCTGATCAAAACATGCTATTGCTCGATCACCTATTGCATGGCAACGTGCACATATTGAAGAGGTAAGGAAAATGTGCCGCAACGTGCTACCACGAGGATTCATTTCGGAGCAGTCTCCTTGCAAGAAGTTAATATTTAACACATATAGAAAGGCATGAAATTGCGCAAAATTAATATAAAAATAAGTAAACGGCTGTCTCAAGTTAAAACAGGTACCGGTAACACACGCCTGCCAGCGTGGCGCATTTCCTTTTTGTCCCCCAGCCGTCTTCACAAGTGTTGCACAACCCTAGCCTGCCAACGATATCGCGAGCAGCTCACTCAGCGGACCATCACCATCCTGATCTGGACAACACACGGCGAGTGGCCACACCCACCTGAGCACGGCGACCACCTGCTGCTTCTCTTCGGCCGTGAGCCGGAACACACCGCCACCGTCGCTCCTACTCCTCCGCGGGGCCTGACGTTCCGGCCAGCCCCCGGTCCACTCCTGGCCAGGTCAGTCAGACATTACCGTCACACAGTGGACAGCGACGTAACGTGACGTTCTCGGCGCAGCACGCACCGTACAAACTGGACCGGAACTGCAATGCAGCCGGCCTATATAGACATTTTGTGCTCACAAATTAGGTGCGAATTACAACAAGGGCACGGCGTACGTCAATCAAATACCTCTGCTCGCCACAGACAGCATCATTTTCCTCCTCCACCGCTACGTTGTGCAGTGCAACGCTTCCAACAATTTCACCCGACACCTCGTCCTCCACATAGCCTGCCTCTGTGTTTGCTGCGCCTCCATTTGGCCTCACCTGGCTTTCCTCAGCAGACACTCCCTCCTTCGCATGGTGCGGCTCTTCTGTCTGGCTCAGTGGCTCTTCCTTGGCTGGCCGCCGCTCCGCTGTCGCGGCTCTCGTCGCGTCCGTCGCAGCGCACAGCTGCTGCTGGCAGCTCTCTGCCGGCGGGGATAGCGGCGGACTGCGCCGGCCGTGAGGGCTCTCCTCCCTGGAGGCGCCCGGCGATCGACTGCGGCTGCGGCTGCGGCTGCCCGGCGGGCTGCTCGGCCGCGCCCGGTCGGGCCGGCCGTCGCTGCTGGCCGGCGACTCGGACCGCCAGGTGGCGTGACCCTGCGTCCAGGCCAGGCCCGGGTCGGCGCACTGGTCCGTGATGACGCGCCGGCTCAGGTCGCGGCTGCGGTGGTCTGCGGCGACGGCGACACACCGTCACCTTCCACTCATTACGACATTCGTATGGGCAGTGACGACAACAAAAGCCGCCGCAATGATATCCAAGTACGGATCAATTATTTTCCAGCCACACAATCCCAACCACAATTTGGGGTTTAGGAGCGCAACGACTGCAGTGGTCATACAGCTAGCCACAATTTGAGCATCCCTAAATCAGAACATTACAACGAAGCGAAGTACCACCGCGATATGCGTGCCGCTGGAACCAGCAGACAGTTGCAATGTCGGAAGCGTAACCGACCTTTACGCTCCGCGCTGCTGTCGCGACTGCCGAACATGAGGTGCTCGGGCGCCTCCAAACTGGGCGAGCCGGACCTGGACGGGCTCTGGTACCGCTTCGGATACTTGTGCAGACTGCGAGGCGGGTCGAGCAGCGAGTCGCCGAGCAGCGAGTCGCGCGAGTCGGACATGGCGCCGTGCAGGCGCGACTTGATGATGCTGCGCCGCAGGTCCTCGTCCGACCTGCCGGCCAGGGAAGGTCAGAACGGCCAATGTAAACGGACACGGGCAGTACGTTCCACACACGGAGGACACGAGGACAGGTCCGGGTCGGGCGAGAGGAGGCGCACGGCGAACGCGTTGTGTCCTAGCCGAGCCGCCGGTAGACCCGTCCACATAACGCTCAACAGCATACACCAACGTTCGTACTTCCCACCCATTATGTGTTCGAAATGAACACCGACCACTTAATATATTCCGAGGCGACGGGCACGGGGACAGAGCTTACGTCGTTGGCACGGTGAATTGGCGCCCTGGGGTTAGCACTTCCCATCCAGTCCGGCGGTCGCCGTGTGGCGGGCGGTACACAGGACGACGGGCAAGTGGTGGCGTTGCGAGACGTAGGGACCGCTCTTTCGACGCACAGGGCGGCACAGAGGCAGTTATAAATTATTCGTGAAATTTGGTGGAATATACCACTTTATGACCTCTCCATCGACATCCTTACCCAAGAAGTATCGACATCCTGCTCCTTGGAACCTACACCATGAGCTCGAAGTGCCTACACCATCAACTCGAATTTGAGTCTGAGGCATCAAAAGCATTATAAATGACGCTAATTCCATGGCAAATTTCGACATCCTAGTGTGCTCGTTTCGACATCTCACACCTAATGAAAAACTATTATTTTAACCCTGCACAGAGGAGACATTCAGACGTCACACGATGACACGACGCGCCGCAGAGGAGCCGTTCTGACGTCACGTGATGACGCGACGCGCCGCAGAGGAGCCGTTCTGACGTCACGTGGTGACACGACGCGCCGCAGAGGAGCCATTATGACGCCACGTGACGACACTATGTGCTACATCGCTGAAGTGCGAATCGACAGCGGCGCCGCAACAGCCGACTGGTGTGCCATTCGGATCAACGCTCTGCCCACGTGCACACCGCCGCTGCCGGCGTCGCAGACGGACAGTGGCCATGGGTGCCGAGGTGGCCGAGGCGGCCCAGACGCCGGCGCACCCACCACGCATCGGTGCCGGTGTCGGCGGCGGGCGGCGCGGCGCAGGCGCCCTGAGGCTCGTCGTCGTCGCCGGTGGCGCAGGAGCCGCACGGGATGGCCGGCACGGCGTCGACGCGCGGCAGAGCGCGCACGCTCACCTGTGGACAGCCACGTCGTCAGACGCTCCACCGACCAACAGACATGCGTACTCGGCACAGAATCCGCCACGTCACATACAAAACCGACACACGAATGATCCTAAATATCCCACTTGGCCGAAGGTATACTAATGCATCAATATTAAACAGGAATGTGCCAATATAATAATACATACCTATGCACGCACGTGCGGGACGGATAAAACAAAACTAGACTATGGACCGATTTTCACATGGACAAAAACCAATAGAAAGGCACGAAGCGTAAGCGTATCATATCGAGCTCTAAGCACATTTGGATGGGTCCGCCAAAACCGATTCGGGTCGAATAGAAAAGTTGCATGGGCAGTGGCTTAGAAACACTTGTTATTTTTTGTTGACGGAGTCAAGAATGCACACGGGCAAACAGTATCAGCGCTTCCAGGTTTCGGTTCGCGCGCCTGGGGCGTTGCAGTCTCGGTCGGCGACACGGCAGAAGCCGGCCGCGAACATCGGGCGGGCTCGACGGCAGATGAACGGGCGCTCGTAAATAGACGTCTAGATTCTTTGTATGCACTACCGAGACAATTATCGTCGGCGTTATGCTGCAATCGCCACTTTCTCACCGAGTATCGAATAGCGACTGTCACAGCGGTGGCCTTGGCCCTATAGTAAACCGACCATAACACTGGCTATCGATTAGGGATGTGCACAGGATACCAAAGCCTCGCTAGACATGTGTGTCCTCGAACAATTCCTTGCTCGGTCAGCCTGGATACGTGCCAGGTTATGTGGTTCCGACAGGAAAAGATATCTCGGACTACGTACGAATGCCCATAATAGGCTGGGAGGCAAGCAAAGGAACCGAAAGTAACCGACAACAAATACCAGTCGCGAAAATACTAGCAAACACCAGCGTCTACGCAAAACAAATACGGGCAAATGAAGAGATCACTGGTGTCTCAGAAGCAAGTGTCGGGGAGCTGATCGCTGGACGTTGCCATTGCCTCGTGAAGATACGGAGGGCGAAACACGGAAACAAAAACAAGTTTTCAGAGAACATCAGTGCTTAAGACATTGCTGTTAATTGCCAGATGGAAATGAATGAATCCAGAGGCCTGCGAATGCTCTTGTTAATAGTGAATGAATGAATGAATGAATTAATGAATGACTAGTGGAGTGAATGAAGTAAATGAAGGAATGAATAGTGAATAGGAGAATAATGACCGGGGAGCACGATCGACAGAAATGGCGCCGCCGCCGCAGCAACGCTTGGATTGGATTGGTTTTACGACGCACTGAACAGCTAAGGCCATATGGCGTCGCCTGCATGCCACACTGCCAGGAAGGGCGGACATCGCGGGGAATCAAACTCGGTACCTCTGGCGCGTCAGACGCCGCCGCAACTCTACCTGTCCGGGAAAGAAGAGGAGAACTGCTCGATCCCAAGAACGGCAGAGCCGCAGCTGTCTTAATCGCCCGGCATCAAAACCAACACGGAATTCCAAATTCCACCGATTCCAAATTAAATGCTGACACCAGCTTTGAACAGCCGACAGCATATGCGAACTTGGACGAACTACATGGCTTGGCCATTGCGGTCGACAGGTACGGTGCCTGGAATCGCGCGGCAGCTACAAGTTTCAAGTTGACATTGGACTCAAAGCGTGCAGCAATTTCCACCTTGTATCCAGCACTTGCGGACAAAAAAAGAACGACGGAGACGGCGAGGGTGCACGCGAGAAAGACTGGAAAAGAGTGCGACGGCTGGGCCGCCCAATCGCCCACTGTCATCACTGTACTGTGATGGCAGTCATGATGACGAATTAATGTTTAGGGGCACGTCGACAACAAGACGGTAGACAAGAAGTCTCGTTTGTTAGATGGTGCAGCGGCAGCTGGACGAGCCCATCCGCCGGAGTAAGGTCTACTTGTCAGCAGGAGCGTATGGCGGTAATTTCTTCGCCTGGGGAATATGATACAAATTTCACCTGAGCTTCCGGCAAGGCGAGCGGTATATTTCGAGAGCAACGGTCTGTGCCGAGTCAGGTTGGTGCTGAAGCTGTGGCTATCGGAACAGATAGCGCGGTCGCCAGCACAAGGAAAGCCGCGAGTGTGTCGATTTGCTCGGGCCATCGGTTAATCTGCGAATTGCTTTCAAATTGGCCGAATCTGAGAGAACACTTTCGGGATTTGGACGGATCAACGACCGGGCCTATATCGTTTAGTGGTCCGCTCGGGAAGCCAATGCATAGCCTAAGAAACCATACCAATTGTTGATTTTCATCTCGTACCTAGCCAGGTTCTCGAGATGGAGAGAGGCGTAATAGATGATTTAAGCTGGGATTAGAAATTGCTGCAAAGACCGGCTCGATCCCTTCAAGAGGGATATATACCATTTGGTCTGGCCCAAATTAAAGATGGTTCCTTAATCGTGGCACGATGGCTGACACTTGGTGCCCACAACCCTGAGTGTCCACAAAGACATCAGCTACTCTCCAGAGTGTGATTCAATTTGCCGTCTGCCATTACACAGCCGTGCGGTTCCACGCGAAATGTGGTTCAATCTGTTTCAGCGGTATCACACAAACTGCACTACAGTGCGCAGTCTTTGGAGCACCAATTTCTCCCGCGCTAGAAATCGTGATACCTGTGATCGGGCGCAACAAACTCCACGTACAAACTCGCCAGAAAAACCAGCTAATGCCATCAGAGAGGCTCGGCTCCAGAGGCGAGAGTCGCAATTACGACCAGACACGCCGCCAGCAATAAGCCCCCAGCGCGCAGAACTAAACATAACTCATCGGCAGGCAAAGAAAGCTCATCATCGAACCGCCGCCGACAGATCAGCCTGGAGACGCAACGCTGCAGAACATCGCGCAATGTGCCTTTGGCGTGCCAGCCTGGCACACCGGTGTACGCCTGGGCACACCGGTGCAGGTCTGACACACCGGTGCACGCCTGGCACACCGGTGCACGCCTGGCACACCGGTGTACGCCTGGGCACACCGGTGCAGATCTGGCACACCGGTGCACGCCTGGCACACCGGTGCACGCCTGGCACACCGGTGCACGCCTGGCACACCGGTGCACGCCTGGCACACCGGTGCAGGTCTGGGCGGTTGAACGCGTTATCCAGCAGCTGATCATAGAGGTATCGACCGCAGTGGTAGGACAGGACGCTCGGCACGGCGATGTTTGCACATAAATGAGCCGCAGAAAAACGAGGCCGACATTCCATTCTGAGCATGACTACGGCTTCCTGCAGAAGTGAAACTCAGTGAGCCTCAATCGTAGTCTGGCAGCGACGCATAAATTTGCATCTTAACGTAGCTGCCAAGTGAGCATAAGTAATGTTCAAATCCAGTTGTGGGGTGTCTAGTCATGTTTTGTGCTCTTCGCGGTGATGAATATATGATGTAGTTTTTCTTCATGAGCTTGCACTGCCACCGTTTCACCTTATCGAAGTGGTAAATTCATAACCTCGCATCAGCCGGCGGCGAATGTCACTATGTCGGGGCCCTCCGCCGTCGACGTGCCCGCCTGGTGTTAGTGGCCGGCTGCTGGCACACAGCCAACGGGGAACGCCGTGGAGCACCAACAAATCGAAGTTTTCAGGACCGGCACTGCATACATTTTCAGTTTGAAAATTAGAGAAAATCATGCAGTACTGTTGGACCAACCTCCATGCAAATTTTCGCCAGTAAACTTGTATGTGAAAAATATCCGTGGTTCATGCTTAGTGTACATGTGATGCGAGGCGATAATAGATAAATATCGGCAAACATATCGGCAATCAATCGGCAGTTTTTTCGCTAATTGGTATTGCTTCATTAGATAATAAACACACTAAAAAACGAGCCACAAAAGTGTAATCTCGGAAACGAAAGAAATATAGACAATGAAGTGGCACCTGGAAAAGACCAAAGATTTACATCGGTTCTGATTTTGTGGATTTCGTGCACCACGTGCGCACAACATGCAGAAACACGAGGTATCCAAGCAACAACAAAGGTTTTTTGTTTTGTTCGGGAGTCAAACACCACGAAATGCACAGTGATGGGGCCACTGCATTACACAGACACACGTGAGGGTCGTATTTCACCTTCATACACCAGAGGAGTCCGACGCACCGTTTGTGTGCGGCAGTGCTGCTTAAGAGGGGTACTTTGTAAAAAAAAAAAGCTGTGCAACTACACTGAGAAAGCATTACATAAGAGATATAAATTGAGCAACTACAATTACGTTGAAGTACATCCTGATTAATTTTGATAATTCCCAAATGCAAATTTTTCCAAAATCGTCATAGACGACGACGGTAACGCAACTACAGCGATGCATGCAAGCCCCTGAAACTAATTACAGAACAGCATTTTCGCAGGTTCAATAATTAATCCAGAAGATATTTCTGTATCCAAGCAGAGCTAGAATATCAGAACATTTTGGTGTAGGTACCTGGCGCGTGGTCGTTCCAAAATTGATGTATCGAGGGAGCTTACTGGAGCGTTATCAGTGTCAAAATTATTGGTTATGGGAACAGCCAATACGGGGCACACCTTCGACGAAGTACTCACTTGCGATGAAATTATACCATCTCTGTTATTTATGAATTCGGAAAACGTAACAATGTGACAAATGAAAATATTTGTCACACAAAGGAAATGTCGCAGGCATTTCCGAATTCCAGTTGCAATTTGCAAAGCTATTTGCAAATTGAAATCCACAATATTGAGAATGCCGGATGACAGGTCTGACCAGCTGATACCAGCGCAAAATAGTCTAGCTTACCAGCAGTCTGGCTCGCAAACATTTGTATTGCACACACTTATTCCATCGACATGATAGACAGTGTCAAAATACCAACTGAACTATGTTTTATCATACAATTGTATCTCGTTGACGCGCATTAGTAATTATTCCTAAGCAAGAATTGCTACGTATTGGCTCCCAACGAAAATATGCCAAATTCTACCTCCAAATGTCCGTAGCTTTCAAGACATCTTGAAAAGTGATAACAGTAGTGAAGGAATTGGTCCCTTTGGTGTAACTCATAAGATAACATGCAACTGATGATATGTTAGGTCAATAGGACAACACATGTGGCATGGAAAAATCGGCTCGAAGGCTATAAACCAAAATATAGCCATCTCACGGCTCTTGATACGCTCCTGTGCAAAGCCGAAATATGCAAACAAACTGTAGGGACGGGTTTGGTGGCTATAGCAGACAATATTTAGACAACCCCTTTGCGACACACAATGCAAAATGTAGCATGTGACGTCGGTAGCCTGGAACATGACCACGGCATCAAGTGACACATACCGATCCGACACAGAGTTGCCTACTAATGACGTCACACACAGACACGAAGCAAGCGCTTGGCGATTATGCGCCAGTACGCTGTACTGGCAAGGAGTAATCATAATCAAAGGCAGCATCCACAATTTTAGGTCATATTTCGCACAGGTCCGCGCTTAGGGTTTGGATAATGTCGTTTAGATACTGAAGCAGGAGATCCTTACCTTCACATAGTGTAGATATGCAGCGCAATGCAAATTTGTACGTACTTTACAACTGACTATGACTAAACACTCTTGGGTATCCTTTATTTTCATCATTGAGTAGTGTAAAGTTGTAGATTATTGGGTATTCATGAAAGGGTCTGCCTGAGTTTGAGGGTAAGTTGTAGTAAATAAGTAAGTAGTCGACTAAAATTCTTCTGCTTGATTTTATGAAGCATAATTATACCACCGCAAATACAAACATACTACGCAAACTAATAATTCGCATATGATTTTGTCTTAAATACTGGCGTCAGTAACGTTCAGAGCATTCGACACGAAACAACATAGTGAACGGAACACGGGTCGGTCCAATTGGTGACGAGTCACAGGCCATTCCGGACCACGCCGGCAATCATACATCTATTGCCACCTCTCACAGTCACGGGCCATCTCAGATCACGCCGGCAATCATACATCTATTGCCACCCCTCACAGCCACGGGCCATCTCAGATCACAACAGTTACTCCAGTCGCCTCTCACACCGGGACCATCACCACCGACACCGCAGCGTCCTCCAATGTGTAGCAGCCCGGTCAGAAGCGTCACAGTGCAATGCTGACCGCCGCCGGAGTAGTCGGCTCACCTGCACCAGGGTGCGGCCCTTGGCCAGGTACTCTACTGACCGCCGCCGGAGTAGTCGGCTCACCTGCACCAGGGTGCGGTCCTTGGCCAGGTACGCTAGCCGGCTCACCTGCACCAGGGTGCGGTCCTTGGCCAGGTACGCCACTGACCGCCGGAGTAGCCGGCTCACCTGCACCAGGGTGCAGTCCTTGGCCAGGTACGCTAGCCGGCTCACCTGCACCAAGGTGCGGCCCTTGGCCAGGTACTCTACTGACCGCCGCCGGAGTAGTCGGCTCACCTGCACCAGGGTGCGGTCCTTGGCCGGTAGCTAGCCGGCTCACCTGCACCAGGGTGCGGCCCTTGGCCAGGTACGCTCTACTGCACCGGGCGCCGGAGGTACGCTGTCGGCTCACCTGCACCAGGGTGCGTCCTTGGCCAGGTACGCTAGTCGGCTCACCTGCACCAGGGTGCGGTCCCTTGGCCAGGTACGTTTCTGACCAGGTGCGCCGGGTAGTCGGCTCACCTGCACCAGGGTGCGGTCCTTGGCCAGGTACGCAGCTCACCTGCCAGGGTGCGGTCCTTGGCCAGGTACGCTAGTCGGCTCACCTGCACCAGGGTGCGGTCCTTGGCCAGGTACGCTAGTCGGCTCACTCCAGGGTGCGGCTGGTCGGCTCACCTGCACCAGGGTGCGGTCCTTGGCCAGGTACGCTAGTCGGCTCACCTGCACCAGGGTGCGGTCCTTGGCCAGGTACGCTAGTCGGCTCACCTGCACCAGGGTGCGGTCCTTGGCCAGGTACGCTAGTCGGCTCACCTGCACCAGGGTGCGGTCCTTGGCCAGGTACGCTACTGAGCCGCCGGAGTAGTCGGCTCACCTGCACCAGGGTGCGGTCCTTGGCCAGGTACGCTGTCGGCTCACCTGCACCGGGGCCGCAGGACGCTAGTCGGCTCACCTGCACCAGGGTGCGGTCCTTGGCCAGGTACGCTGGCTCCCATGGCCGGCCAGGTACGCTGGTCGGCTCACCTGCACCAGGGTGCGGTCCTTGGCCAGGTACGCTAGTCGGCTCACCTGCACCAGGGTGCGGTCCTTGGCCAGGTACGCTAGTGTCGGCTCACCTGCACCAGGGTGCGGTCCTTGGCCAGGTACGCTAGTCGGCTCACCTGCACCAGGGTGCGGTCCTTGGCCAGGTACGCTAGTTAGTCGGCTCACCTGCACCAGGGTGCGGTCCTTGGCCAGGTACGCCATGGGGAATGTGTGCAGCTGTGGCGCGCCGCCCACGAAGCGGGTGCCGAACGCGTCGCCGGGCACCGTGATGCGGTACATGACGTTGCGCGGCAGGCCGCCACAGCTGCGGCTCAGCCAAGCCGACAGCTGCGAGAAGTGCAGGTACGAGTAGACGGCCTGCAGCAGCGACCGCGCGCCCACAGACGACCGGTGGCAGCGCCTGCGCGCAGGTCACAGGTCACAGGTCACAGGTCAACGCATGGACCGGAGCAGCGACACACTGCAGGTCAACTCGAAATCCAGCAGCGGTACCTCACAGACTAACGCGTGGACCAGAGCAGCGGTACGTCACAGGTCAACGCATGAACCTGAGCAGCGGTACGTCACAGGTCAACACCTGAACCTGAGCAGCGGTACGTCACAGGTCAACACCTGAACCCGAGCAGCGTTACATCAGAGGTCGACACCTGAACCTGAGCAGTGGTACGTCACAGGTCAACACATGGAAACTAGCAGCGGTGGGCCACAAGTAGACACACCGTCCCGCACGGAAGGACCCAGCTGAATCGATACCTTTGGCATTACACGGCACACATGGACATCATATAGGCAAGCCAGTAAGTTCTGCCCAGAGACAGATCGGCTGCGTTGGCCACAGCACTCCAGTATACAACGGAAGCCAGCCTCCAAACCAGTCGCACAATACCTTACACGGCTGGGCTCTGTGACACTGATCGGAGAGTTCGACATATGTGTCAACTAGGAACGAGTGCCAAGTATATATTGAAGGCCGTCTCTATGCCACCATATGAAACCAAAACCGACAAATGAATAAATCGGTGTTGGTTTTTACGGGGGGGGAGATGCAAACGAATAGGAAATCACACCTAAATTGCGGCAATCACAGAGCACACAGAGACACACACATGAGAAGCACCACACATGACGCTGCAGTGTGGCACGTCGTGACATTACCACTGCACACCGCGAACTGTCAAGTCAAGGTCGTTGTTCGCGGTAGACCCACATGTGTCAGATTCACATAAACGGTGCCAGATGCCAGCCGGAAAGCCTATCTCGGGAAGGGACGTCACAGGCCAATTCACACTGGAAGGGAACGCACGCAAAATGTCAGGGATAACGACTGTATTCAGCTCGCGGGTGATCCAAATGCCGATCAGTAGCACGCAATGTGCAGGATGTCGCCTGTGGTGGCATGTTAGGTGCTAGGATGTTGGCTTTGGAGGCACGCCAGGCACGACAGGTGCTAGGATGTTGGCTGCGGTGGCACGACAGGAGCTAGGATGTCGGCTGTGGTGGCGCGACAGCTTCAATGTCATGCTTTCATCGTTAGTAGTAAACGTTGCGTCACGTGATGGTGATCTGTCAAGTGATGGTGCTCAGTCTGTTGGTCGTATATTCTTTAATATAGGGGATTATTATCTCGCTTCAGGGATCTTCGATTATTACAGCCACGGCAGTCGGGGATCGTGAGTCACGGGTTCAGTGCCCATGAGTGATCGTCCCTCCAGCATTTACCCACACTAAGCCACTTGACCAAGTTGATTGCAAATATGGCGCGTGCTAAGAGGCACCCGGATGCTATCACCCACGGATATTAGCTGCATGGACACACACACACATGAAAGGGGATATCGCGTCACAAGTTGCGACAAAGACGGCACCGACATTTATACACTCATGTGAACACAGCACAACGTGTGTTCATCTATCTAATTCAGCCGAACTCTTATTGTGGGCTGAACACGGATGATACTGGAGTACCACGGGCCAACCATCCCAACATGTGTGCTACTCACATGGTGGCTTCCCGATGGCCGCTGCCCACATGGTGATGCACATGTTCGTCACTCACATGGCAGTTTCCATGTGGACGGTCCACTGTTCGAGCAGCAGGTAGCCGGGCTCCGGCGTGGCGTCCACGGCCATGGCGCGCTTCTGGCCGTGCGAGCAGGACGGACACAGCAGCACCTCGACCGACATGGGGATGTTGTTGCGCCACAGCAAGTACATGTAGCGGCGCAGCTCCGCCTCGCGCTGACACTGTCGGCACAGGTCACGGTCAGGTCACGGCACGCGCGTGCTCAGACATTGACATTCAGGCTCGGATGGTGTGGATGGTGCTTGGTTCAGCGCTTCTAGCGCAGGGGCGGGAATAGTACGACAAAATGGCAGCTTTACAGTTTCATGGGACGTAAAGTGTAGCGAGACTCCTGAATACGTCGGTAAGACAAGTTCACCCAAATCGACGCCATCGCATCACCACACTACGAACTATCATAAACTGCCTCCAGTTTGTTGCCGAGTTTTTCCCATTCTTACGCACGTAGCATAGGCATGGTGGGTGCTTTCAAAACCAAGGAGATTAGTTAGGTGGCAAGATCAGTCGAAGTCCAGCTGGCGTTAATGCTCCCGAAGCACCCGCACATCATGGGTTCTTAAACGACGCGTTATACTGCTGGGCCCCTTAACATCGCCAACCTCTCACACCGGTTGCACGCTGGTGACCTCTGACATTCAGCAGGTTGAGGTCCTTCTCCAGACTTTACGATTCAAAGCTAAACGCCTTTGGAACTCTCTCTAGTTTTAACTCTCCGAAACTCACTAGAACTTTAAAGCTTTCTGGTTAAATTATCAAAGTCAAACGCTAGTAGAGGGTACTAGACCACCGGACCAGCCGCCTATACCGCATGGAGTGCACGGTAACGCTGTCAGGGGAGCGGAAGGTCACACCACAGAGGAGGTACAGCCGGCACATTCAGCGGCCCGCTGGACTGGCACGCCCGGTCGACAGCGATTTGGAGCCATCCGGCGCCGCGGCGGCAACGTGAGTCGGCGTAGGTGACCAGGCAGTCAGTGGAACCATTCACTTGGGCGACCGGGGGGGGGGGGGGAGGGCGCATTCCTCACACGGAGAGCCACGGAAGTGCTCTCACTTATCGCAAGGAGGGGCGCGGTACGCATTCCCCTATGTCTCATATGGAGAGGAGCGGCACAGGCGATTTCACTTTGAAATTGAGAGGCGCGGTGCAGGAACTATATTATAACAGCAAGGAGGAGGTAAGGTCAGGGGTCAGGAGGACGAGGACAGGAGGACGAGGACAGGAGGACGAGGACAGGAGGACGAGGACAGGAGGACGAGGACAGGAGGACGAGAGCTGGGGAGTCCGCCGCGCATATATGCTGGGCCGAAGCGGGGCGGGCAGGTACACGCTCGGAGTGTGGTCGGGTGCGTCAGGACTGAGGCCAGTGCTGCAGCCGAGCGGGAAGACCCGGATCAGGGCCGGCTCGGACTTGAGCGGGGCTGGCAGACTCGGGTCCGGACAGGGGCCAATGCTGCAGCCGAGGGCAGACTCGGATCCGAGCCGGCCTGGACTGGACCAGGCAGCGGGGACGGCGGGGTGGGGGGTACCTGGGAGAGGCAGCGACTCCGGCGACAGCGGCGCCATTACAACAGCCCGACACGCAGCGGATAGACAGCCGACAGGCGGCGGCGACACTCGGGCTCACGCTGACCGGTCCTGACAGCCGACCAAGACGGCCGCAGCACAGCACAAGGCCAGCAAGCCCCGTCCAGACGGCCTCGGCGCATTGCAAGGCCAACCAGCCCGACCCAGAAGGCCGCAGCACAGCCAATCATCCCGTTGGCCGCAGCGCATTACAAGGCCAACCAGCTCGACCCAGAGGGCCGCAGCACATTACAAGGCCAACCAGCCCGGCCCGCTGACAGCTGGCCAATCGGAGAACCAGCATGTTTTGCTGGAGGCGACTTTCCCGTGCTGACAGCTGCAGGAAAACTTCGGATCCGAGGATAGCTCACAGCGGCGAACTTCATTTCCGCCGCACCACGAGCCGATAAGACGTCGTCGATCCATGCATTTGGCCGGCGATTACAGTTGGAACTGTCGGACGTGATCTCACAATCGCTCTCAGCATCCGTGGACCCATTTCCCAACCAGTACTGATCTGAACCGGCACAAATGAGCTGGATTCGGCGCAGCTTACTGCTACTGCTGTATCGCTGTCAAGCAATTCGTGACGTGACGAGCATAATCAACCTCAGCGTTCTGCAGGGCAGCGCTGCTCCACCACCTTCCACTACAAGCGTGCAATCGGTCAGCGTTGACCGAGTGACATCGAAGGCCGTACACGACTGCACACGACTGCACGCCGCAATCTGAACACATCTCTGCACCGGCAATATATCCCTGTCCCGACAACACACACACAAGCATGTCGCACAGGCGTACACAAGCTATCTCGCCGCATTGATACAACCACTAGATAGATATTTGCCAACGGAGCTGAAAGAGAGCTGATTTAATATCACCGACTATCTGAGTGAGGAATCGGTGAACAAATCACGTCTGACGGCGACGGCGACGGCGGCTCCGCTGAGGCCGCTGTGGATGCGCACCAGTGTGGCCGCCGCAGCGCGCGCCGCGTCCAACCACGCCGCAAATAGCAGCACCGACAGACGTCACAGCGGACCGGTGCGGCGGCTGGCTTGCCTTGGAGACCAGCCAGTCAGAGTACGCGCACAACAGTCGGCAGGTTCACGGTCGCGATTTTGCACGGCCGGCCTGCCGAGCCGGGCGAGGCATGGCCGGCTTTTCAGTGTGACCAGATCGCCACCATACCTCACAGTACCTCGGCTGTACCGGTACAGCCGGTACACGCGTGGTGCGCCTGCCCCCGTAATGTTCGCGACACGCGTTGGCTGCATCCCACACGCGGTACACGTGTGGTCTCCCGATAATGTCCGGGGCACGCGTCGGCTGCATCCCACACGCGGTACACATGTGGTCTCCCGATAATGTCCGGAGCACGCGTCGGCTGCATCCCACACGCGGTACACATGTGGTCTCCCGATAATGTCCGGGGCTCGCGTCGGCTGCATCCCACACGCGCTACACATGTGGTCTCCCGATAATGTCCGGGGCTCGCGTCGGCTGCATCCCACACGCGCTACACATGTGGTCTCCCGATAATGTCCGGGCCCCAAAATTCCGATATGTCCGGAGCACGCGTCGGCTGCATCCCACACGCGCTACACATGTGGTCTCCCGATAATGTCCGGAGCACGCGTCGGCTGCATCCCACACGCGCTACACATGTGGTCTCCCGATAATGGCCGGGGCTCGTCCATTCCTCCCCCCGGGTTTGTTTGTGTTCCCCGAATATTGCCGGGGCACGCGTCGGCTGCATCCCACACACGGTACACATGTGGTCTCCCGATAATGTCCGGGGCACGCGTCGGCTGCATCCCACACACGGTACACATGTGGTCTCCCGATAATGTCCGGAGCACGCGTCGGCTGCATCCCACACACGGTACACATGTGGTCTCCTGATAATGGCCGGGGCTCGCGTCGGCTGCATCCCACACGCGGCACATTTGTGGTGCGCCTACCTCCAGTGGTATCTAGGGAACGCATCGGCTGTGTCCCACACCCGCTGTAGATGGGCCACGTCGACTGTATCCAACACTGGGCGCACATGTGGTGCGCCTGCCTTCAGTGGTGTCTGGGGCACGCGTTGGCTGTATCCCATTTCCGGAGTAAATAGACCACATCGGCTGTTGATAGCACACCAGGCCAAATGACATTGAACATTTTAAAAACAGCATAGACAATCATAAGAATAGAGGGCTTGCTTTTCAGTATTACAGGGAGGGCTAATCAACTGATTTGGTGGGCAACTGGTTCAGTGTACAGAGTGCAACCAAGAAGGGCCCTTGTGGCTCGTGGTTGCACTAACCTTTTATGTCTTTATGTCTTAAATGAAATTGTGCCATGTGGTGTACTACCTGCTGCAATACTACGGGCGGCATCCGAAATGAAGGACCGTGTGCATCGATCTGGTTGGTTGGCTATTGGTTTTACGACACATCGACCGTTGAGTCATGTAGCGTCGCCAATCTCTCACGCCGATTGGTCCCGGGCGAAGAGTAGCGACAGGTGAGACTCGAACCCACAACCTTTCGATTGTGAGACGAGCAACTTACCCATATGCTACTTGGCCCATACTCGATCTGGTGCAGACACCGAATCAACGTGTTCAGGTTCATTGTGTTCACAACAGTCGGCTACATTGCACCCAGCCATTGACCATCATTCAGCGTACTATTCAACCGAAGCTTTTCACGTGGTGTAAGGAACGATAGCATGAGCAAGGAATGATCATGCTCTGCCGTGCAATTCACGCGGAAACAACCGGAATTTCGCACGGAACAAGTCGGAGCAGTGCACAGCTGTCACAGCACGCCAAATGGGAGCACAAGGCAGGTTGATCGCAGGTGAGAGCCACGACGAGGGGCGTCTGCAGGCCACCCGCCGGCCGGCCGACAACACCTACCAGGATGTTCTTGGTGTCGCACACGTGTTTGTTCTGTCGGTACGGGTAGACGAGCACGCAGTGCGGCCCCTCGTGGAAGCCGCGCTGGCCGCCGGCCATGCGGCCCTCGACCACCAGCGTGCCGAGGTCGCCGAACAGCTCGCTCGGCTCCGGCTCCTCGCCGCCCTCCATGTCAGGCCGCACCGCTGCACGAGACGGAGAGGCACGCGTTAGCTGACACATCACACCCGCCATACAGCCACACAGCCGGCATACGACACGGTCAGAGACGCCAGGGTCGTCCGTCAACGACCACGCCGATCACACACACACACTGCACACCACACAGCAGGAGCTAAGCAGTCAGGGTCGTCCGTCAGCGGCCACACCGGGCAGTTGACACAGCTGTACGTCCACAGCTGCACTGAGCAGTGGACACAGCCGTACGTCCACAGCTGCACTGGGCAGTGGACACAGCTGTACGTCCACAGCTGCACCGGGCAGTGGACACAGCTGTACGTCTACAGCTGCACTGAGCAGTGGACACAGCCGTACGTCCACAGCTGCACTGAGCAGTGGACACAGCCGTACGTCCACAGCTGCACCGGGCAGTGGACACATAGCCGGGTGTCCACAGTGTCAGTGGGCACCGTCCACAGTTCAGTCAGTGTGGCTCAGTCCACAGAAGCAGGCAACTGACTGCACGACCTCGAGGTTCCACCAGTCACAACATAAGGGCACACGCGGGGTGAAGGCGTTCGAACAGATAACAGCGCGTCTAAATATCGATCAACCTACGAAAAAAGCGCCGCCACGAACAAGCAAGCGCTGCCACAAAAAGAAAAACACCCGACCGCTGATTTGCATCCAACACGCTGGCGGGGGTGCCACTAGTCCGGCGCCGACGTCAAGCGATGCCATCTGTCGTGGACAACGGACAGAGATGGAGGAGGTGCTGCCACGGGTGGTGCCACAGCAGCTGCCGCCACACGACAGGCGCTGGACTGAACCAGTGGCCACCAGCGTTTTTTTTTTTTCACGGCGCAATGGGTCGGCTCGGGGAGGCGCCTGCCAGATAAAAACGTGTAGAATCCCTGGCGATTCCATCTGGTATAAAGGGAACGAATATCAGTTTGGACAGGAGCGAAACCGGTTTGGGGAGCAAAACGACCCCAAGTGAGTGGACAAATGGCACCTTCCAGAATTTGATGACACGAATTTAGAGTGTTAGTTATTGGAAGTGTATCAAAACACAACTTGTCTCAATGAAACTTGGCTTAATGTCTGATAATCATCTGCTTATATTCACACTGACTATGCTGGCGGTCATAGTCAGTGTGCTTAGCAATACAGGACACGGCGCAGATGGCGGCTGGACGGTCATGTTGACAGCAGCCAGCGGCTGCTGGCTGCTGTCAACACGTGTCAACCCTCAGCGCCTGCCGGCTGAGGTGCTGCCAATGTCCACCGTCACCGCTACAGCGTCTGAACCCTCAGCGGCCGCTGGCTGAGGTGCTGCCAATGTCCACCGTCACCGCTACAGCGTCTGAACCCTCAGCGGCCGCTGGCTGAGGTGGTGCCAATGTCCACCGTCACCGCTACAGCGTCTGAACCCTCAGCGGCCGCTGGCTGAGGTGGCCAATGTCCACCGTCACCGCTACAGCGTCTGAACCCTCAGCGGCCGTGCTGAGGTGCTGCCAATGTCCACCGTCACCGCTACAGCGTCTGAACCCCAGCGGCCGCGGCGAGGGATGTCCACCGTCACCGCTACAGCGTCTGAACCCTCAGCGGCCGCTGGCTGAGGTGGTGCCAATGTCCACCGTCACCGCTACAGCGTCTGAACCCTCAGCGGCCGCTGGCTGAGGTGGTGCCAATGTCCACCGTCACCGCTACAGCGTCTGAACCTTCAGCGGCCGCTGGCTGAGGTGGTGCCGATGTCCACCATCACCGCACCAGCGTCTGCAGCCACAACCCTCACGCAGGCAGACATCGCGAGGTAGCAGGCAACAGTGTAGCCGTCTGGTCGACGCCGATCCGGCCGGACAGACGGCGCAGCTCCCGTCGTGATCGGATCGCCATACGCATGCCGGCGAGGGGCCGATGTACCAGCGCCAGTCTATGCGATCGACGACTGCATGACCTCGAGAACACCAAGCGCATTCATCACCAAGTCGGCGCGGTCGCCCCAGACGCAAATGCCGCCGGCTCGCGTTGAATATGCTGATTTGCCCACCGGCCCATCATCAATCATTTCCTAATTGCTATCGGGTCGATTGGTGCTTTCGTCGGATGATACTTTTAGGACGATCCCTGAGCTGGACGGACGTACCATCCCTTCAAGTGCCATCCGAAAAGTCCGCCACAGGCTCACGCCACGCCACGCAAAAAGCGGGATAAGTTGTTCCGGCCATCGGTACGCGACGTGCTGTTTCCAGTCGAAAATGTGATACAGTAAGTCCAGAGAGCACACGGTGCCGCCGAAAATCGGAGGAGGGCAGACATTAGGAGCCGGACGAGGGTTACGGCGTGTGGTTGGTTGGTTATTTGGGCTTTCGGGCGCATCGACTGCGTTGGTCATACAGCGCCCATGACTGTATGACCAACGGCGTGTGCGAAGCAGCACCGGGCCACGGCGCACCGGGCCAAGTTGTTCGGTGCGAAACCTACGGCGTGTGCGAAGCAGCACCGGGCCACGGCGCTTCACACCGTGAATGGCGATCACGATGTGATCGCATTAGACCGCGACACAAAGAAGCACACGTGGACAGTGCCACCCGACGCCCAGTCCGGCGGCTACGGCCGGCACATCTGGACGGGCGACGGCCTCGGTTGGTTATTGGAATGTAGGGGCGCGTCGACTGCGTTGGTCATGCAGCGCCCATAACATCGTCAGTAAAACATTGAAATGCAAGCAACATCATCAGTGAAACAGTGAAATGGAAGTACCATCAGTGAAGCCGTGAAACAGAAAGAGCAAGCGCAAGCAAACATCAGTGGAACAGTGAAACGGGAGTGTCATTAGTGAAGCAGCGGAACAGTAAGAGCAAGCGAAGATCAGTTGGAGCGACATGTCACGGTTCCGAACGTAGTGTTACATGTCAGCGAGGTGTGTAAATCACTTTAAATTTGACATCCGAGAGAAAGCAAAACAGCTGTCCTGAAGTAACAGCGCGTGAATGGTCACCCAAAAGTTCGCGGAGTGACGGCGACTGCACGACTCCAAGAAGGCGTCTTCGAGCATCGGCGAATAGGGGGCAGGATATCAGAATATGACGTACTGGCAGTGGTGCGTGGCATCGAGGGCAATTTTGCCTGTCCTCCCCAAAGAGCAAATAGTGGTGCGTTGGGTGGGTGTGCCCTAGCCTGAGGCGGCAGAGCACGACCTCGTCTCGCCTCGTTCCACGATAGGACGAGGGCCACTCCCCATGACATGGCTTGATTGTTCGCAGTTTGTTGTCCTGCAGTGTGTCCCAACTAGACTGCCATATAAAACAAATAAACAAAGGTCGTGATAGAGCGGTCATACTCCCTCGCGGGGAGCGATATAGAACGCATATATGGGGCTTGTGCTGCTCGCTTTGCAGCAGCATCGGCTGCCTCGTTCCCCACAATGCCAATATGGCTCGGGATCCAGCAGAGCTCAGAATAGTCTTCCCAACTTGAGCGAGTGATCCGAGACGGCGCAAAACGTCCTGTAAGATGGTGTCAGATGGGTTTTTTAGCGCCCAGAGACTGCTCAGTGAGTCGGTGAAAATGGCATGCGAGGCATTCTGCCCCACTTCAATACAACTGAGGGCCTTTGTGATCGCCGCCTATTCTGAAGTGTAAACAGGTGCATGTGGTGGTAGGGAAAATATCTTGACAGAAGCCCAGTAACAAATGCACTGCCCACACCAGCGTCAGTCTTGGATCCATCTGTGTAAGCTGGGATGCATTCCTCGAACGAGGCTGTGTGCTCTAGTGCACATGACAGTCGGCACGGGCGATGGCCTCCGGTCCTGTCATGTGCCCACGACAGGCCCGGTCCAGTGACCACGGCCAGCATACCTAGGCAGCGCACCAGCCTGACCTCTGCCGATCGGCCAGCGCGGTAGACCCTGGGGTCTAGCGATCGACCGCGGCAATCATTTATGGCTCTGCACCGGGCACAGACAATAATTATCCTAGATTGAAGTCGATATTGGACTCACGTTCAATGATAAAAGTCGCGGATCAGGTCAATGTCAAACACCGGGAAATACATGATGAAATGTAGACGCCGACGATTCTAGAAACAGATTGTACTGAAGAAATGCTGACAAGTGACACAAATGCGAAGCCAAAACGGATTTCACTTTGTGATAAATAGCAATGAGACACAAAATTATGCACAGAAAACACTTTCACTTTCACACTTTCACAATTGAAATTTTCGATTGACCAGTTTGTTTCAGTTTGTTTGTTTCAGATACAGTTTGTCAATGCATTCATAGTTAACTGTTGAATGCATCTTGGTTGGCTTGATCCCAATAAACGTTCCAATGCACATTACAAACGTATTGGAACGAAGCGGTGACCTGTCTTGAACGTGCTATAGCTCGATCACCCTAAGAGACTGCACCCCATTATTTTTATCATAAGGTACGCTCATCGATTGCCGGAAAGCATGCCAAATTTCAAAGCGACATCCCCCGACAGTTGAGAAATTTACCTTCGAAAGCCTCCGGTGACCAAACTCAGTCCTCCTGCACACGCGGCGTTAGGACCACTATTGCACAGTTGCTACCGACCTTCAATCTAGGCATGTACTTTCCGTCTTTCACCGCGGATGCTTGCATGACATTTTCTAATTGCGCGGGTGCACCGAAGGCTCAGCAAATAGTCGTTGGTTAAATAAGGTAAATATGGTATCACGTAAGAAATGGTACAACACTACGGGCATGTGGTACGAACACCGTCCGTCCGCGTCACCAGCACTGCTACCACGACTGGTACCACGACTGGTACCGCACCACGGGCACGCATCACCGGCAGCTCTGCCTCCACAACCATATCCCGCCGGCTTTCCGAAAACAGATAATCCTGACAGACGCAGTACTCGGACGGAAATGATTGGGAAGGACTTGTGTGAGCGCACTCGTCCGGACCGAACCAATCGGAAACCCTGTGGCAACAATACTAGGCGAGCATCTCGCGGCGGTTGGTCGCCGCCGCGCGGCCGTCGGCTGGAGACTGTGGGCCGCGGCAGGTGGCGGCCGGTGCAGGACGCCGCCGTTTTTGCTCGGCTGCTGAGCCCAACCCAGCCGGCACAATGATCGCGCAACACGACGACCGGTGCCACTCTCAAGGTGAGCTGCCGACAAGGTCAGCGGGCCGATGACACCGCCGCCAACAACAGCTGAGCGACAGCCGCCAGACGGCCGGGCCGGCCGCCCCGCCGGTCAACAAACACAGCCCACACTGCTCCCAGCCAAACAGAGCACCCACCCCCAGCTGCGGGGTGTGGGGGGGGGGGCACAGCCCACACTGCGCTCAGTCAAGCAGAGCACCTACCCCCATCAGCGGTGGCCATTCACTTAACATACTAGCTGCAAAGAAATAAAGCACTCCTCCTCCCCACCCCACGCGATTTTCGCCTCTCTCCGCTAAGATCTTCGCAACTAATGGAAGGTTGGAGTTAGTACCACAAATTACTTCTGAGAAGATGAGTTGGAGGGATGAGGGCATTACAGGATGAGGTCTACGAGGTGACATGCAAGTCACTCCGGGTCAAACTACGTTAAGCTGCCGAATTCCGTCATTTTACTTGATTCCGGCGCGGCGTGAATTGAAGTCCAGGCCGCATTGTAGCACGGTAATGGTGCTGATGGGATCAACACCCCAGCCGGCACCGGGACCACCACTGCATGTTACCACCCTACTGCCGACGGACGGCAGATCACCACCCCAGCCGGCTCCGGGACCACCACTGCATGTTACCACCCCACTGCCGACGGACGAGTCAAGGACGGTGGCTCAAATCATTCCCTGAAATAGAAATAGACCAAATGGAAGGCTCGCCCCGAAATAGAAGCTCGTTTCCATCGCTAATGTAATAATACAATTGCAGACCTCCGACGCTGCCCCGCCGGATTCACACAGACACACGCTGCCAACAGAGAGGAACACTAATAAGTTCCAGCGTCCTTTGTGTGACGAACGTTAAGCCTCCGACAACGAATAACTTTGTGAAAGTTAGCCCGCAATCGCTGCACCGACGTCCGGGCGGCGACAGTGTCAGTGACCCACTGACCCGCCCAGGCGGTCCTGATGACCCACTGACATACGCCAACGGCTGCAATAGCCCGGCCGCCGACCTGAGCAGGCCCACTGACCCCGCCACGGAACTGCGCAGGCAAACCGCCGAAGCCGAATAATCGTCATCAACTAGTGATGAGCTGAAGAACCAGTTTCAACAGGCAGCCGATCCCATGGTCCACCACATTCAGATCAGCAGTTCCCACGGGCTGGACTACTGTCAAACCAAACAACTGCCCTCAGACTGTCATTACACAAATCAACTGCAGTCAGACTGCCAACATACCAACAGACTGCTACCAGACTGCCATCACACCAACCAACCGCCACCAGACTGCCATCACACCAACTGCCAACTACCATCAGAGCGCCGTCATACCTGACCAACTACCACCACATCAGCCAAACGACATCAGGCCCCAGCCATGTCCCAGCCAAATCATATTTCGCGTCAGCCATACTCCGACCATACGCTATCCTGCCCCGGTCGTACTGCGGGGACCGCCACCTGGCCACGCCTCCACCACCGTCACGCCAGCCGCAGACCGCCCCGGCCAGCGCCGGCTCCCGGACGTCGCCGCGCCGATCGGCTACCGTCCGGTAGCCGGTGGCGTCCGGAGGCTGACCGCGGTCGGCACATCCGCCCCGTCCGCCGGTCGATATGCCAACGGCGCCGACCTTGAAGCGGCCGTTCGACTTCGACCCGCGCCAGCCTGGCAGATCGCCGGCTCCGCCAGAACTGTCGCCGGGATTCGCACAGCCATTTGGCTCTCCACGCAAACTCGCAAAATAGGTTGATCGAGAGCGGCGAGAAGCCTGCTTCATAAGAAGTACCAGAGAAGATTTTAACACGGTCGCATACAAATACATCGGTGCAAATTTTGCTCGGGTACGTAAAATGTGGCACACTAATGTACTGGCCATATATTTTTGCGGTAGAGAAAATTTTACGGAATGACATGAAACATTAATAAACACAGTTACTTCACCAAGTGCAATGTGGCTGTAATTGAGATTAATATGAATTTATATATATATATATATATATATATATATATATATATATATATATATATATATTGTGAAGACACAGAGCAATGGGAGCATAATTGTATTAGCAACGTTTCGGCTCACGCCTTTTGACGAGCCGGCTCGGCTGCTGGTCAACCAGCTGGACAGCTGGCCCGCCAGCTCGACAGCTGGTCCGCCAGCTCGACAGTTGATCTGCCAGCTCGACAGTTGATCTGCCAGCTCGACAGTTGATCTGCCAGCTCGACAGCTGGTCAGCCGGCTCGACAGCTGGTCAGCCAGCTCGACAGCTGGTCAGCCGGCTCGACAGCTGGTCAGCCGGCTCGACAGCTGGTCAGCCGGCTCGACAGTTGGTCAGCCGGCTCGACAGTTGGTCAGCCGGCTGGACAGTTGGTCAGCCAGCTCGACAGCTGGTCCGCCAGCTCGACAGTTGGTCAGCCAGCTCGACAGTTGGTCAGCCGGCTCGACAGTTGGTCAGCCGGCTCGACAGTTGGTCAGCCGGCTCGACAGTTGGTCAGCCGGCTCGACAGTTGGTCAGCCGGCTCGACAGTTGGTCAGCCGGCTCGACAGCTGGTCAGCCGGCTCGACAGCTACTCGGGAACCATATGGCGCGTGACGGCTCGGTTGCGGTATGCAGCAGCCGTCTGGATCAATATTCTGTGGCCGTGCCACTGCTTTGATCAGGATTCTGTGCCCGGCTCGGCCACTAATCTGCGACCGCCTCTATCATCATTCTGCGACCGGATCGGCCACCATTCTGCGGCCGCCTCGATCACTATTATGTTGATTGCTTAGCCACTTTTCCGCGCCGCCTCCGCTGCAGCGGTTCCAACGATACATAACTGAGAGGAGATCGTCGCTGGAGGCCAGCTGTGTGCGGAGGAAGGCGACGCCTAGTTCCGTCGACGCCCCGCTTCCTCCCCGCGCGGGCGGTCGGCGGCGATTGGACGGTGCGATTGGCGGTGTGACGCGACAGGGGGCGTGGCGATGGTCACGCACCAGTGCCGCTGCTGTCAAACGCGCAGACCAGTTGGTAAAGGTGTGCGTCGTTACGGGCAGGCGCAATCCAGAAAAGTGAGGATGCCCGTGGGACGCCGGTGAAAGTGACGACGCCCGAATCCGTGCCATTGGAACTGTCTGAAGGCTCAGGTGACGAGATTTTCTGAAGCCGATTTTATGCACGTCCAGAGGGCAATGTAAAACTCGTCCAAAGCTTGGGGGCTGACCTATATGGCCTCTGGTTCCGCGCCATTGCCTATAATATCTTGTCATCATGGCTGGAGTGACCATATGAACCACTGAAGCGGTTCATCTGGGTACAAACAGAAAACGACGAAAAACGACCACACAAGAACTGAACCCTAAACAAACGAACACGAAACCGGTAAACATGCGATAACGATGGGCCAGGCGCAATAGCATCGACATTACTAGATACATGAAAGCCAACACCTATTGTCTCCAGTCGACAATCTCCACAACGCCACACGCCAAGCGTGGACGTACGCGATATACACGCACACGTCACTCACCCCGGCTCGACGCCAGCACCATGGTCGGCACGGCGACGTACTCGCGGAGAAGCCGCAGCTCCGACCGCTGAGTGGCGGCCGGCTGGCACGTCGCGCCTCCGAGCGCGGGCGGACCGTCGGCTCTGGACTCTGGACCGGAGCCGCCAACCTGCACCGTCGACTCAGCGACGACCACAGTCACCGGGGCCCACGAGCTGGCGCCGCGAACCGGCTGGGAGCAGGCTACACTGCTCACCACCAGCGGCAACAGGCTACACTGTGCTCACCAACAGCGGCAACAGGCTACACTGTGCTCACCAACAGCGGCAGCAGGCTACACTGTGCTCACCAACAGCGGCAGCAGGCTACACTGTGCTCACCAACAGCGGCAGCAGGCTACACTGTGCTCACCAACAGCGGCAGCAGGCTACACTGTGCTCACCACCAGCGGCAGCAGGCTACACTGTGCTCACCACCAGCGGCAGCAGGCTACACTGTGCTCACCACCAGCGGCAGCAGGCTACACTGTGCTCGCCACCAGCGGCAGCAGGCTACACTGTGCTCGCCACCAGCGGCAGCAGGCTACACTGTGCTCACTACACTGTGCTCGCCACCAGCGGCAGCAGGCTACACTGTGCTCGCCACCAGCGGCAGCAGGCTACACTGTGCTCACCACCAGCGGCAGCAGGCTATTCTGCTCGCCACCAGCGGCAGCAGGCTACACTGTGCTCGCCACCAGCGGCAGCAGGCTACACTGTGCTCGCCACCAGCGGCAGCAGGCTACACTGTGCTCGCCACCGGCGGCAGCCAGGCCGGCGACTGCGGTCCCACGCGCTGCCGCCCACAGTCGGCCGTCGAGACACGTGTGCTGGGCCGATACACGTGTGCTGGGCCGCGACACGTGTGCTGGGCCGATACACGTGTGCTGGGCCGATACACGTGTGCTGGGCCAACACACGTGTGCTGGGCCGAGACACGTGTGCTGGACTGACAAACGGTGCGTCGGCACACGCCGCGCCGACCTAGCTCCGGCGTTGGCGTTCTAGCCACCATCCGCCGGCCTGATACAGGGCAGTCGTACGTGGCCACACGGCCAGGCCAATCACTTACGGACCGTGCCAGTCAGCAGCCGGGCCAGTCACTTATGGACCGTGCCAGTCAGCAGCCGGGCCAGTCACTTACGGATCATGTCAGTCAGCAGCCGGGCCAGTCACTTACGGGCCGTGCCAGCCAGCAGCCGGGCCAGTCACTTACGGGCCGTGCCAGCCAGCAGGCAGACTGGTCACTTACGGACCGTGCCAGTCAGCAGCCAGGCTGATCAATTACGAATCGTGCCAACCAGCAGCTAAGCTGGTCATTCATCGGTCGTGTCAGCCACCTCAGCCAGCGTAAATCCAATCGACAAAAATCAGACAATTCCACCAGCAAGGAAACCATAACAAGGCTGCAAAACAACGCCCAAGTCCACGACGAAACACAACGATGGGCGCACTTCAAGAGAGCAGCAGCCAAAGCCGAAGAAGCCGTTCTGCCGATGAGACTGGGCAGTTGCCAGCGGGCTGGCCTTGAGCGAGCTGACATTGCGCAATACGCCGCCGACCGGCGAGGTCACGGCTGGTTAGCAACACGGACGTCCTTCAACTGTTAAATACCACCCGAAGATCTCCATTCACGCGCACGATCCGCGCTAATAACACAAGCTGGAGATCAAGTACGTCAGTCGGTGTGAGGCCACGCTGTTGCACGCCGCCCAGCAACTACGCGCTTCGGACACAAACGGAGCGGTACCTGAGGAAGTTGTGCATCATCACCCTTCTAGAGATTAAAACAGCTATCAAGTGACAATAGACGAGGGAAGGAATGTGTTAAAAAGCGACCATAGTGACACTAGACGAGCGAAGGCAAATGTTCAAATGGCTCCATAATGACGCTTGAGGAGCGGAGGGAAAGTGTTAAAAGGCGCCCATAATGACACTACAGGAGCGAAGACGAGCGCTACAAGCCCAGTGTAGTCGAAGTTCCGTGTATATCAGACATAGGTGCATTACCTTGAGCGTTTATACAGCCAAGCGCCTTCGAGCATGTGTGCAGAGCTGAAGTGATTTCGGATGCGATACGTTCTGTATTATTAAAGGCAGACGCACACAATCTCCATTTCTCCCCGGGCTCGCGACCCCGAAACACATCAAGCATCAATCGGATGCTTCTTTATCATCAAAAACGTGTGGTAAGTATTAGCTGGTGCGCCAAGTGTGTGATAAGTTTCGGCTGGGGCGCCAAGTGTATGGTAAGCGTCGGCTGGGGCGCCAACTGTGTGGTAAACTGATCGCGTGCTTTCGTTGCACGAATATTGGGGGTACTTCGAGTGAAACATTGCCATGAAAAAAAGTTAAATCTGAACTCGAAAAGAGCAAATATGGGCCAGAGTGTGAAAATTATAACTTCAAATGCCGTATGAAACGTGAAATGCTGTTGAAAGTTGCTCATGAGCAGAAATTCCACCGCAAATCGCTTTCTTAAACAAATATTTTAAAAAAATGGGATACAAGTTGACACAAATTCAAATTAAAAGGACACAACTGACTGGTAAGTGAAGTAATTGGTCCCGATATGCTGTAACAAAGGCCATTACGACTAAAAGGCGAGGATTCCTTGTCGGGCCGCACCGAACAGGCTTACACGGGCTTGGCTCTCGCCCGTCCCAGTATAATAATAGCTCCATCACTAACGCCAAGACATGACAATCTTAACTGATGCCTGAATCACCGATTGGAAGCAGCCATACGCCATTCATATCACATATTTCCGTTCGTGTGAAGTGTGTGGACGGGGTATTTGTCATGATGACGGTGTATGAGGCTAGACCGACAAGCCAGCTAGGGGAGCCGTCAGCACCACGTGTACCCATGTCAATGTCACCGTCGGCACTGGTATCAGACGCAACTTTACACTTTGCACAAACATTGAGATACTTCAGCTCGCCCCGTTGCATGTCTTAACCTACTAGTTTTACCATAAGAATTAATTTGAGCACCCCGAGACTGTTCGATACATTAATATCTTAATACCTTTATAACTTTGCTCTGTGCGTTCCTCCAGCAACATAGGGAGTAAAGTTCTGGCACGTCAGGAGGTGGAAACATTGGGGCGGGGAAAATCACGACCGAGGCCAGCACAATCGACTAATAGCAAAGGTCTCAGGGCAATTTGTAGCTCATGGTTTGCAGTTTTGCAATCACTTATTCCAACTCCAGGTCATGGCTAAGACGCTCTTACCACCGGCATTTCCGTTTGTCACATCTTCAGCTATCCATTCAGGTGTGATTTATCTAGTCTCGCCAGCGGGTGCCTATGCCGCCACAATCGTGACAAGCAGGATCAGCTCCGGCTGCTCGGGGCCATTTCCCTACACCTCCCAGTGTCCTGACCCATCAACAATGCACCGCTCTTCTTCCCTGCCGCTGTTCGGTAAATGAACCCACTCAGTCGCTGATCTAGTCAGCTGATTACTGCTTCCTACACATCTGCTGGCCCTTTCCCGGCCACCAACAGACACCTCTATTTTGTTCCCCCCCGCACAGCATTCCCCACCGGCCGGCGCCGTCAGCTGTTCAATCAGCTGATGCCGTCGGCGGCGCGCACCGCCTCACCTGGCCAGCTGATACTCGCCGCCACCTCCCGCGCGCCGCAAGGCCGACTGGGCTCACCTGAGGTGACTGTTGCACCCACTCCCCGCAATGATTGGCCCACGGCGCACCGCCTCACCTGGGCAGCTGATACGACTGGGCTCACCTGAGGCGACTGTACGCACCGCCCAGTGATCGGCCCACGGCGCCTCGCCGCCGCTCCACGGGCACAGACACTGCACCACGGCGCGACACAGCCGGGCGCTCATCAGAGGCAGCGCACCGGCCGCCGGCCAGCTGCGCCGCCCTGCGTCGTCTGACACTCACACGCATCTCATCCTGCCGGCGTGCTTTGTCCGTGCGCCCGCTTTGTCGCCGCAAAAACGCACACCAATCGATTCGCGCGCGAGCGTCGTGAGCTGCGTGGTGAGCGGCGGCGGCGGCGGCCGGCGGCGCGCCGGGCAGTCCCGACGGCAGCGCGACGCTGCACCCCACTGCGGGCCGGCCAACAGGTACCGTGACCGGCCAGGTGGGCCACGGCACCGGCCGCAGGACACCAATCGATGTCGGCACCCGATGCAACGCGCCGCCACGGCCGCCAGGTCGATGTGCGCCGCCGACCGACCCGAGTCCAGCCCCGAGGCGGAACCGCACTGACATGACGTACTGTCGGCCGCGGTGGACGAGAATGCCATGCCGTCGTGAGGCGTGAGGCGAGGTCCACGAGCAACGGCACTGGAGGCACCGAAGCGCCACCACCGTCTTTAAATGCCAGAATCAACATTGAGCAAATAGTTAGCTGACTCAGTACGCAAAACTCGGGCGTCCTGCATTCTCCGTTCAACAGCGGTATGTTTCGCCGGCCTTGGCAAGATCTCTGCAATGTCTGAGCATGATCTTGTCGCTTTGTGTTTTCGTCGAGAGGCCAACCGTGATGAGGAACAGACAGCAAGCAGTTTAATCTTCGAGTTATGCAGCAGCCCATCTCACTCTCCATAGTCAAACAAGTCGACAGCCGTCGTAACGAAATCCAATCTGACTGCCGCAACAAACCCAATCAAATCTGAACAGGCGGCGACCGTTCCGGCTCATTCGATCCAATCCGACCACTATTAGACCTATACTATTATTGGACCCGAGACCAAGGTCCGAGCGACAGCCGTTTCGGAAGCATCTCAAATCTTATTAAGCATCCGACGCACATATTTGACAGGCAAAGAAACTTCCAGGAGTTTGTGCATGAGCGGAGGATTGGTTGGTTATTGGTTTTACGACACAGCGACCGTTAAGTCATGTAGCGTCGCCAATCTCTCACGCCGATTGGTCGCGGGCGAAGAGTAGCGGCAGGTGATGAGCGGAGGATTAGGGGAGACCAGTTGGAGGAGGAGTTGGAGACCAGTTGGAGAGTGAGTCAGTTGACTCACCTGCCAACATTATGGTGAGGCTCGAAACTTTCTTGGACCCCACCTCGGACGTGATCCTAGCTTCTTCTTAAAGTTAGACCCCGACTGGTTCTCCGGGCACGGTCCTGCCCCTGATTTCGGGCCCGACTGTGACTCTAGCTTCGTTTCCGGATCCGACCCAGACTATGGCTATGGTTCAGTCTCCGAGCCCGACCCAGACTGACACAGTCGTGTCCCGCGGGCACGACAGTGACCCTGCCCGTAGCTCCACTCCGGGTCAGACGCCGGCTCCGCCTCCAGATCCGACCCTAACACAAACTCCGTCTCTGAGTCCGACCCTAACACAAACTCCGTCTCTTGAGTCCGACCCCTCAAGACACCAGACCAGACGGGTGTCGTAAGAAGTTGGAACATTTTGAAGTAAATTTATCCCCATTGCAGGATGGGAATGCACTGAGGTGACGCTTCAGAACAATGACAGTTCACTTTCTTCTCCCCACTAGTGTCGGGTGCTTACGGAAAACTTTGAGCCGTGAGTCGTTTCAGGTTCAAGGATATGACAAAACAAACAATGAGTAAGCGGATCATCTCACCCGAACATAGGTCATCACGATTGGATTTGCCTCGCCAAGAATGCATCACGAATGCTGATCTATTTTTGTATTCCGCAGTCGACACTAGCATTTTCGTTTGGAAGCAGTGTAACTAAGGTAGCAAAGTCCACTGAGTGAGCAGAATGAGTTCATTTTATGGTGAAGGTGCACACCAGCGCGGACGGGGAGGAAAATGGGAGAGTGCAACCTCCCCTCCCACTTGATTTGATTATTCGGGTTTAAGGGCTCGTGGACTGCATGATCATTTAGCACCCATAAAACTACTTGTTCAAAACGTGGCTACACGACGTCCACTATACTACACGCATCATTCCTGGTGCATCTTGACGCGTCCCGAGTAGATAGCGCAAAGTTTCACATCAGATAGGAAGCTGAAGTGTTCTCCGGATTCGACGATCTCCCCCCCCCCCCCACCCCCATGACGAACGAGGTCTGATCGAAAGGAAAGAAGTCGCAAATAGTGTGTTTTTCTCCTTTCAATTTATATTTGTTACTTTCTTTGTTAACTGTTTTGCCGCTAACGAAGGACCGCCAACAGTCATACAGGGTCATCTGACAGTTACGGAGGGCCATTGGCAGTTACAGAGGGCCCTTGACAGTTACATAGGGCCCTTGACAGTTACAGATGGCCCTTGACAGTTACAGGGGGCCCTTGACAGTTACAGGGGGCCTTTGGCAGTTACAGAGGCCCTTGGACGGAACGGATCGTGAGCCCCAACCACCGCATCACCATACGGGCGGACAGTGTCGTGAGCCCCAACCACCGCATCACCATACGGGCGGACAGTGTCGTGAGCCCCAACCACCGCATCACCATACGGGCGGACAGTGTCGTGAGCCCCAACCACCGCATCACCATACGGGCGGACAGTGTCGTGAGCCCCAACCACCGCATCACCATACGGACGGACAGTGTCGTGAGCCCCAACCACCGCATCACCATACGGACGGACGTGCAGGGTCGTGAGCGCCAACCACCGCATCACCACGCGGAAGGACCGGGTTGCGAAGCCATCATCATGGCATTCGTGGACCACAAATCGAAACGCCAGACACGGACAGGCAAAGAAAGTGTGGTGGTGGCATTGGGCAGCCTTGACGTACCAGGAAGTCGCGCGTGGCTGCGCTAGCCACCCTCACTCGACAGTGATTCCTATGTTCATGGGCGCTGAGGTCGCCGGGAACAGGTCGTTAAAGGCCGTTGTCACAGCCAAACCGTGACCCTCGACTACCGACAGTCATGACCAGCGTGTAATGTCTCCCGTGACCCTCGATTGCCGGCAGCCGTTACCAGCGAATGTGTCAAACAAATCTGGCGACGCCACTATACATCTCCATTGTGTGCCACAAGGGAAGTAGGAATGCCCAAAAGCCGCAGTGGGATCACTTCTGAAGTAGACACTTCTCATAGAACACCCCGAGAGTTATAATTGTCAAGGTTTCCTAAATATTGAGGGGCCATGACTTTCCCTCCTGTTCCAACAACACCCACGCCGTGATAAGACTAATCTGGAGAGAGACACGACGTCCACTGGAGTCTGATTGAATGCACCTCATGACCACACAACACACAAAGTAAGCAAGGAAACTCCAAAGGCCTCGGTAAACACAAGGCGCACGATCAAACTCCCAGCCGAGCCCGTATCCCGTCTCTCCAATAAGGCAATGCCACGGGCTGGCCAGCCAGCCGCGCGAGCTGAGCGCGTGTTTGCAGTGGGGCGACTTCAAACGGCTCTCCTCCGGGCCGGCCTCGCCGCCGTCACGACGGCGGGAACAAAGCGCGGGAGACGCCACGTGGCCGGCGTCGCCAGTGGCCCGGCCGGCAGCTGAGCTGCAGCTCGGCGCGTCCCGCACGACACCGGCCGGCCGGGCCCGCGGCACACTGACCCGGGGAGCGGTCGGACGGCGGCACGAGAGCGTGACCTGTCGCCACTCGTCGGCAGACGGCCGACCCGGGTCACGGTCGGCGGGTCGACATGTCGGCCAAAGTCGTCACCGCCGCTGCGTCGGCACGGGATCCGTCACCGTCACTGCCTCGAAACACCTCCCGGTAACAGCCGGTGCCCCGAAACGGCTATCGCTCACAGTCTCTGTCTCGGATCAACTGCCAGTCAGTCTTCGTCTGAGGACATGTTTGCTATTAGCCTTATTGGAAGATTGTCATAGCCCCCAGGGGAACCCATTTCGTAAGCAAAAAGAGACGGATCAGTCCAATCAATCACTCCAGAATCAAGATGGAGTATAACAGCAGGCTCCAATTAAACGGTAAATTGGAAAGTGCAAACAAATGTGCCGTCAAAAGCTGCCATGTTTCGTTGATAGATGTTTTGCGAAGAAACGTAGCTGGAATTTATTTCAAATGTATATTGGCAGAAAGCACCGTCAGACGGTGAAGAGACTTCCACTATCTGATTGATATTACAAACCGAAAACAACACGCACACCCAAGGTTCTGCTTTGTGCACCTGCACTGCGAGCAACTTTACTTTCAGTAACTTAGATACCGATGAAAGCATTCAGCGAGCAGAATATGGTCCTGCTACACAAGATAAATGTTTGGATTCAAATATAATTTCGGATACCACACATCATTGCAATATTTCAATGTCATAATTAAGTTCATTCTGGGCAACTGTTTACTTAAGCAATTTCATGGTGCGGCGTTTTTCCTGACGTCGCCTGCTCGAGGACGATTTCCTTTGCTTCCAATTGCCGCCGTCGTTACTGCTGCAGTGTGCACCTGTGCTGCTCTTGCTCTCCTGAAATCGTGGTCATGACGGGCAGCAATCAGCTGCCGCAAGTAGATTTCGCCACGCGCTCCTGGGCGCCGTGCAACCCACTTGAGCCCTCTGTCGTTTCCATTGGTGTTTGCTGTTCAGGATCCGCCATCGACGCGGCCATTTGGGTAAGGAAATTTGCTCGATAGGATTGCTAATCTGTTTACTTTTACATGTAACGTTACTCTCCAACGCTGATTCCCATTCACCTAGTATTGATTCCCCTGCACTTATTTACTGAATTGCTGTAATGTTGCCAGGCTTTTGTTCACAGGAAATAACAGTGGATCATCCGGATTTAACTGGGACAGACGAAAATTGAAGGCAATTATTCAGTTAGCGCTATCGAGTTAAATGTATTAAACTCTGTTAATGCGCTTTACGAGACCCACTATTTGCTACTGTTCATTGCTGTATGACATAGCTGTGTGTAGCACCAATGGCTCCACTTAACGGGTGACGAAAAAGCCGTCTTGATCTATTTTTTTAAGTATGAAAGCCTCGCTATTACAAATTGACTGCACAACATTTTTAGTAAAGAATATACCATCCAAATTGCATCTGGTGAATTTTCCTAATTCTGTTCCAACCGACAAAGGCAATCCAACGATACTTTTTTGGTTTTGTTCATGCGGTGAGGAGATTTACTGGGGAATCTCCAATGGAACATGAAGTGTCGTAACTTAAAACCCAGTCTAGCACAGCTTCAAGGATCGCTGGTGGACAACTGAGTTCTTGGGCTTTTCAAAGCCTGAACTTAGTCGGGTTAGATTGTTTCTCAGCAGACGATTTTCGTGGCATGATATCAGGATGCCGTCTCGAGAAAACAACGTACCCACATCTCAGCAGACGATTGTCATGGTGCGATATCAGGGGGTCTCAAGGAGTGCACCGTAAGCCTCTCTTTTTCTTTCCCTTAAATGTCTTCAGTCCACTTTCTGCTTTCCATATATATTCGTTTTTGCTTTGCCTCTGAACTTTGTTCTCAGACCATTCGCTTTCGCTGTCCTAAATAATATCGGATCTTCTTTCTGCGTTAGCCCAAAGAATCGTTAATTTCGCTATCCTAAAATATAGGGTCACAAAACTGACATTATCACCGCAGCCACCAGCCACAGTAGCTGCTGCCGGCTCAGGAGTTGTCTCTGTCTCGAGACAACTTTGTACCCCAGCCTCCATCTCAGAGTCTGCCATCACCGGCGGCGTTCACCAGGCGAGGTGCGGACCGAGCGGGGAGCGCGGCAACGGTGCAGTGCGGGGCGGCCCGCCGGCTGTAGTCGTCTGCACGGCCGGCCAACCACCCGACACACCGACCGTGCGGCCTCGACAGGGCGCCGGTCCGCTCAGGGACACCGTCGGTCGCTGGCCACAGGGCGCCCACCGGCCCCAGCCGCACACACGCAGGCACCGCCGACCGACCCGCACAAGCGGGCAGGAGGCGCGGCCGACCGACCACCCGACACACCGACCGTGCGGCCTCGACAGGGCGCCGGACCGCTCAGGGACACCGTCGGTCGCCGGCCACAGGGCGCCCACCGGCCCCAGCCGCACACACGCAGGCACCGCCGACCGACCCGCACAAGCAGGCAGGAGGCGCGCCCGACCGACCCGAACCGCACATACCCAAACACTCCTGATATCGCCATCAAGGACACGCCGTACGCGCCGGCAAATGCAAACACATGCAGCAGCACAAACACACACGCAACGGACGAGTGCAATATCAGCCAGCAAGCCTCGCACTTACAACGGAATGCGTACACGAACGACAATACCTGACCGACCTACATATCCGTACAAAGCATGCATGCGCACACACACAACATGCACACACACAATCACGCTGGACAAATGTAACCCGCAGAGTAATTCGACCATTTGTTTCACAACACCCATCGAGATGCTCTGATATAATACAAATCAGCTCACATACATGAAACATGGTGCTCTGTTTGGACGGAGAACAAATTGTGAAATCGAGGTTATTTTGCAGCACATTCAGTCTAGTGGAGGGGCTGAGCGTAACAAATACCACCCGCTGATTGGTCATTAACCCAGAGTAGGCGCCGGCGAGGTGAAAGTTACCCGAAGGCCAATCCGATGGAAATGTGTTTACCCGTGGAAATTCAGAGGGAGCAAAATGCACCCGGGGAGCTCCAATGGGATGTAAAATAGCCACATAAAAACAGCCAAACGCCAGCCGCCTGTCGATAGGCAGACGGGGACGTTTGTCAGGGCTCAGTGCGTCTCGTCCCGTCTGGGCTGTAACAGGCGATGCGCCAGGTGATACAAACCGAAAGCGCTTGGCACCAGCCCAGCCAATGTACAACGGTGACTGAATAAGTCCTGCGGCCCCATCGACGGCGCACTACGTGTGCCACTCAGTAGCTTTCACCCGGACCTTTGCAGACGCTCCACGCAATGTGGACGAGTCCAAAATGCACACAGGCGGTGCATGCCACGAAAAATGTGGACGAGTCCAAGATGCACACATGTGGGACCACGGAAAACAACACGGGAGTGGAAATATCCAGACTTGTCCGATATGCAGCAAGCCGGAGGTTTCGTTCACCCGGTCAGAATATAAATGTTCCAGCTCGGTCCAGCTCAGTAAAGCTGACACGATGGATGACAGAACGGTTCACTTTCACCATAGCAACGAACGTTGAACGGATTGTGCAATAAACGTTGGATGGACCAAACTAGTTTATCGGCTTATTCTAGGGCCTTCTGGCGCGCCGATATCAATGGCGAATCGTACCCACAATCGTCTGACTGCTGGAACTTTAGTACGCTCCAAACACAAACAGAACAGCGTCCGCCGCTCACGACTGGCATTCGAATGAACAGCGCAACAATTCTCTCAACTGGAACCGATTGCGGATATCTCACGGCCCATGCTAACGCTCACCAGCGCAAGGCCAAAATAGCCTCTTCGCAAGAGGTTGTGCGCAGACCGGCATGCCTGTGCCTCGTGATGAGGCACAGTCTTCGGCGTTTCAGAGGGTATATCGATTGATTGCATTTCATTCATTAATCTCGTTGATTGATGCCTGGGCTGCACTTTGATCATATACTTCAGCTTTCGTCGAAAGCCGCATTGCCGAGCACCCAACAAACGCAATTTTCGTTCACACCGTAACCTTTAGTGGGTGCAGCCAGGCCAGCGCGGCGGCGGCCTTCGGTGTCTGCCATGGCCAGGAATGGCCGTGCCCGTGACGTCGGTCAGCGGTGCCCCCCCCCCCTCCCGGATGAGACACGCGATGGCGGTGGTTTACGCACGGCCGCATCACCCCGGGCCACGCGCAACAGCCAGGTTTTCGTCGGGCATGCAATGCCAACAACAGGGTTCCCAAAGTTCACCAAATATGCCAATTTTAAGCTAGTGTACATAACAAAGCTGTATTAAGGGTACAATGCGTTGATTAGCTAGAACAAATCATCAGGCTGTGCTATAAACTGCACCAGAACGTCAGGCACAGGCTGATATTTTACTTGCGTCGTCGACTGACGGGCGACGTTTCCACCACATTGTCAAACACATCAGCATACGATCGCAGCGACGGTCGGCCAGACGGTGGCAACCGAGATGGGATCGTCTGGCGCCGGCCCAGCTGGAGGAGCAGCGGCGGCGCCAGCAGCGGCGGCGCCAGCGGCCGTCCAGCCGCCACGCTACAGCTGTGCAACTTGTTTGTCTGTTTGCTTATTGGGTGGTTCACGACGCAATTTATGCATGTTCACGGCTCACGGCGCCGCCCATACTGCTTCGCCGGTGGGCCGTGGGATCGGGAAATGTCCCGATCGGTGCGGGTGTCGAACACGGGACCTCTGGTACCCAGAGCCTAACACCCTAACCTCTCGGCCATCAACGCCGCAGCTGTGCAGCTGGTGCGGCGCACGCGCCACGGGTCGGTCGCGACTGCTGCGGGTGTGGCCGGCGTACCCCGATCACGTCCTGTTTACTCCCGCCTGGCCGAAGACGAGCCGGACTCGCACACTGCCGACACGTCCATGCGGCCGGCAGAGACAACAAAATAACGCCGTCTTGTGGCCGAGGGAGCATCCCACGCCCAGACACGGCATCAACAGGCACACGCGGCGCGGCGCGGCGCGAGCCGGCGCATCGGACCGCCACTGGCGAGGTTGCGGTGAGCAAGGCACCGAGGCCACTGAGAACGCTCTCTCACGGTGTGACTGCCAAACCACTGCCGACGGGAGACAGGCGACGGGCGACAGGCGACGGGCGACGGGCGACGGGCGACGGGCGACGGGCGACGGGCGACGGGCGACGGGCGAAGGGGCGACGGGCGACGGGCGACAGCACACCTAATCCAACGCACCCAGCACACGTCTCTGGCCGCTGCCCGGCGCGCAGAGCGTGCTGAGCGAGGTCAGAGCAGACGGCGCTCTGAACGCCCGCAAGCTATTCACGAGCGGTGGTAAGCGCAACTGCGCTATGCCCGACCAGCTAACCACGGGTGGCACAGCACGTGAACGTCCGTACACGGCCCGGGTGCAGCCTCACGCGAATCGGGACACGTGCCTGCGCACGTCTATGCCAACTGCCATTGACCAGCCGCTGCTTACCGCAGACGGCCTCGGGATCAGGGCATGACCTCGAGACCCGGATACGGCCCAGGCACCTACACGCGGCTCGACAGCAGACATGACTAGGAGACCCGGGCACGGTACCGACACCTGGACGCGGCTCGATATCATGACATGACTCAGAGATACGGGGACACGGCCCTGGCCGCCTGGACGCGGCTCGATATCATGACATGACTCAGAGATACGGGGACGCGGCCCTGGCCACCTGGATGCGGTGAGATCAGGATCACGTCGGATCGCAGCAGACGAGTGTACTCCAAGTACAAACTTGCTGTCGAAAACGATGCATAACAAGAACAAGGCATAGTTTTAAACTGAAGTGTTTGGCTCCTCGTCTATATGTGTTGTGAACCATATCAATTACAACTTCAAGCTCCATGCTCTATGAGATGCAACGAACCGATTGCTTCCGGGAGAGTGGGCGGGGGATAGGTCGTCCGTGGAACCTCCTGCGCTCTTGGAGGCTCCTCAAGCTTGGGAGGGAAGCTCACTGCATTTTTGGTCTCTGGGGGTTCTTTAAAGGCCTGCTCTGAATACTCGTAATTCGGGATCTTCAAACAACATCAGTGACTCCTGAGGGGATTGGGGGAGGCATTTGGTGAACTCCATGGGCCTGCTATAAATACTTGTTGGCCTCAAATTCTTGGGACTCAGAACAATATCACGGGCTCCCTGTCGGCGCCGGGTGCCTTCTCGCGACTTATGGGGCTTCCTGTCAACTAATTGGCTTCCCGGTCTGCGACCTCCAGACAATATCATGGCACAGGATAGTTGGACTTTTATGGCGTTGGCGTCTTTTCGCTAACTTTGGGGCCATCCCGGTAAGACAACTACATCTTGGCCAGAGGCTTTTTCCTTGTTGGAGAATGTTGAGGTCCCTTTGTGATCTATAGGTTCCCCAACTCATCAATTCGAGTGTTCCTTCTAGTTTGGCGCCACTGAACAGCATGATGGCCTGTTTATGTTTGATGACTTTGGAAATGTCAGGGGCGGGCCACAAAAGGATATGTCTACCCCCCCCCGATTTCATGACAGGGGTGGATGCTCTCTACCCCTTCCATCCTCCCTCCCAGGTCGCGCACCCTAAACCGTACACAAATATTTTCACTAAACAAACGTGTACATAAATACAAACAATTGGGCATCCTAACTGCACCCTTGAAAGATAGCACCCGAGACACTTATCACATTTCGAAGCTAGCTAAGCCGAGAACTTACTAAGTCGAAGCTAACGAATGTTCGAAACTGGACGAAGATTACTTTTGACCCGCCGTTTCCGACTGTAGCTAGGTTGCGTGAGTTTGCAGACTGATATCACAGACCACAGAATAAGCTGCATATCACGAACCGAGTCACATGCCGCATGAGTCAGAAACATGCCGCATGAGTCACATGCCGCATGAGTCACGAACCGACTCACAGCATGAGTCAGAACCGTATCTGAGTCACGGACCGTAGACTGAGTCAGATAGCACGGATTGAGCCACGTGGGAGTGCACGGCCAATCACATCACAGTGTGACGGGTGACGTCAGACTGTGAATGGACGGCGTCGGGCTGGAACGAGATCGGAAGTCGCCGACGGGTCTCGGCGGAGTTTGTGCACCGCTGCAATTTGCCCGAGACGGAGACATACTGCGCCCGAGATAGAGACATACTGCGCCCGAGACAGAGACATACTGCGCCGAGTATCGGATATCTACTGCGTATTTATCGGCGGGAGTCAACCCACGCGAGACATACGGCGTGGGGCCAGCCCGCCCGAGACATATAAGCCCAGTTTCCATGACACCAGCAAATCCGGATTTCCTTACCAATCCAGATTTTCGAAGTTATGGAAACGTCTTCGTCAGCTAATTGGATTGAATTTCTGAGTCCAGCTTAGAGAGAAGATTTCCCGAGGAAATTAGAATTTCCCAGGAGTTGGAAGCATATGGTAGCATTCACTTCGCGTCTTTCCTGCTTCCCATTTAATCAGCGCCGGCGTCGTTTTTGGTTCGAGTCTCTCATCCAACGACGCAGCCCACGCCGATGTGGCATACGTCTTGGGCATTGAAGGGAAATGTCGCACGTGCGTCAAATCCGGGATTTCCCACCAAAATCCGGATTCGTAAATCCTACATATAATCCTGATTTCATCGCTAATGTTCATGGAAACGCTCCTTGTCTCCGGATTCGATTCATTGTGGAAATACAATCCAAATTCAAACCTGACATGGAAACAAGGCTAGTGTGAGGCGTGAGTACGTCCGGGACAAATTGCGCGGGGTCAGCCCGCCCGAGACATGGTGCGGAGTCAGCCCACCCGAGACATGGTCGGGAGTCAGCCCACCTGAGACATGCTGGGGAGTCAGCCCGCCCGAGACATGGTGCGGAGTCAGCCCACCTAAGACATGTTGGGGAGTCGACCTGCCCTAATCGCCAGCACGCGCCTGCGCGGTGTCGTGGTGTGGCACCGGCTCCGGTTCCGACGGATGCGGCGGCTCTCTCTGGGCCATCACGGGCGCGGACGGCCGCCGCCGGGGTCACCAGCGGTCGCCACGGGTCACGGAGGTTCGCCGCCCGGCAACAGCCGCGCTCGGCACACAGACCGCCTCGGATCGTGTCGGGCCGAACCGCCGGCCGGCAATTGATCGCCCGAACACTGGACAGCCGAGGTCGGCGTGGTCACGAGGTTCTCGCCGGAACTTCCAGCCATTGCCGAAACGTCAGCGTGGTGAGAAAATATAGTGCCCGCTGGCGAGAGAGCACACATAACCGGCTGGCGGCAGACTGCATCCCAGCCCGAGGTTGCCTGCCGGCAGACCCCGCTTTTACTTCATTTAAATGCTCCATTGTTAGTCGGGCCCAATGTCAAACGGGACCAGTTAAATTGGCTCGGTGGGAACAACAATGGATCATCACTTCGGCGGCGCTCCTTGGCCTCCATTCCAATGCGCCATCATCGGAGGCTAACTTACATGACATTTTGATAAAGATCGCGCTATGTCGATGAACACACGGCTGAAGATAATACCAGGTACAATTCGGGCATTTATTTACCAGAAACAAAGGCACCTAATCACAACCCGTCCGGTTATTCGGAACAATGGCAACGAACCCAGATGGGTTCCATGCATTAAAGTTGCCCTCAGTATACACACATAAGCATCCATGCATGCGTTGCGCTGCCCTCAGTGTATAGGGAAATCCACGGAACGGTGTTTGTTGTTCACATCACAGCTCACAACACCGTTAGGCAAAGCGAACCAACGGTGGCCGAGTATGGGTGGCATACTCCGAGTATGGAGTATGGCGCTCCAGATCAGCGCCATACGAATATCCGTGTCAGAACTGCTTCGTGGTCTTAAAACGGCGATCCTCGAATCACAATCTTTGGAACCGTTCGGTTCCAGAGTTCTAAATTCTAACTTCACGGAAAGATCATCGCGAGTCCATGAGGATAAGTGGTCTTCTTTTCAAGGAGGAGTATTAATCTTTGGCATTGCACAGCATCTTACCACCTTTCACACTGCAACGTGTGTGTGGGGGAGGAGGTGCGCGACCACCCCAACATTTTGAAACGGAGGGTACTAGCGACGTGTAGCAAAACAAAGTCTAGTGTGTGTGTGTTAAACGCGGTATGATTTCGTAACGTATATTCTCAATCTCAACAATACAATCAAACTTTTTTAAATGTCCCACACACGGACACCTACAGGGGAGTGCTTAGTTCGTTTCAAGGAGGCATCTCTTAGTTAGTTATTAGGGCTTTAGGGCGCATCGATTACATTGGTCATGTAGCGCCCATAGGAGGCATCTCTTGATTTTTTTAATAATGCATGCCTTTTCTCGGATTTCTCGACCGTGAACTTATCCTCACCTGCTCCGCTGGATGTAGTGACACAGCAAATGCCCAGCCCATAAAATGGTTACTGACATATTACGCGCGTACTGTCAAAAACCAACACCAACAGCCCTTCAACACTTTCGTGTCACCCTCGCCTGGACGGCCATCTGGTGGCAGAAACGCCGCGATGTCACCCCTAACTAAGCCAGACCAGGCGACCATCTCCAGCCGACGTCCACATTCCCGGGCCAGGCGGGCAGACACCCTTGGGAATCAGCTGGCCGAGCGGCCGACAAAGCCCCCGATCGAGTCAGCTGGCGGCGGGCGGCGATCAGCTGTTGGACGGCCCGGCGGCGGCCATCAGCTGTTGGGCGCTCGGCGGCGGCGAGCAGGTGCGGCGGCCGGCCGCGCGGGGGGCGGGACAAAGCGCGCGGCCCGCGGCGGCGGCCGAATCACGACCCTCGCACGGGTTCACAGGCGCGCGGGCCGACGGCCGGTCCCCGGTCCGGCCGGCGGCGGCATCGCGCACAAAGGCGCCACGCCAGCCAGACTGAGAATATGCCGCCTGTGCATAGACCAGCTGGCGACTCAGGTCTGTCATGCCGGCGGCCTGCTGTGTCATCGTATTGATCACGAGGTCCGTGCGGATGCGGTGGCCGGTAAACAATACATAACGCCGGGAATTACTGAAGCGCGACCACAGAATGCAGGGCGTGGCCGCTATACACCATCCAAACTACTATCTGGAGTACACAAAGGGCCCACCGTGCATTCGCAGAGGGCCCACCGTCCATACATAGCTGGCACACCGCCCATACGCACCCACCAGCCGAACAGCTTCAGCTCATCCACGCCATCGAAATAATCCTCTATTGACAAACGAGACCGGCTGGTTGGTTATTGGAATTTAGGGGCGCGTCGACTGCGTTGGTCATGCAGCGACCATTAACAAACACGACCGGTTGGAATGTGAGCGAGTGGGCGTCTGTACCTGTCAGCCGTCTAACCTGGCGTTCCGTGTTTTGAGACGAACAACATCCCGCTCACGCACCATCCTGCGTGTCAAAACAGAGTTGGGAATAGCTCGGTCAGCACGCGTGGCGTACGGCAGCCAGTCCGTGCGCGTAGCCAGCGATACGGCTGGAGTTGGCGCACACCCGCCTGATGCTGGACAGATGAGGGCCGGCGCACCGATGGACGGCCGGACCGTGCCTCCTAATTCGAGTCGGCAGCGGGTGGTCGGCCCCTTCACCGTGACGAGATCCGGATAGGCTGTGCGCTTTGGCGGACGCCGGGATGGTGCCAGGAGATCATGTCAGGCATGTGCGAAATGCTGCTCGTGCCGCGCCTTCTGCGCAGTGCGTACAGGCCAGGTCAGGCCGCCAGCCGAAGAGCTGACAAAACTCCCGACACGGCCACGACACACACAAAATACCAGAAGCAGGCCAGCCTCTTCGGCCTTTGGCGGTTCATTGCAAAAATTTAACCGGACATTTGTGAACGGCTACACCACTTGGGCGCGTTTTTTTTCCTCTCGCCGTAATCCAGCACTGGCCCCTGTCGTAAGCATTACTCCACTTCAGTGCTCAGGTCAGGCTAGTGTGCATCTCAAGATTTCTTTTCGGCGACACTAATACGTACTATTGAAGCAGCTAACATGGGTGGGCACTTTTCCTCAAGATTATCGACACAAGACCCGTTACCGGGCATAAATAAAACCCTCGAGCTACAGGTCGGCTGGCAGCCATTGCATGTCGGAATCTCAGCGTGCACACATGTCCATTTACGTTTGTTACGCCTGGGGATGTGGCCGTTTACGCATATGCAGCCGGGATACAGATAGGGCAAACGAGAACAGAATACCCCCGAAAACCGCACAAAGAGATAGATTACCACTTTGCTCGCAGCAGCCGTCGCCACAAGATGACAAATTTCACCTCGCACTTGTGCGTCCCAAAACTCCAGCTAACTCCGCCAGAAGGCACCTCCAATAGTTTGCTGCTGGGGTCACGAGCTGGTCGTTGGTCGGTGGGAGGTCATTACGTGACTCATTTTCCGGTGGTCGCCAATCAAAAGTGTAATCTTTCGGGCGAATGGAAACATTAATAATAATACAAAATACCCCGTCCACCCACTCACCGGAAACGAACGCAATCAGCAGCACCATTGACGCGGGAGGGCGATAGTGATATCCCTATTTCCTTTGTCAGGACGTGATGCCATGATTGGGCCGACTGCCAGTTCATTAGTGCCACAATTCTTCACGTAGGCGTGGCTTTCGCGCTGAGTAGATAGCGTTTAATTTAAAACTAAACAGAGAAATACCCATCCAAAGCCTTACGTCATCTACCATCTTCTTGACAGTCCTCGTCTCTTCCGATGGCGTCACATCATCATTGTTTTGGTAGTAACAGGACTAAATCCCCGGGAGTGAGGGGCATACTTGTCCCCAGCGGCTGCCCAGCAGGCAATGTGCTGGGCTTCGGAGGGCAGCAGAGCTGTCCTGGACGGTCCAACACCGTGACGAAACTGTTCCAATGAATTGCATCATCTGATGCGACGCTCAGCACCGTATCGCTCACTGGGTTGTCTGCATTGGAGGACCAAAAGCTGAGGTACTCCATCGGTTTGAAGCGCATATCACGCAAATATTATGAATTGCATTGCTAGGTGCAAGCAGATGTGCATTCGAATTGAGCAAATCAGACACAGCGGTGTACACCGACAGCCACCACAGCGGTATACACCGGCAGCCACCACAGCGGTGTACACCGGCAGCCACCACAGCGGTGTACACCGGCAGCCACCACAGCGGTGTATACCGCCACCACAGCGGTGTACACCGGCAGCCACCACAGCGGTGTACACCGGCAGCCACCACAGCGGTATACACCGGCAGCCACCACAGCGGTGTACACCGGCAGCCACCACACCGGCAGCCCAGCGGTGTACACCGGCAGCCACCACAGCGGTGTACACCGGCAGCCACCACAGCGGTGTACACCGGCAGCCACCACAGCGGTGTACACCGGCAGCCACCACAGCGGTGTACACCGGCAGCCACCACAGCGGTGTACACCGGCAGCCACCACAGCGGTGTACACCGGCAGCCACCACAGCGGTGTACACCGGCAGCCACCACAGCGGTGTACACCGGCAGCCACCACAGCGGTGTACACCGGCAGCCACCACAGCGGTGTACACCGGCAGCCACCACAGCGGTGTACACCGGCAGCCACCACAGCGGTGTACACCGGCAGCCACCACAGCGGTGTACACCGGCAGCCACCACAGCGGTGTACACCGGCAGCCACCACAGCGGTGTACACCGGCAGCCACCACAGCGGTGTACACCGGCAGCCACCACAGCGGTGTACACCGGCAGCCGCCACAGCGGTGTACACCGGCAGCCACCACAGCGGTGTACACCGGCAGCCACCACAGCGGTGTACACCGGCAGCCACCACAGCGGTGTACACCGGCAGCCACCACAGCGGTGTACACCGGCAGCCACCACAGCGGTGTACACCGGCAGCCACCACAGCGGTGTACACCGGCAGCCACCACAGCGGCACTGGGCGCCATGGGCCGGGAGTACATCAGGGATCGAACAAGCAGCTGCTGTCCATTGCAGCAAGAACAACCACGTACCAACCACGAAGTGCTACTATTCCATGCACGATTCCGCTGCACTGAACCCAATCGATTTCAATGCACAATACCAATACATGTTGATGTCTGCGTGCCGTTTCAACAGTCATAGCAGTTCCCATGGACTCCTAATAACCACCATCTAGACTGACAGGTACTGTGAGTGCAACCATATAAACTTCGCCGGTTCCCGCGATGCGTTGCCACAGCCGTGAATGCGTCCATACGGTAGAATGACCACCGAACTCGGCGCACCAGAGCCACAGGCACAGGCGATCGACGAAGCCGAGCAATCTTCCTGGAAAAGTACCGAGGGCCGCGGCTGCGAAATAATCACCGGCACAAAATCGACCCGAACGCCGGTGCCATCGGCCATCGGCCCGCTCCATCGACGTGGTCGTGCACGACGGCAACCTGGGGGAGCGGCTTCACGGGGGGGGAATGGCTGGCACCGCCGCGCCACACGCCACGGTCGGCCGTTAGCCCGACCCTCCAGCCTGACGCTCGTTACACGAAGCCGGCGCCCATCCTCGGCGGACGCGGCGCGTCGACGGCGTCAGCTCTGCCGCCGGCGCCCGGCAACAGCGAACAAAGGCGGCCGGTTCGGCGCGCTGCGCAGTAGTTTGCCGCACGAACGCGGCCCAGCCGGGCAATGTGGCCGGCCCGACTATAAACAGGCGGCGCGGCGGCCGGCTGCCGCACCGGCCGCCGCGCGGCATCACAACACGCCGGGAGGCCGCGCGGCACGCACGCGGCGGGTGCCGGGGCGCCGCCGCCACCGCCAGATCCGGCGGTGTCACGCCGCGGCCGACCCATCCGTCGCACCGAGAGCGCATACGCCCGCGACACGCCGCCAAAATTAACGGCCCAAACAGCATCATCAGCCGAGCGAAACGCGACGACACACAAACAGGGGGAGCGCGACGGCCAACCTGTCGGTGACGTCACAGGGGTGAGGGGCCGGGCGGCACCAGCCTGTCGACAAGTCGGCGCCCGGTGTGGCGACCACACTGCGACCAAAACCGCGCTCAAGCACACCGACGAAGCTATAAATAGGCATCGCCACCAGCGGTAAACAGCCCATCTTCCAGAGGAGTGCGATCAGGTGAAGTGTATGCTAGACGCCAACCTTGAAGACTTCTGCATGTAAGGACTACTTGGGCGCAACATGTAAAATGAATATCAGCACGTATATGCACCCAGCACACAGCAAACAACATAATCCGGGGAGGACACAACACAGACAGTGTTTCAATTTCTAGACGTGAACGCGGTTTGGTTTTTTTCATGGGAGCTAGCAATGAAATCAAGCATCAAATCAACATGAACATCGAGCTAACATCAAAGTAAATTCAGCCCGGATCTTCAGCTGGCCGTTCCAGGCTAAGTACAAGGAAATGGCCAGCCAGACTGAGGTTGGTCATGAAAAGGTTGATGATACAACTGAGGTCATGCGAACAATCCCATCATGTAGTTCAACTTTCACCTGGCGAAAACCATTTCATGAGCAGCAGTATAAGAAGATCCGCCTACATGCTTTAAGCGTTCTGTTGCAGTTTGATATGGTAATACGATACATATAGCTTTGCGACACACATTATTTTAGGACCACGTGACCCTTTGATATAATGGAATTGCTTTCCACAACACCATGCAACGCAGTCCGGGTATAGCTGGATATGCGGCCGGTTTTGCCTGCTTACATGAGAAGAAAAACTTCCGAGTGCGATGTGATTAGGAAAGAGCATGGACACATTGCTCTTGAAAATGGGCATCTAACGCACCAAACATCTGAAAAGCTGAACAATGAACAATACTTTTCAAAAGTTTTGCAGATAGCATTGTATTTGAAAGTTTTGCTACCCGTGCAGACTGGGTATGCAATGTAACTGGCATGTACATTTTCCCCATGTAACGGCTTGATAACGCTCGGCCCAAAATGTTCGAGTCGTACATGCCCTATCCTGTCATAACTTCCCAACATCACGACATGGGGCATCGTGACAATCAGGATATTAAACGCCGAGCCTAAATGCCATCAGTTACATCCGCATAACGCCAAATATGACACGCAACAACCACTGACCATCCGATAACATTTCAATCCGCCGGGTATGGGTGCACTTCACCAGACCATGGACTTCCCAGTTTGGACCGGGTATGGGCACATTTCACCAGACCATGGATGCCACAGTTTGGACCGGTGTGCTTCAGAATAGCTCGAAGCAAACTGAACGGGCTCCCTGATCTGTGAGAAAACTCCAGCATTTATGCTGCTGAGCTGTTTTTGGGGGGAGGATGAATAGTACATTCTGATTCCCATTGGGAGTGGAGCCATGCTTCAAACCCATCATGGTGGATACGCCCATACATTGATCCCTGTATGAAAATCCTGGGAGGACCAATGCTCTTCGGTATGTATTGGCACTCACTCGAGTCCATTGCTATTCATAGTAATAATTAATGGTTACCTGATGTATCGGCGAAGCCAGGCAGCTTTATATTGATATATATATACATATGTAATGAAATGGCAGGCCAGTTGAAAGAATCGAATATATCCCGAAGGCAAATAAAAAACCAAACCATCCTTCCCTGGATTTCGACTCTTGAATTTCCCACCATTATTGAAGATGCTCGATGATACCCGGCTGAAGAGGTCAGGCACCATCCTGGGAGCTCCGTTACGCAGTCACGAGGACAAGTGGTGCCCGATAAAACTCGACCGACGAGGCGAGTCACCATTCCCAGGAGCTCCATTCCACAGTGACGAGGACGTCGCGAGGCGCTCAATAGGCGCGGCCGACGAGGCCGGACACCATCGCCGGCCGCCGCAGGGCTGGACCGCGTCCAATCAACAAACTGCCCGCAGGCGCACCATCGAGAACGGGCCATGCACGCGTATTGTGCGTCTGTAGTTGACCTAGTTCCGTCGAGGCTTCGCCCTGCCTCCCTGCGTCCGTCCACGGCAGAGGGCCCGTTCCCGTGCGCCAGCATGCGATCAATACATTCCGAGGTCGGACCGCCACTTCAGATCGCTTGCTCAGCCAGCGATGGCACACCGTCACATCTCGCACCTTCTGGCTATCCCTGTGTGTGTGATTGTGGTTTTAGGGCGCATCGACCATGGTTGGTCATTTAGCGCCCATTCTGGCTATCCCTCCTGGCAAGACAAACCATGGGCCATTTTCATAAATATAAGGACGGCATCAAGACAAAAATTTTCACGTTTGCACGGTGAGAAAAAAGAAAAGAAAAATACGATCACGTCATTGTTGCGCTTCATAAGTAATTCACCTTTCAGACACATCGACGTTATCAGTCATAAAACGCTCATAACCGCTCCGTTTGTACCTGTGACATTGCCTAACCGCAGTAGGAAAAGGCACGGGAACGGCTGCAATCTGACTTATTCAGGTATTAGGGACTAGTAGGTAATACCGATTTTTCTAACCCACAATTTTTTTTTCAAACTGAAGCTTGATATCTCGCCGAACACCTTGGAATTCACCTTGAAACAAAGAGTTGAAAACCCGGATCAACTGATTCAGGTTTAAAATGCTACATACCTGTAAGGATCTACCTGGGCTCTTCCCAAATGACGGTATGTTTCGGGGTGGTATCGGCATAGTTCATGCCAACTCGCCACACACAGGAACGAATGAACCATCGCGGGGCGTGGTTGGTTGGTTATTGGTTTTACGACACATCGACCGCTGAGTCATGTAGCATCGCCAATCTCACGTCGATTGGTCGGGGGCGAAGAGTAGCAGCAGGTGAGACTCGAACCAACAACCTTTCGATTGTGGTGGTGGTGGTGGATTGGAGTTTAGGGTCGCGTCGACATCAAGGGTCACTTTGCGCCCATAACTTTTCGATTGTGAGACAAGCAACTTGCCCCTGGGCTACTCGCCCCCCCATCGCGGAGCGTGGGCAGAAAACAACTTCAAGTGGCTTTCTGCTGCGCTACACTTGTAGGTTTAATGCCAAGACCCATCACAAATATGTGCCGCCTGCCCCCCCCCCCCTCCCGCGCCTCGGCTGCTATGCCACTAGCATCAGCAATCAACACACCAAGATAAGCCTCCAGACTCGCATCCACCAAAAACTATTGGTAACCAATAGAAAGCCTTTAACCTCCTCTCCCTTGAATCATTTTGATTAGGAGCGCATGCCGTGCGAAATAGCGAAGCATAATCAGGGCGAGGAATGATATGCGATTGACATAACACCAGGACCAAATACGCTAGCATACCCTAACGATTTATTGTGGGTTGCATGTGTACAATCTGGCATCTCTAATCAACGGCGGAGTTTCGACCGCGCGGTGGCATGCGCCAACGGCCGGAACGATCCGAGACTCCGCCCACGATCAGCTGACGAACAGCTGATCGCGAGGCACTCGCCAACGACGGAACGCCGCGGCCGCGGCGGTCGACCACTGCGCGCGAATGGAGGGTGGCGCAGTGAACAAAGGAAACCTGGCAGGACGGAGACGTTGGCCGGTTTTTTCACGCGTACGTGCACTTAACATCGACGGCACGACCACCGGATATCCTCGCAGGAAAGCTTCAGTGACACAAAACGGCATGACCTAATTCGGAGCGAGCCATGGACAGAACAGCTGTGAGGAGCGCCCACCAATAACCGGCCGGCGAAACGCGTAACCTGTGCTGTCCAACAAAGGGAATGGAAGGAGCCATGGCTGGCTCGTCGTGCCGCCACCCCGGCTAAAGTCTACAGTAAGGGGAAGAGAGATATAATGGGGAAACGAAATTGGATGCCTTCTGAGGAAATGTGGTGTCAGAGGAGTCGGTTTCACCTAGGTAGCACTGGCACAAATTGTATGTAGTGGTGCTCAATTAGCGGTGTTGCGGTACCAGGTCAGAGGGAACGAGCGCAGCCACGTAACCGGGAGGCAACTTCTTGAGGGGGTAACGGCGGGGAAAATAGGAGCTACCTAGGAAGGTGAGGGGTGGTGGAAAGTCATTTGCATGCAGATCGTTCCTCTCCCAAACTCCGCTGGGCTAACGATAAATCACGCTGAAGGCAGACGGCTGCACTATATGTAGATGGTGGCGGTAACCAATACACTTTCACCACAATGACATCAGCGGTCAATATACTCGACCGTATTGACAGAAACAAAGCAAATGGTAGGGCAGGGATGGAAGACAAGCAATAAACTGGACATCATACCAGCTTAGGGCTCCGGGCATTGACATACTCAGCCCCAAATGGATTGGGAGCACACTCCACAAGGTCCCATGGCACAAGTTGAGATTATTGGGGGTAGCGCCAATATTGAAGGGGCATTGGCCTCCTACAGGTACATAAGACCCAACACCCTTGTTTAGGGCAAACCCACAACAAATGAACGATGAATTTCAGTTCCTCCAGGAACTCTTAATATACCCGCATCTCTTTAAACAGATATTGACATACAGTTATAGGTACATGCATATATATATATATATATATATATATATATATATATATATATATATATATATATATATATATATATATTATATATGTATGCATGTATGTTGTTCATATGTACCATTACTATAAAAAAAATTGGATTACCATAAAATACCAGGCAAAATTGTAAGGACAAAGATTACGAGGATAGAAACTTGTGGAAACAAAACTGTGCTTTGGTTATGGCCAGACTGGTTATGCCGTGACCTGTTACGATAGTTACTAGAGGACAAAGAATAGTTCCTGGACCCACCCGTAAGACGGATGCGAGTTATAAGCTACACTATCACTCCATCCCTATTAAAACAATAGGCTACGTGAGACTGTAATGGTCGGCCAGCTGGCCGGCTGTGATCCGGTTGCCGACCATGCCAGGGCAGCCGGCGGCGGCGGCGGCGGTTGCGGCCGCTGACCTGCCGTGCGGCCGGTACAGTCGGCGGACGAGAGCCGCGCCGTGGCCGGCCGGCGGCTCACCCGCTCACGAGCCGCTCACCTGTGGCTGCTGGATCGGACGGCTCGGCCATGGCGCAGCGGCGCCACCACCGGTGCTGCCGGCGCGCGGCCACTTTCTGGCCGCAGCGGCAGCTGGCCCAGCTGCGCCGCATCGCCCGACTCGACGCACCATGAATAGATATACCGGCCAAGGTCGGCCGCACGCACACCAGCACTGGGCCGCCGGCGCCGCGCCGGGTCAAAGGCCACGGCCGAGGGCGGGCCAGTGACGTCGCCAGTGAAGGTGGTATCGTGTTGACTGTCTGAGGGGCTGGACCCGACCCGGCAGTCCAGCGCCGCGATTGGGTGTCAGGCCGCTCCAGAACAACAAGATAATTACCAGATAGCAATGCTGCCCACTGGCTGAGTAGCAGCTCCACACTTACCAAGACTGACTGAGTTCTAGGGTTGTAATGCGCGCAAAGTTGGTTGGTTTGCTGGCTATCTGGACTTTGCGATGTTTTCCAACCAGATCGTATAGTAGGCTTCAGTAGAGTCCAAACAATGTGGGATCACTGGATCGAGGGGACGGAAATAAATGTGGCTGGAATAAAATGCACCCAGAAGTGAAGAAAAAAAAACACTGAAAACTCCACTTTGTAATACAATTCGTTGAATATGGAGGCATTGTCCCAGTGCCTCCACCCCATGTTCGGGATCCACACACGTAGTGAACTCCCATGCAGGAGACCAGAGGGATATACAGTGCGGATATTGTATACCACGTAGACCAGACGCTAGACAGGACGGGCAGTCAGATACCAGGCGAAAACCTGGCACCTGACAATAGACCTAGATGAGAGTAAACCTACCCAGGCACATCACATCAGACCTAGACCACAGTAAACCTACCCTGGCTTGACAGCGCTCTAAGTAGAGCCGACAACGTCGAAAGAGGATGACATTGTCAGAACGTAAAACAAAGTTAGCAGGCGAAATTTACCAGGTGACTAATGAGGTCTAGCGCGGGCGCACGGCTAGCGCCCAAAGGCCCCACCGTGACCAGCACGGCTGGCGCCCACCGTGACCAGTGACCCACCGTGACCGAAATTTACCAGGTGACTAATGAGGTCTAGCGCGGGCGCACGGCTAGCGCCCAAAGGCCCCACCGTGACCAGCACGGCTGGCGCCCACCGGCCCCACCGTGACCAGCACGGCCGCAGCGGACAAAGCAGTGCGACGGTGCGGTGGGCGCCCGCCACGAACAGTGCGGCTAAACCGGACCGTTGTCCCACTGGCCATAGCAGAAGAACCTCGCGTTCTTTTACAACGCATTCAACCGCCAGGTCATATAGCGTCGCCAACCTCCCACGCCAATTGGTCGCGGATGGACTCGGTAATCCCGACAGTTGCGGGATGCGAACACACAATCTTACGATCAAGTCAGACACCCCACCGACTGAGCTACCTGCCGCGGCGCCGGCGGCTCGGAATCCAGCTGGCCGGTGCACCGTCGGCCGAGCGAGCCCGGCACGAACCGGAGGTGACGCTGCCACCTGCCACCCTCACCCGGCGCCGGAGCTGCCAACACTCCACTGGCGCTGCCAGGTGCGGCGGCAGCTGCCGGTGAATGGCCCGGGTGCAGGTATATTTGGCGGCCGGCAGAGTCTCGTGGTGGTGGATTGGAGTTTAGGGGCGCGTCGATATCTAGGGTCATTTTGCGCCCATAACTGGAATGCAATCAATCTACGGTGCTGCTATCATAGCTCACTATCCATCTTCACGGATGGGGGTATATCACGTCAAGGCGAGCTTGTCGAATGAACATAAAAATAGCCGGCAGCGTCTCCTGGTACGGCGCTCTGTAGTGTGAATTGTCGAGTGGCAGCGGTGTCAGCCGCATCATCTGACCGGCACGTGGCCGGCTCGGCAAGGAGCCGACACATGCCAGCGGACCGGTACCGAACGTCATAGCAGACATTTCCGAGTAGACTTACCTCTGATAAAGATGCCATGCCATGATACCATGATCGTCAGAAAAAAAAACTGTCGGAGGCCACTTTAAAGTAAAATAAGACGAAACGTTTCGGCCAACATTGACCAAGAACGCCGTGCTTTTAATAGTTTTTTTTCTTCAAAGATATATAGATCTTAAACTTGCCAAAGTTAATTATTTTGATCCAATAAACATAATTCAACGACATGAAAATACTTGAATAATTGAATACGTACAGTGGCAATCGTCACGCTTCCTAAATTGGAAACCTTCCAACTTGTCACCCCTCACCCAGAAGGTTTGGACAAAGGGGTTTGGCAACCCCTCGCCATAGCCCATGCTTGAATACAACTCAGAACACAAACATAGAATGATGGGGACGAGTAGTTATAAGGGTAGGTTGCCCATCTCACAATCGAAAGATTGTGGGTTCGAGTCTCACCTATCGCTACTCTTCGCCCGCGACCAATCAGCGTGAGAGATTGGCGACGCTACATGACTCAACGGTCGATGTGTCGTAAAACTAATAACCACCAAAACTTGAAATGACTCGGCGGAAGGAGCAAATTTACGGGTATACTTTGCGTCAACTTTGGGCACTCCCTGAAGTTCACTTGCCCACATGATCGCCCCCACAAAGAACACATTGAGACCATCCACTCACATGCACGCACTCGTCAAAAACCAGTAGTTTTGCTGCTAAACTGCTGGCTGTGGTTAGTGTTGGTATGCGACGGTTATGGTCATTTAATGGGGCAATATGACTGTTACAGCCACCGCCGGTATGTGAAAGTTAAGGCCAGTGTCGGCATGTGACGGTTACGGGGCCAGTGCCAACATGTGACGGTTACGGGGCCAGTGTCAGCATGTGACGGTTACGGGGCCAGTGTCGGCATGTGACGGCAGCCGTATTACACGGCAGTGGTCAGGGCGCGCCGCCACCAGGACACGCTGCGGGCGGCGGCGGCGCGGCGGCACCACACACACACAGGCGAAACGTTGCGTCACGAGGCGTTACGTCAGTCGTCGGAGGGGAGCGGCGTGACGGCCGCAGGCAGCGAGTTCGCCACGCCGCCGACTCACGGCGGCAACACGCATACGCACGGGGTGGGGTAAGTAAGGTAAGACGCCGCGGAGGTGGGCAGCACGCACGGTCCTTTGGAGGGAACTGTGGCGACGAGGAAGCGGTAGACGCGGATCGGTAATCGCACGGGGCGTGAGAGACCTGCCCACTGCGGTGGTAGAGGTACGGCGGCGCGTGCGCTGAGCACCGTTGGCGCGGATTGCGCCACCACAACGTCGCCACGGCACGCTGCCTGAAACCACCGCGCAGGAATACGGCTTAGCCGCACCGGCGGGCTGCGTTTGGCAACACCATCGCAGCTCCCTCCCCCCGCCGCTAGTGACCCAGTTGTGCTGGGAAACGCGGCAATCGTCAACAGCTGGCAGCGGGCTGATTATTTGTCGGCATCGCCGCGCCCTGCCGTCTCCTCGGCACCACAGCTTGGCTCCCGCGCGCGGTCGACACGTACCAGGCGGGCGGACGATTAACATGAGAGCAGGCGCTGGGACGCTGCCAGGCATTCGACTATCCGTCAGGGTTGGCGGTGCCGTGCGGGCTGCGACGCCACAGGCCGGGGAGCGGTACAGGCACGACGCGATCAGGGCCGCGGCTGTCGGTTTGGTCCAGCCGCACAGCGGCCACTGAAGCAGCGCCCACCGATCCAGCGACCGGCGGTCAGCGATCCCGTCCATGGACGGCAGCACGACGGCACAGCCGACGCCCGCCGGCCTCCCTCCGCTGCGTGCAGGCGCATGCCACGCCGGGGCAAGCGATGCCGTGCACGAAGCCGCGGGACTCCAGCGGCGCGCGCCCGGCGTCGAGGCCCGCTGCCGGTCGTGCCGCCGGCCTTGGCCCGCGGCGGTGGAGGTGGGTTTGCGCTTCGGGGCGCGCCGCCAGCGCCGCGTCCAGCCGAGCGGCGGCCGTCGTCGGCCCCGACGCTCGGCGCGCCGAAATGCCGCCGACGGCCGGCCAGCGTCGGCCGGTCGCTCGCACAAGGCGTGCGTTAGGCGGTGCGCCGTCGCTATTGATTCGCCGCCGCACGGCGGACCGCCGTCAAGGCCGGACCGGGCGGATGCCGCCCGCGGCGCCCGCGGCAGCACAAAGGCAGTCGGCGACCACGCCACCTTGAGGGCCGCCGCAAGGTCAAACTGCAGCACGCCGATTGTGACAGACCTCGATCACGCCAAGATAATCCGGCAGAAACAACAACGCACATTGCATAACAACATTTGAACAATCCCATACAGGCTAGGCTGCCCTTCTGATCGTCATGCTGTTTGCTTCAACTCTGAGCACGTTGCCTGACGATTTGTCGGGATATTTCTGCCCATTGTGATGCTTTGTCAGCTGTCGGGTTAGTATTGCGTGCGATGATATATTCTGAACGCGTTTCGATGGCAAAGCCTAAATCACGGGCGGGTCTACATATATTTAGATCCAAAAGATATCGTGCACGTAACTTAAGTAGGAAATATGACTAAACGAATGGAGAACAGTATGATTCTGCAATAATAAATTGGACATGGGGATATTTAAAATAGGCTGAGGGAGTATCCGAAAACAAAGCTAAGTACATTGTCAACATTTACATGCTACATGCTAACACGCTAATTTAACCCTAGCAGTGCGGTATTCCCTCATGCCCTTTGCAGAGCAGGAGAGGAAATTGAATTTGGCTCACACTATCTTTGCTTAACCAAGACAGCTGCGGTAAACTCTATCCTTGAAAGGCCATAGTTTATTGCAACATTTTTATCTACCTCTTTCGGTTAACCTTCCAGATGAAATTGAGTCAAACGGGTCAGTGTCGAGATACAGGCAGAAACCCGGTCTTCGGAGTCGCTTTGGTACTCTGGAGTGAAACAGATGCGATGTCATGCATCAATGTAGATGATATGTAAACTAAAGATTTAGTCTGACATACTGATACGCAAGGTCAAGACAACGGATCCCGTCAAATTCAAGTACCTGGAAGTGTGCGATGAGCTGTTTAATCTGACGATTCTTTTTAAACAGGTAGCGATGAAAACGCAATGAGTGTCAGCCAGATATTTGGGCTTCAGGGCACGTCGGCCGTATTGATCACACATTTGTAATGAGTGTCAACAATGGACAACAAGCATCTTGGGGTGGACGTCTGGAATTTAAAAAAATGTAATCCTCACACACACCAAAAAAAAAGAACAGAAATAAACTAAATGTACCAATCGAATTTAGAGACCCAAATTGCATCAGAAATAAAATTGTACAAAAGTATCCTTGTTTCGCAACATTCATTTCGTAATAGGTGCTCGGTAATAGTCGATAAGCTACCCTACAGGGCTCCTTGGGTACGTGTACTTTCGGAAAGTTGGGTTAAAAGTGGTCTCTTCGGCGTATATTCCTTAGTACAATTGTCTTCGGTCGAACGGTCTCTGTAGATCCTCCGAATGGGTTTCCTTGGGACTTCAGTGCGCTTCAACCAGAATTGATCGTTCGCGGAATGGGCTTCCTTATAGTCGTTGGAGAAACATCTATGAAGACGCCGCGGGGACCTCTTCGAGGCACGATATTTTGATAGCTGTGTACACGTGCTCCAGTGTGTTTCTTTTGAACATCTTTCGCCAGTTTGCGGTAAGTGGTAGATCTTTTGTGACGTGTCAATCTCTAGATTTATAAAGCTCAGTTTCATGTATTATTACAAACATTTTACTTATCACTCCGATGCACGTGTTCAGCCGAAAAGTGGTGTTCTCCTCGGATGAATATAATATTTTGCACCATGGCACTTTCAATCCATCTTCAGGACGCTCCATATCATGTATGTGACCTGTGCTGATATCGATTTAAAACATACAACATTAGAGGACATAACTTGCGATTACATATACCTACCCCGGGTTTTTAACGATACTAATTAGTTACACAGTAATGCACCAACGCAATTTCGTAATTAATACATCGGCTTGACCTAGTGACCTGGCCCGAGGTTCCTTTTGTGTTGCTGTCTTTGTCCATGATTATTGTGTACACAGTAATAGTTCTCCTTTCCCTATATAATGGGCAGTTTGCTCATGACAAATGTTTCAATATGCATGTAATAACCGCATTGAAGCATAGCAATATGACCTCTATCTATCCTAGCTCCGGAAATTCTGGAACTTTATGACTGGAACCTTTCAAGGTGAAACATGGAACGTTCCAAGACTGGAACTCCAGTTCTCGACAAAACATGTGCGCATCACTTGCCAGGTGTGACACATTTTAAAGCGATATCTTGAATAGCTCACGAGTTATCTCTGAGATTCCCAGGGACCAAACTGACTACACCCTCCCCTCACCGCGAAGCCTAGTGGAAAAAAAACAATTATGCTCCGGAAGTTGGACTGCTTCGCCGGAAAGACTGAGGAAACTCATGCGACGCGTGTGTAAGTGAATCTGTTTATTCGATGTATATTATATTCGATAAGATGGTGCCGACCAGCCGCGACGGAGTCTGATCAGAGACAACCCAGCCCTCAACCAAACTCGCAAGACAAGACCCTGCCTCGCCTTCCTCGATCTATCTATGAAACCGGCACGACAAATGGTCCTCTAGACTCAATGAACTCAAATGATTGAGTCCTCTAGACTCAATCCGTGTGTCTCACGTGTCGCTAGAAAATCTGCACCAACTAGTGACGACGGATGTAGCGTCGATTCGACATGATTGACTGTCCCGACAGATGTGTGACCTGACTGGTGAACTGACCTGCTGTGTGCGGTCCCGGCATGGCAGGAGACGCCGCCTGAGCCGCCTCGGCCTGCGGAGCCCTCGGCCACGCGCGCATCCTGTGCTCCTCTTCACCACACCTGGAAGTGGGTGCGAAGAAAATGAATTGGGAAGGCACAAGCTGGTATTCCAGCAAACATCTGTGCACACAGAAAAGCAGCAAATACTAACTGTACCCAGAGATTGGGCCCGCAAGTACGAAGATAAAACGGCACTCACTGAGAATACGTATATACTGGATCTTACGTTTAACTGCATATAACGACCAATGACATGGACGTGGGATTATCGACATAAATAAATCCCACGGGTCCGGAATTTTTAGTTTTGGCAGACAAGATGGTGGCGTGTAAAGGTCGAGGAACAATGTGCAATACCTGCTGAATGTTGTGCTTTTGGAGGATAATAGACATGATTCATAAAGATGTGAATGAGGCATAACAAGCTGGCAACCCTTCGTCAGATGTTCACCTGGCAGCCTACTGAATAGGCTCGTTCATTGTGTTGCAGTTGAGACTATAGCTGAAGTGTCTGAATAGGCTCGTTCATGGTGTCTCAGTTGAGACTATAGCTGAAGTGTCCTCAAAGAGCGGCAGGGGAATCTGGCTGAACCGTCAAACATGGCGTATCACTTGGCTTTGAAGTACCATCTCATGCCTGCCATGCTTCAGCATAAATTGTGTGTTTATGGCATATGATTCAAAAAGAATCACCAAGAGGCCAACACTATCAGGGAACGTTTTCCGAGCTACGTCGATAGGAGTCAGACGCCCTACCAACTGAGCTACCGCGACCTCCTACGTCGATAGTAGCTTTCGGTCGATTTACTTAGTTATTTGGGCTTTAGGGTGCGTCGACAACTATGGTCATATTGCGCCCACCGGTCGATGTACTAACATCCACCATTCGGACATCGGATAGAAGCACGATAGGGACTTACTTGTAGGACGAGTCCGAAGCTTCGTGAGCTACAACTGCAGTGTCCTGCTGTTCGCTTCAGCCAATATAGTTGCCAGCTAGAAATGATGGGCAAAACATTAGTGCACGAAGGGAAACAAAACTATAATCAGTACTATAATCTTACTGTGTTGAGTCCCAAGAGTTACTATAATCAGTAATTGATCCACGAAGGTATACCTTGATGATATGTACGTATATGACGCACTGAAGCAACACAGGCATTCAGCGAGCTGGATCTCTCCCGTAGTGGGAGAAGATTATAATTTTATACTTGGCAAAATGAACAGCATTTCAAAAGAAGAAACAATCTGTATTCTTCCTTGGGTGGCTTTATGAAACAGCCCTATTACTAAGCAGAACGTTTTGCTTGATCACTGGCCCCACCATCCTAACTGCCAATTCCAGTTCAATAGCTTAATTTTTACTGAGAGCTTGGTTGGTCATCGGTTTTACAACACATTGACCACTGAGTCATGCAGCATTGCCAATCTCTCATATGCATTGAATATAACAATATAAGCAAGCATTTACTAATTATGGGAATCCAACTACACAGCATAATTTGCCATCACTTTCATCTATATTTTCACCACTTTCATTCCCAAAATCCTTGAAAATTGGGTGGGACAAAAACTGAATACAGCGGCCCACCCGCGAAACAGTGTGGGTGGTGCCATTAGCCGTGAATGTGCACACAGTGTGTCGTGAACCACCCAATAAACAATAAACAAATGAACAAAAACTGAGAAGCTGGGTGCCCATGGGTGCACATTTGCACCTAATTTGAGAGCATGATTCAACTGGCACAATGCCACAAATGACTGCCTTGTCAAGTATATTCTGGAAACTAGGGCACCACACTAATCAACCATTTGAATAACATCAATCTCACAGGCAGGATACAAAATTAAGTGCATTCACACAATGACACCTCACGGAGTAGCCAACTCCTCATAGGTGTTACATAATACAAATATCAAGCTGAAGCCATATTAAATTTTTGACATTGGTTTAAAATAACCATTTTATAATGCCTCTAAAAATTCCCTGGATCCAAGAAACCCAGTGTGATAGAACACAAATGAATTAATATAGTTGCTTGAGCATAATGCAAAGTGGGCAATGAGCAGAGATGCACCCAAGGGGCCAATGACACATCTCCTCCCCTTAGCAACCAAGGACACACTGAACCAAGCAAGAAATCTGAAGGCTAGCACTATGCAAACAATTAATTTTCAACATCCTTAGCCCAATTAAAATGTTCCTGTTTCATCACATTTTTTGTCAAGTTCCTCTCCAGAAAATCCTGTCTGCACCTCTGGTAATGATCACCAACTTCAGATATGGCATGGCACACAATCAAGCTGAACACATTCAACTTCATGAGGCATAAGCATAAACCATGTCAGATGCTTGCAGAAATTACAGTAATTTGTTGCTGAAATACTTTACCATTAGAACAATAATGACTATATCCACAATGTAAAATCTCTACGAAGTTAAATCTCCTAGAGTACCTATCATTTACTTGCCTACAAACTTCACCTATATGCATGTCATGCTCTGTTCCTGATTCAGACCATGATGTCCACAGCTACCCTTACATCCCAAGTTTCATGGGTACTCAATGTGCTGGAAAGATGATGGATTGTCCCTTCTGGTTGGTTGGTTATTGAAGTTTGGATACACAATGACTGCATTAACCACACAATGCTTGAGTATCCATTCTGTAGGATGTACATCCAAACATGACAGATTGCAGCTTTTTATTTAAATTTGCACTTTACCAAATCAAACATTGCATCTCCAATACCCATGATACTATTTCCATGCATGCCTATGTGGTCATGAGCAGGGGTTCAACCAGGAATTTCTTCAGTCAGGCTCAATTCCCAAAAAATATAATTTATTGAGACAGCCTTCAGCATAAGAATCATGAAGAAAAAGCTTGATAAGTAATGGTGATAATCCCAACATTACTTGCTTGATCCAGAACATTCTTTTGTTAAGGGAAGGGGCCTGTGCTTGCATTGACTGTGCCTCTGCCCATGAATCCATGGAGTGGATTCAAAATATACACCTTCCTCACCTCCTACGAGTAACTATAATAATTCTTAATGTTACAAAATATACATACTATTAACAATTTTTTGGAAACCAGACACATTTTGCAAAAGAACCTCTGGCTGCAGCCAAATTATATTAAGTTATTGAGATGGGCTATCCAAGGAAGTGGTGGAGAGTTCTTTGCTGAATGATTTATTTCACACAGGTTAATGTTTTCTGCAGGGGTTGAAACATTTATATATTTCATGAGCTATATAATAGGATACGCTGCATACAGTATTATCCCATCAGCATTTATCATCTGGCTCTTGTTTGGCCCTGAGTTTATGTTTGAGAAAATACTTATAAATTAGGAATTGTTGGCAGCTTGTGCACATGATAAATGATTCAGTTCCTGGTTCCTGGGTATGTGATGTTGAAGAGATTAGCCATGGCAACATGATGTGATTAACAATTTCCTGATAACTCTGGACATAACATTGATTCAGGGGCATCATTCTCTTTTTATATGGCATTTTCCCTTTGTGCATAGGCTTAACCCAGATGCATTGCTCTGGCTATGGCTGGAGGCCCTGGGTTGGTTTGGGCCTGGTCACCCTGGTTTGGTATACTGCTAATGTTAGGTTGTCATTTTCCCTTTTCAATCTGACAACATCTATGTCCTGAAAATAATGGTCAGGACCCGTCTGGTTTTGTAAGATCTCCAGATTTGCCTGTGGCTCTCATTAAGCCAAACAACTTCATGACCTTTATAAGCCAATATTTTATAGCATGCCTAGGTAGGTAGGTAGGTAGGTACCTACCTACCTACCCACCAAGTACCTACCCAGGTAAGTAGGTACCTACCTACATTATGAGCAGAACTGGGTCAGAAAACAAAGAAACAACAAAGGAAACCCTTGGAAAAGGTTTGCTGAAAGTGTAAATGTTAGAACGAACACATTATGGAATTTTACACACCACTAGCACCAATGCACTTACCAACAACCTACTTATTCTAAGCTAGCTTAATGTTGTCCCTTTCCCATAATCTGAACCCACAGCTCCAGCCACGCAGTAGGATCATGAATCCTTTTTAAGTCAGAAATATAATACTCACTTGTCGGAAATGTTTCAGAAGTTGATTCCATAGACTCATACGAGTCGAAAAACTCAGAATAAACCATACCATCCCCAGCTTATAACCCGTCCCACGAACCAGAGGACCGAGCGCGGAGACCACCAACTTCGCACAGCTGCTCTCCCCTCAGACATCGAGCACCGTGAAACAAAACAAGACCAGCTGTTCACTGGTACCAATTCTGCTCACCAGGTGGCCCTCTGTGTAGGCCATAGGTGAGCCTCGAGCATTTTAGTAATCGCAACGGTAGCCAAAAGATGAGAGCTTTCGTTGTTAGACCAGGTTCTTAATACCCCCCATTTAAAAAATGTTTAGCCTCGCCTCAGCTGAAATAAAATTTTCAGCATGTTCCATTCAGCATAATCCACGATATACTATGTGCTATACCTACTAAGATACCAGAGTCCATGGGCATATCTAGAGTCGTATGAGTGGAGGTCTAATAAAATAATGCATCATTCGAAGCGGAAAACATTGAAGCATTGCTTACCTTTGAATCTGCTTGCACTTGCTGGGCAAGGATAAAGACAGCAACTTACTTCGTATTGCTCCTGAACATTGCAGGTTGAGTAAGAAGACGCCAAAGATCCGTACACATAGAACGACTTGACAGTTTGTATAGATACCTTTTATTAGGAGACCGGTTTGGTTCCATCCGTAAATTGCTCATGGATCAAAATGCGATTAAAAGTGAAGCCCAGCATCATTTCATTCCATAGCTTTGGAATTGCAGAACCAGGGACGGGCGTGAATCTACCACGAGGCGGCATTCCTAGCAGAACCTTCTGTAACATGCTCACTGTGGGTCTGTGCATCCCCCAGTCGTCAGGAGCCGATACAGATGGGGGAACTGGGAAATGTGCTCCCATGGCAAGGTGGTGCCGCCCTCCCCACTCCAGCACACCCTGAGTGGGAAAAGGCGTCCCTCAGGGCGTCTTGAGTGCACACCAACTCCACCCGCTGAACAGATTTGCTTTATCCTGAGGTGAAACTTTCAGAGAAATAGGCGTCTCCTTGGGAGGAAAATATACCTCCTCAGTGACTCCATACAAATTGCTGGACCCGCCCCTGATAGTCGTGACTGCCTCGTGAACATGCCAATGTCGGCCCGCTGTTGGCATGTGCCGGGGCGAGCTCGGCATCTCGTGGGCGACATGTCGACATCAGGCCGCTCTCGGCCCGGCATCGGCAAACTTACCTGAAATATCGGCACATGTCGGGTTTGGTTCAGCATATTAATGGCGCCCAGCCGACGTCGGGTCGTTCTCGGACCAACTAACAGCGGCAAATTTATACCGATAGCGGGGTAGCGATATCGGCCCGCTGTTGGGTCGACAGCACCAGGAGCGTATATAAAAAATAGGCATGCACCATGGGACATGAAGTGAGAGGGTGTTGGCACATCTTTATGGCATGGGTCCAAACCGGCTCGAAGTTGCAGCTGTCGGTATCGTATGCAGCACATCGCATACATATCACGCTCGCACACGGCATCATACAAATAGAAGGTTCAAATACGAGAGAATAGAAGGGAAGATCGTGACGTAAGATGATGCCCCAGGAAGAGGTGGCCGCAGGTAACGAGACGACGGTTCAAAGTCTCTACAGAAAGCCCTTAGCTTGAATGGGACCCCCAAGTCGCAATATGACGACAAACGATACAAGGGCAAATCAGGCGACAAGGAAGCAAGATGCGACTGGAGTTCGCAAGTTAATCATTACCATAGGTGTAGCCACGATTTCAAAATTGGGGAGGGGGACAAACCACGGACGCAGTAAGTTTGGATGGGATAGAGGAGTAGCCCCACCTACACTCAAAGCAAGAAAAAGGGATTTCAGCCATTGTATTTTCAATATCTGGTTTACCTTGTTAAAAAGGATATTTTGGGGACAAAAACTTCCCCCAAATTTGCATGTTTCATTCATTTATCACTGCCTTGTGAAGTGGTCCGAAGAATGGCAAATGAAATTTTGATAAGTGCAAAATCATGCATGTAGGTAAGCAGCATATGAAGACTCCATACTTGATGGGTGGCCAAGTGCTATCAGTGACTCAACAGGAGAAGGATTTAGGTGTTCTTCTAAACACAAAACTGGGGGCATCAGAACAGACCAAGGAAGCCAGGAAGAAGGCACTGAGAATCCTCGGGGCAATAAATAGGAATGTATCATACAGAAGTGAGGAAGTCATCAGGAAGCTTTACTGTGCATACGTCAGGCCACATTTGGAATACTGCATCCAAGCTTGGTCTCCTAGCTATGAAAGAGAATGTTGGCTTTTAGAGAGAGTACAAAAGAGGGCTACAAAAATGGTTAATGGCATAAGCAACCTGGCATATGAGGAAAGATTGAAGAAATTGAATATGTTCTCACTTAGATATAGAAGGCTGAGAGGAGATCTGATCGAGGTCTTTAAATTTTTCCATGGTCTGGAGAGGGGATACCTTGGGGAAAATGTTTGAATTGAACAGAAATGATGCAATTAGAGGTCATAAATTCCAAATTAAAGTTAACCACAGCAGAACAAGTTTAAGGCAAACTTTCTTCACCAACAGGGTAGTAGAACACTGGAACAAGCTGCCAGAAAACATTGTCAGTAGCAGCACATTGAACATCTTTAAAAACAGCACAGACAATCATTATAAGAATAGAGGGCTTGCTTTTCAGTATTACAGGGAGGGCTGATTGACAGATTTGGTGGGCAACTGGTTCAGTGTACAGAGTGCAACCAAGAAGGGCCCTTGTGGCTCATAGTTGCACTAATCTTTTGTCTTTATGCCTTTATGCCTGTGAACATTTAGCTTATGTCGTATGGGCTGGGTCCCATTTCACAATCACTATAGAGCAATGCTGGAATTACGTTAAAAGTTGCCCTCTTGTTGCAGGAAAAACAGACGATATTGGGCGACTGCTTTATCGTAGTGGATATGGGCATACAATAACCTTTCTCATGCTTTCATGTTTTACGAATGCAAATTTGTATGCAATAACAACCAGGACGGTTAAAAGGGTGTGTCATTGAGGACGTGCCACCCTCACCCTCCATCACAGAAATGGAAGGTGGCATCCCTGCGGCCAGGAAAAGTCGCCTCTCTATAAAGGCTCCGAGGTACTCGCTCGAATTTTTCAGCCAGAGGCACCCATCCATGTGCTTTCGCAGTGGCACCGCTCCAAAGAAATGGCGCCCCCCAGACAATTGCTCTCCATAACAATTTCTGGATCCACCCCCGATTGCAACCCACGGTTGTTATGTTCTCTCGCAGTTATGAACTCCGGCTGATTACAAAATCGTGCACATTCACGTGTGGCTTCTCTTGCAAATTTTTAAACTTCAGTTGAATCATTAACCCGTCCCGTGTCAGGAGGGGTCTTCAACCGCCCCCTCCCTCAGGTATTTCGCGGATAGTGCACAAACGGCACACGGTAGCGCTCCAAAATTTGGCATACCTTTTCCCACATCAATTTGGCATGCTGTTTCAAAATATTGAAGTTAGGTCATCTAGGGTCAATGTCAGTCAAGGTCAAGTGTGGTCACCTCCAAAAACGTTCAACCAGTCGTCACGCTTTAATGGATACAGATTCTTTAATGAAACTTCCAGCATTGGCTCATCTTTAAGGATGCAACAAAACGTACGAGTGAAATTTTTCTCTTTTTTTCGTTTTTGACTACATATAAATTTTGCGTATTTGCCAAATTGCAGTTCAAACACAGGATTCTGGCTAAAGTAAGCATGTTTTATTAGGGCAAGTTGACATCCAACAACGTTTCGCGGTCTGCTCTACCCAATGGAAAAGGAAAATTAAAGAAAACTTGAAAACTCAAAATATTTAAACTAACAAAAACTTCTTCTTTTTTTTTTGGGGGATCACACAATTATAGCCCTGGTCGATTTCGCTGTCCCTTTCTCATTCCAAATAAATTCCGTTTTTCATATATCCCCCAAAATGAACTCCCCAGAGCCAAAAACATCATATAAGTCGTGAAAAGTCGTGAAAATCTAGCCCTCCTGGTGACATAGTTTTTGGTGAGAAATTGTTTTGGGGTGGATCCGGACCCTACTCATCGAGCACTTTCCGATGACACCTCTTTCGTTTTCGTGCGATGCTTAGTTTGGATTTTACAGAGGGGTTAACCGCCCCCCCGAGACGAGGTGTGATGATTTGACCGGAAAGACCGGAAAGGGTAAAAAGAAAAGAGGACAATTTGAAAATAAATATACATTTATATGTCCGGAAAAACAATGTGGCAATGTAAATTCAAAACCAACGATGAATAACCAACGAGAGCGCTGTCTAAATAGGTTATGACGGATTTCTTGGGGGAGCTCCAACCCATTAGAATATGAGTGCCTGCTATAACAACGCCTGCAAACAAAGATATTTTATCTTCATATTCCTACTACACTCAGTCACTGTACACATACCGGATCTTTGATACCTTTGAAATTACTTCGATATCTGAACATTCGGATACAGTACGGTAAGCAACGTCGAATGGCATTCGCATAATGCAAATTGAAGCTATGGCGACGAAACGCGAGGACTTCGAAAAATTAAAACGAACTTTTGATCTTGAGGCTTGACCTGGCATGCCTGGGTTGAAATGTTATTCAACGGTTGCCCATGGGCTATCCCTTCATGCCAAAAATGGGTAGTTTTGGGAGAAAACGAAAAAAACGCGGGTCGACCGAAGAAATGAGCTCGACTTTTGACTTTGCAAATTAATGTGATTTCTGAACTGTTTGCTCGAGTACCTCACGGCAAGTCAAATGACACCTACTTGATGAAAATTGAAGACATAGCGACGAGGATAGAGAGCTTCAAACGACTCAAGCTAGTATTCGATCTTGTGATTTGACATTTACAGGTCCCGGTTCTAAATGTTACTTGAGGTTCACCACGGACTGTTGCTTGATACTAGAAGTGGGTAAGCTAGGGCGAATAAAAAAATGCGAGGCAATGAAATAAATTGGCTTGGCTTCCGAAATTAGTTTGATTTCGTAGCATTATAATACGGCACGAGCCACGCCGAATGACACCCAGTTGGTGCAAACTGAACCCATTGCGACGAATCACGAGGACTTCGAAAAATTCAATCTAGCCTTTGACCTTGAGTTTTAACCTTGACAAATCCCGGTTTCAAAATGTTACTCGATGGTTCATAATGGACTATCGCTCGATAGTGGATCTTGGTAGGCTTGTGCAAAAACCACGAAAGCATGCGAGACGACCGAAGAAATCAGCTTGAATTTTGCTCCGTTGAGATTATTGCGAATTTTACACTTTCTGGCACCACACAACAAACGATGTCGAATGACATCCATTTTCTGTAAATTGAAAACATACCGACGAAACGCAAGCTCACTAGAAAAAAAAAACTCAATAAAATCATTGACCTTCACATGTTCCGGTTTTAAATGTTGCTGGAGTGTTAACCACTGGCTATCGCCTTATACCAGATTTGGATGGGTTTGAGCGAAAAAAAATGAGGAGACCGAAGGATCAGCTTGGTCTTCGCCTTTGAGAAATAATTAGATTGGCAAGCTTCCTTATACCGCATAACAAGCCACGTCCAACGTCTGATTGAAATTGAAGCGATAGCAGCCGAACCTCGCTTTCGGTCGATACCATTTCAAAACCGCTATACAATAAACCAAGCTGACCTTTGATCCTGAAATTTGACCTTGACTTGTACTGGTTTGAAATGTCACGCTGATTCACCACAGGATATCGCTTGTCACGAGATGTGGGCGGGTTTCGGTGAGAACGAAAAAACGGTATGCAACTGCAGAAACCGGCTTGCGTTGGACCTTGACCGTTAGGATGGTCACGTGAGACCTATGTAGTTGCTTCCAGCGTGTTCAGCACAAGCAAAAGCATTTGTGGTAATTGATTCAAACGATCATAAACCCGTCGCTGAATGCCAATGCCAATACAAATACGTCTCTGAATCGTCGCTGAATACGAATGCGACTATGACGACAACTTGACGTTCGTACTTAAGGTCGCCCATTACTTCCCCTCCATGATCTTGAAGATACACAGGGTCACCCAGATTTACGTTTGTTTTATAGATATCGATACATGCGCAGTGAAATGCAACCCAAGACACATAATGTCTTGCAGTGTTGCGAACTTGTTGCTCCGCAAACCACAATTTTGTACCCAAGGGAAGACAAGATGGTCAAGGTTCAGGCCTCGACAGTAGCAATCAGCTACTGGGGTGATGTTTAGCGACATATGTGACGCTTGTGGCGATTGAAATCGATATCAGTTTTTGTCGGTTAACCAATAAGTTAAGTTACCCAATTACAGTGCATAATTGTTGTGATAATAAAAAGAATAGCTTTCCTGGAATGGAACTCAATAAAACACAGCCGTACGTACAGGGGCAGTCCGCCCACTAAGGCACTTAAGGCAGTGCCTCACCTCAGTAGAGCTGACACATATTTCTGATGTTGTTTTCGTACATAGCGATGCTCTTCCATTGGATGCTCTTCCATCCATTGGAAAATCACAAAATGAAAAAGTTGACATGCAACGTTCATCGGTGATCCGTAGTTATCGTGAAAATTAAAATTAAGATTTACATATTCAATTTGGAACAGCTCTATCATTAATCTGAAATACGTATGAGTGAGGCCAGCCTTAATCCAAATGTCGCAATGTTATGCGCTTTCGTTGCATACGAGGCATAGGGTATAAAAAGAAAAAAAGAAAAAAGCACCCTTCGTAAGATGTTTCTGCGGAGAGCATTGCACCGTTAGAGGAAATTGTTTGCAAGTTGACCGTGCTACATCGGAACATGCTGCACACAAAAAGTTCGCATTGATTCATGAAAGTAAGGAATTATGCTACACTGCGGGGTTGGTACACGTTTCCTACCTGCATAGATGGGTAGGAGAGGTGAGAAATTCTGCCCAACTAAAAGAGTTCAGGAACGGTGGGCTAAGATTGGGCTTTGATGTGGTCCTTCCCAGCTATATCCCCCCTAACAGCCTCCTTTGCAGCATAATTGGTTTATGGTACACAATGCATGCAAAACTGGAAACATTTTATGCCAAATTCAAATGGTTAGAAACTTGTGCAAAATATGAAAACAAATTTTATAATTAGTTTTCCTTGGCACCGCTAGGCAACTCAAAACCAGCTCTGGATCTTCCAATGCATCAAATTTGTACTGGTATGTTGAACTGTTCCCAATTGAAAACCAGGCTGAATCTGACCAAATGATTGGTCTGATCCTTGGGCTTATAATATTGTTCATGTTCCTCATAGTTGGCAACCAAGTGCCCATGCCTGGAGTTGGTATGTGGTCTGGACCCCCTGGTTTAGTGTCCTGCTAATCTTAGTATGTCATTCTCCATATGCACTGTGAAAATATGCCTTGGAAATATGAACTTGGATCCCCTGACTTTGTGAGAGATCTCCAGTCCTGCAAGTGCCAAGGAAGTTTGGTAGGGAGAGTGGAAGGGGATGTTGGCAATCTCGAAATGTGACCAGCTATGACTAGGTTTAATCATTGGTTGACACATGTGGAAATTTTGTTGGTGTTTTTCCAATTGCAATGCTCCATAATGTTTTTAAGGGACCCTGAAACCCTGGACAAACTTAAATTTGTATCTTTTATAAACTTGGATCCTTAGTGTATGAACCAATGCATTTCCAGGTTTGGCAAATGTATAGTCTTGTCTGGCAAACAAATATATTTGGTTATTCTTAAATCCCTCTTTCTGATGTGCTGTGCTTCTATGGAATGTGCAAATGTAGCCATATCCATTTTAGAGAACGCTGATGATAATGCATGCAAGACATCTTATTGTTGTGCTTTAAGGCATTCACAGGACATGTTTCACACATGTCCTGTTACCTCCAGAAACCAAACAAAGGGGTCATTTGGAAGGTTTTAATTTTTCCATTAATTAACCCGTCCCTTTTCGGGAGGGGTCTTCAACCGACCCCTCAGGTTTTTCGCTGATATTGAACGAACGGCGCGCGGCAGCGCGTCAAAATTTGACATACTTTTTCTAACATCAATTTGGCTTTCACGATTTAATGGATACAGATATTTTAATGAAACTTCTAGTGTTTGCTTACCTTTAGGGATGCAACAAAACGTACGAGAGGATTTTTCTTCGGTTCTTGACTTCGTATGAATGCTGCATATTTGCCCATAGCAGTCCAAATCGAAGATTCTGGCTAAAGTAAGCATTTTTATTCGGGCACGTTGACTTCTAGCAACGTTTCTTGGTCTGCTCTGCCCATTAGAAACGGAAAATTAAAGAAAACTTGAAAACTCAAAATATTGAAATTTCAAAGTAATTTTATTTTGTTCGGGGGGAGTGGGATTTCGCTGTTCTTTTCTGGCTCCAAAGTTTTTTTCTCTCAAATATCCCCCAAAATGAACTCCCTGGAGCCAACAACATAATGTAAGTCTTGAAAAGTCGTGAAACTCTAGCCCCCTAAAATCTGACGTCATTTTGGGAAAAAAATGTTTTCGGGGTTGAATCCGGACCCTACTCGACGAGTGCTTTCCGATGACACCTCCTTCGTTTTCGTGCGACGATTAGTTTGAATTTTAGAAGGGGTTACTATCCCCCGGAGACGGGGTGTGAGGATCTGACCGGAGAGCCGGCGCGGGTTAAAAAGTGATCCGTTGGATTGGGATTTTATGTTGTCAATTTTGAAAAACAAAACAAAACAATTCTCCAATTTTGTGTGGGAAATTATGTTCTTTTTTCATTAATGTTAGGCTAGACTAGGAAATGGGCATATCACATTTTATTTTACACCTTATTTTACGCCATGTTACCTAACTCAAAGCCACTTTCTTTGTGTTATCTTGCTTCCCAGGTGAAAAGTAAGCATTTGGAGAGGAAATTAGCGGTCACACTAGCTTCATCACTTTTATAAAGAGTATTTTGGTAAAAATGTAAGTCCGAAAAATACCTGGAAGCACAATTCCATGGATATTTTTTGTGTGAAAAGTATAGATACCAAACAAGTTCCGACTTCTTGGAACCGAAAAAAATACAGTGGTCGAAATCTGACGATTTTTTTTTTTGGTGGAAGGGGGCGGGGGGTTCAGTGGTGACTGCCTCACCCGATTTCGATGCCTCGGACCGCCCCTGTGCATGTATATTCGCATGCCAGATCCCTCTTCCCGGAGCTTGGTTGGCGTGCACCACGTGCGCTTGCATTATTTTCGACCGGTGAATTTGCCTGAAGCAAATTTGGCGATTGATCGATACATTTTGAAGCCGCTTCGGCCAAAGCTGATTAAGCTATTGCCACTATGATTATACACTGTAATTGGCTAAATTGGTGCGCGCACAGATACAAAATTGATATCGATCACCATTGTCAATCGCGTCATATATGTAGTTTTACGTCAACCTAGCAGCTGACGCTGTTTCAGCCTTGCTCAATAAGCCTTGGTCAAGGTTTATGTTATTCAACAACGTCCTGGGATTTCTGTCTGCTGATTTGCCACTTTGAGATTTTGTGACAAGTAGCAAGTTGAGCGAGTTGATTGGCTTGATCGGCTTCACCCAAGATCGCCAGAGTAATATATGCATCTGCCTAGCTGATAATGTGCTGATAAGCACATTATCAAGTACCTAGGAAAAATAAAATTGATGACACAGTTCATTTAATTAAACTGAATCAGCCCATAATTGTGTCGGTAGGCAGAACTAGTGTTGCTCCTCCTTGCCGAAAGATGGCAGAGGGTGCACGCTGTGGCTTGTGATTCTAGGACAGATGCACGGGAGGACAAGTGTATGTATGGCAGATGTACGTAAGCAGGTGTACGCAAGCAAATCTACGTATGCACAAAAGTACGTACGACAGATGTACATAAGCGCAGATGTACGAAAACGCACAAGTACGTGTGGCAAACGTACATTTGTTCTTACGTACATCTGCCATACTTACATCCAGGGGCGTCGCGGGGGTAATTGCCCCCCCCCCTGCCGTGAGACTCGGGGGGGGGGGGGCGCCGCCCCCCGAAATTTGAGGAGGCCCCAGGACGAAAAGGAGGCCCCCAGGACGAAAAGGAGACCCTCAGGACGAAAAAGAGGCCCCCAGGACGAAAAGGATGCCTTCTAAGACGAACAGGAGGCCCTCCAGGACGAAAAGGAGTCCCTCCAGGACAAAAAGGAGGCCACCATGACGAAAAGGAGGCCCTCCAGGACTAAAAGGAAGCCCCCAGGACGAAAACGAAACCCCCAGGACGAAAAGGAGGCCCTCAGGACGAAAAAGAGGCCCCCAGGACAAAAAGAAGGTACGTCAGGACGAAAAGGAGGCCCTCCAGGATGGAAAAGAGGCCCTCCAGGACGAAAAGGAGGCCCTCCAGGAAGAAAAGAGGCCCTCCAGGATGAAAAGGAGGCCCCCAAGACGAAAAAGAGATTGTACAACTTAGGGGCCTGCAGGAGGAGGCCCCTAATTTGTAAAAAGAAGTCACCTAGGAGAGGGTAGGAGGCCCCAGAAATCAAGCGAGTGCCAAATATTGACACAGAGGCCCAGAACGAAAAGGCCACCAGGACGAAAAGGATGCACTCTAGGACGAAAAGGAGGCCCTCCAGGACGAAAAGGAGGCCCTCCAGGACGAAAGGGAGGCCCTTCATGACGAAAAGGAGGCCCTCCAGCCCACAGTTTCCCATTCCCGAACCATATAAGGGTCTAAAAACAATAGGAGGCCCTAACACAATGGAGGCCCCTTTTCTGGGAGCAGGAGGCCCCCTTTCGATCTCGCCCCATCACCCTGGAAGAATTTCGTGGCGAAGCCACTGGGTTGATGAATGGGATATATTTGTAAGATATGCTTAGCATCAGCCTCGCTGCAATGTAGAGGGCAGCGGGAAGACTCTTTTGTGAGAGAAAGCATTGAGATGTTGGTTGCTTTTGATACTTAGGCATTTATCCACATATTACTTATTTATACTCTAGTATGGCCTAGTTTTCAGTGACAAATAATGATTATTGCTATTGCGTGTTGAGTAAATAATGCACCATGCCAAGAACAAACAGTACATTAATATGAAGTCTACATTAATATGAAATGAAAGGGCCTAAAACAATAGGAGGCCCTAACACAATGGAGGCCCCTTTTCGGGAAGCAGGAGGCCCCCTTTCGATCTTGCCCCCCCCCCCGGAAGAATTTCGTTGCGACGCCACTGCTTACATCTGCCATGCGTACTTTTGCGCAGACGTACACTTGCTTGTGTAAACTTGCTTACGTACATATGTCATGCATAAATTTTCCCTTACGTACATTTCGCCTATAGTCACAAGCCGCATCGCGCACCCTGCGCCATCTTTTGAGGAGGAGGAGCAGTACTAGTTCTACCTAGCGACACAATTATGGGCTGTTTGTTTATTTGTTTGTTTATTGGTTGGTTCACGACACACTTTATGCACATTCACGGCTAATGGCGCCGCCCACACTGTTTCGCCGGTGGGCCGCGGGATTGGGAAATGTCCTGAGTATGGGCTGATTCAATTTCATTCAATGAACTGTCATGAATTTTCCTGGATAGTAATGATCATGGGTGTAACCACGGTTTCGAAATTTGGATGGATAAACCGAAAGTTTGGAGAAGACATACGGGTACCCCCACCAAAAAAAACCCATGTTGGCTTAGCATGCAAAACGTGGATTTTTTTCATCGGAGTATGATCACTTCTCCTGCGGCGAATCGGCTCGGTTTCATCCGGCATAACTCGCAAACCAATGGACCCATCGACACCAAACCTACACCACGGTGTGGCCGAGACAATCTTTAAGGGTGGCAGTGTGAACATTTGTGTCCGCCAGCAGTGGGGCCTGCCTCGTTACACGGCTGGCTAGGGAAATTGAGCTCCCTTGGGTCACCACAGCCGCCCCTCCTCTTTCCGTCCATACGTTTCCATTCCAATGCCCATCTCATTCCAACATCCATGTTCTTCACCTGGCCCTGCAACACCAACTATCCCTACTATGAGCAGGCAGGGCAACTTCCCTGGCCCTGCCCACCAGCTCAGTTTTATCGGGGTAGCCGCGCCCCCTCGGACCGTCCCTCGGGGTTGACGGATTTCTGGAGGTTGAGGTCCCCCGTCGTACGGTGCTAGTTGTGAAGGGGGACCAACACACCTCTTTGGTCCTGATATCCCGGAGGAGCGGGCGGGCCCGTGGGGCCTCACGCTGGCCAAGTGACAGGAGCCTACAGGAGACAACATCTTTGTCTCCTGTAGGCATAAGACTGCGGGGTTCCGCTGGGATAAAACGTATTGAAGGTCGGTAAAATTGTCTCTAAGGCCGCGTATGTTCGATTATAAAACTAGAGACGGCATTTCGGTTGTTGGCTAGCTTAGTGTGTGCGTGTGTGTGTGTGTGTGTGTGTGTGTGTGTGTGTGTGTGTGTGTGTGTGTGTGTGTGTGTGTGCGTGCGTGCGTGCGTGCGTGCGTGCGTGCGTGCGTGCGTGCGTGCGTGCGTGCGTGCGTGTGTGTGTGTACACCACACCCCCCAAACCCACACACACAAACCAAACAAACACACAAAAAAACATACATTATATTTTAAAAAAATGTGTGTGCATGTCTACACTGAGTTTTAGCAACTACCGTCTGCACCCTGCTTCGAGTTGGGGCTCGGATATGCACCAAGCGAGGATGTCCTTGGACGTGATAGTGATGTATCCCCCTCGGGGGGAGACGCCGTGCAGGACAACATGTGCTTCTCAGCGTGCACCAGACTGCCCGTCCCTGTCACCGATGGGGTGTTCAACCGAGTTGGCGGTGGTGGCGGACCCATCGATCCAGGCAGCCCAGTCGGACCCTCAACTCGCCTGCGTGGCGAAGGTGTAGCCGCCGAGGGCGGAGGGGTCGCTGCCGGCTGCTGGCCCACAGGCTCCGGGCTCAAAGAGACGGGCGGCCGTCAGGCTGTACGCCCACGGGCCCCCCAAGTCCGGGGCTCCATGGCGCACCACAACTCGTGGGATGTTTCGCTCAACCGTCAGGGGGTGTCCAGATGGCTGGGGGACAGAGCGGGTGGAGGGCTTACATGGAATCGGGTACGACGCTGTGGTGCTGGAGGAAGGCGTTGGTGTGGGCGTCGGTGTCGTTGTAGGACGCTTCCTCCTCTGTGCTTCACGCCACTCACCCTCCTCCTGGCCCAGGGGCGCTGTGGCGGGTGAAGCAACACTCAGTGGAGCCGATCTCTTTTCCGGGGCTTCGGAAGCCTGCTTAGGAAGCGCTGCTCGTTTATCTCCGTCGGCTTCGGGGGGCCGGTGGTTCCACGTCACCGGCTCACAGGGAGCGAGATGATGCTGTTCGCTTTGTTGGCGAGTGGACAAGGAGACCGAATTCACGGAGAAGAGTGCTCAGTTGGTCCATGAGGTCATCCGTTCGGATGTCAGTGTGTTGCGGGGCTGACATAGAGTTTGCAACTTTTGCTGCGTATGAGATTTTCGGGTGTGACTGATCATAACTATCTCTAGCTTCTCGAAATGCCACCCTTCGAGTGCGCCTAATTGAATTGATTTCCTTTTCTTTCAAGTAGCATGGACATGTTTGGTCGTATGACGTGTGGGGGCCTTGTCCCCTGCCACAGTTCGTGCAAAATGTCGGCTCCGAGGTGCAGCACTCACTAGCATGGTCGTAGGGGGCACATCTGCCACATACAGGACGGTTTCTACAATATTGATTCGTGTGACCATATCTCCGACACTTAAAACATCTCATCGGATTGGGGAGAAAGACTGATATTGACTCGGACTTAGCCCACCCTACAGCGTCCTCATCTGTGGTGCTGAATGCTAAGATGATGCTGTTCGTTGAGATCAATTCCGCTCCTCTCCTCACCTTCATCTTCCTAGCTCCAGTCAGACCAAACTCAGACAGTCCATCTACAATCTCCTCCTCTGGCACATCTCGTAGGTCAAAGCAGTGTATTACGCCCCGTCAGGAATTCTTTGTTTTGTGAGGCTTTATGATAATTTGAATGGATTCGTCGACCATCCTATCACCCTTCACACTATATATGAACTCGGACACCCGTGGTGCGGTCTCTGCCTCTTCCACCAGCGCGAACTCCACTTTCAAAGAGCCGTCCCTCAACTTCTCACATCACAAGATCTTCTCTAGTCGATCGCAACCGTCTTTGGAAGGGCGACAACGAAGCGAGGCATTTCGTCTGACCTCTAAAAATAAGAATGCGGGGGCACAGAAACTATGTGTCTGGCCCCTACGAGAGGGACCAGGAGAGTGTTCTTGGTTAGTGGATGCCATTGTATGTTTTGTTTCGACTCCTCGGACGCCCCACCTCTTAGGGACCCTACCGGGGCACGCCTGGGTCCTGCGGACGAGAGGTCGCCTGGCGCCCGAGGAGCTATACGGGGCAGGCGGCGCCTTCGTCCGACCGGGAGAGAGAGGCTCACCACCCCGACCGGGATCCCGCACCTCCCACCACTTGACCCCGGCCGGCCGGGCCGGCGAGCACCGGAAAAAGTCCCAGGCCACCGGCCCGAGGCAACAAGCCACTTGGCACGAATGAGGCCCACGGGCCCGCCCGCCCCTGCGGTATATCGGGACCAAAGAGGTGTGTTGGTCCCCGAAATAACTAGCACCGTGCGACGGGGGACCTCAACCTCCAGAACTCTGTCAACCTCGAGGGACGGGCCGAGGGGGCGCGGCTACCCCGATTAAACTGAGCTGGTGGGCAGGGCCAGGGAAGTTGCCCTGCCTGCTAATAGTAGGGATAGTTGGTGTTGCAGGGCCAGGTGAAGAACATGGATGTTGGAATGAGATGGGCATTGGAATGGAAACGTATGGACGGAAGGAGGAGGGGCGGCTGAGGTGACCCAAGGGAGCGCCATTTCCTTAGCCAGCCGTGTAACGAGGCAGGCCCCATTGCTGGCGGACACAAATGTTCGCACTGCCACCCTTAAAGATTGTCTCGGCCACATCGTGGAGTCGGTTTGGTGTCGATGGGTCCATTGGTTTGCGAGTTATGCCGGATGAAACCGAGCCGATTCGGTGCACGAGAAGTGATCATACTCCGATTAAAAAATCCACGTTTTGCAAGCTAAGCCAATTGACGACAGAGGATTTAGGTGCAACCCGTTCTCCTATTACATCGGTGTCGCTCACGTGCAGCACATTGCCTCGATCGCACCGAAATTGTGTCAAATGTGTAGCAAACACTGGGTTTTCATGTGGTGTGACACATCTCTCGTTCCTTACGATGTGAGCCGAGCCGGGCGCCAGTATGTGGCGGCCAGGATTGTCGTCTGAAAGAGCCCCAGCCCCATGTTAAAAAGGAGTGGATGTGTCGCTCGAATCGGAGCGCTTGGCACGCGCTACGCTTCATCCACCCATACAAATTGTACATTGCCGGATAGCCCATGTGGCGGGCTATCCGCCCACCACATTTGATGCCTCTAGTACGTGTAGCTCTCTGCTCAGAGTTGCCCAACTCAAAATAGATTCACGCGCCTGACGGTCGCACGATACGGTGCACTCGGCCGCCGACCACAAAAACATGCAGGTCCCTATAGGGCGCGTGTTTGCACAAAGTCTCATAGTCCTGCGACCTGTGATATCTGCTGTGGCCCTGGATAACTGATTTCGATATGACCCCAGTTGACGGCACGTGGCACGTGCCTACGTGCCACGAGCAACCAGAATCCACAGCCATAATCTTTCCCCGGTTTCGGCGCATCACGTGTGAACATTTGAACGAAATCCTCCCGGCCGTTTACGCACAGCATGCGTCGAAGCGGCACATACACACAGGTATACTGACATATACACAGACAAACATTTCTTGACAACTTTGCAAAACCGATCGCCATGTATTAGATCTCCGATAGAGATTTATCGTGACTTAGTCACTCTAAATCTAAATCTACGATTTTAAAAAATCAAAACCGAAAGAACAGTAACTAGTGTCGCGACAAGTACCGTGCGAAGCCTCTCAGCGGGATACGTACCGCGGGAAGCCTCTCTGCAGGATCAGTTCCTCGAGAAGGTAAGTAGCGCGTGAAGCCTCTCCGCGGGACACGCGCCGCAGGAAGGTATGTGGCGCCACAAGTACCGCGGGAAGCCTCTCTGCGGAATAAGCACCACGGGAAGGTGACGGGCGCGGGTAGCCTATCCGTGGGAAAAGTACTGCGAGAAGTTAAGTAGCGCCACAAATAACGCGGAAAACCTTCAATCCGGCCGGGTCGACGCCCGGATTGAGGGCTTTGCCTAACCGCAACTCGCCCTTCATCCTCCTGGACTGGCAGAAATTTCCCAGATAGTAAAAGTGCACCGGCGTTAGAGCTGACAACTGCGTCACTCCGGCACGATACAGATGGGCACATTTTTGCACCCCGACTGCGAGTTCGTACTCCGATCAGGGGGAGGGGAGGGGCGTCGAAGCAGGCCACGTGGGGACGTCACGCTCGTAGTCGTTCAGCGGAGATGATTGAGACATTCGTGGCGGGGAAGGGGAATCTAGAGCGTCAGGTGTGAATAAGTATTGGCCCAAGTTGCTGCTGGCTGGCCATCGCCTCCACGTGCACCCAGCTCGACTGCCTTTGACTACAAGTGAATTACCACTGCAACTCTGTCTGGAATCATCACCGTCAAACGTGCTACTTCCTAATGACGTTTCGCTTGACGTTCATAAAACGTGAAGCGTTTGAGGCGGATACGCATCATGTGCAGATGATGCGGCCCACCTGCAGAACTATGTTATCTCCTGTATAACAGCATTAATCCTAGTGATCTAGAACTTGATGGTATCTTTGGATCCTCCGAAATGTAGGTCCCTGTGTGCATCGGGTACAAGGTGTGCGATGCGACGCTGCAACATGCGACTGCGATGCAAGAACTGGGTGTGCTGTCCGTTCCCTTTGCCGGTTCCAGCCAGGTTTGCTGCCATATGAAAATTCGTCATCGGTGTGGATGTGCTGCTCGGTCAACTCGGTGGACAGACGCTGACCAGCTAGGGCCTCCAGGTCGTGACGTAACGCACTCAAACATACCTGTTTCACCAACAGGAAAAGAAGTCTCTAAAAACGTGCAAAAGCAGGCCAGCACGCCGAAGATAATCTTCAAGCGGTTGAAAATTCATTAATCGCCTCACAGACATTTATCTCTGTCTATTTATTGGTCGAACAACCTCCTACAGCCTTGACATCTGGCAAGGCGGTTATTTACCGAGGCCATCCTCCGCTCGTGAATGCTGGGAGGAGGGGCGCCATGCCTTATGCTCCCAGCGGGCCCACTGCCCAGCCTGACGCTGGGAGAGGGGCCTCGCCACGGACTCTTCTTCAGCGGCCCGTGGCAGGATACACTGGGATCCTTTGCACGCTTGCTAACTTCACAGGTGGGCAGCACAGCAGTCCGGGGTATCCCGGGCTGCACCGAACACGTTTGCGCCACGTCATTGATGCCGGGCGAGGGCCCGGCGCTATTTAACGACCGCCGCTCTACGTTGGTGCGCACACCAGCATCAGGATTTGGATTGTTGCAGCGTCGCTCGTGGCGGTGGCCGACGACGCCACGTTTGGAGGTGAGTCTCCCCCCGTTGGAAATCTACCTGAGATATATTTGCTACCTGAGAGGATTTTCCAGAAGTACGTGCAAATCGGTGTGTGTGTGTGTGTGTGTGTGTGTGTGTGTGTGTGTGTGTGTGTGTGTGTGTGTGTGTGTGTGTGTGTGTGTGTGTGTGTGTGTGTGTGTGTGTGTGTGTGTGTGTGTGTGTGTGTGTGTGTGTGTGTGTGTGTTTGTCCGTGTCCGTGTCCGTGCATGTCCGTTTGTGTATGTGTGCGTGTGCGTGAGAGAGAGAGGGAGAAGATGAAAGATTGCAAGAAGAAACGAAAGAAAGAAAAAGAGAAAGAAAGAAAGAAAGAAAAAAGTAAGAAGTAAGAAACGAAAGATAGACACTGGGGTTTTTAGCTTTGCACAATCTCACATGAACTTGAATCAGTCTAATCACCATAATGTATAACATTTGTGATTGGTGTTGTACGATGAAATTGCCTGGAGCGTACATCCATAGTTGTGTTGGGGGGCGGACGGGACATTGGAGATGGGGATTTCGGGGTAGGTAATCAGGTAGATGGGGAGGACCTAGGATTGGACTGCAAGGACTGAGGAGGCTTCCTGGACCGTTGGACCAGAGTCCACTCCCCACCCTCTGGGGTTGATCTTGGATGGGCCTCGTGGGCGCTAAATGACCAACCATGGTCGATGCGCCCTAAAACCACAATCACTCACTCACTTGGATGGGCCTCAGATGGGCGAGCGGGCATCCACTCGTGGAGGGTGTGGCCTCAGTCGCCTCACTGTCAAGTTCGGTTGGCTGCCCTTGCCTTCCAGGCGACGACAGGGGGACCCCGAAAGATCGCAGCAGGGTCATCAGCTGAGCTATGAGCTCAGATGCCATATCGGGCTGTATGTGTTCAGGACCTACGGGAGATTTCTTGTTCTTCTTTTCTTGTTGAGATGTTGTGTGGTTGCAGGGTTTTGTTGTGCTTTTGTCGCATACGACACCCTTGGGTGGGCTGCCTCATAAAACTCACGCGCCCCTCTAAATGTGAACTTTCTAGAAAATGTAATTGCAACTATCTCCTTCTCTTTTAGAAAAATAGGACAGGAACGGTCATCAGCAGCATGGTGATTTTGATTGGGGCCACAATTAGAGCACGTTGTGCTCTCCGCTTCACATTTATCTCTGGCGTGTTCCGTTGAACCACATCTTGCACATATTTCACGATTTCTACAGTACTGCGAAGTGTGTCCGAAACGGGAACACCGGAAGCATCTCATCGGGCTAGGATACGGGCACGGACCTTTACACGGACGTATTCAACGATGATGAACTCTGGAAGATCAGTCCTGCGTGAAATGTTGGTAAAAAGTGTCTGTTCGTCGAGTTTCTTGCCCTTTCCTAATCGTTATCCTTCGCGCCTCCACCACTCCCCACTCTGCCAAGCCGTCCACCACGTCAGCGTCCGACACATCCCTGAGGTCATAACAGTTGATGACGCCTTTAGAGTACTTTTTCGTATTGTGTAGAAGAACTTGGATATTTACGGTGACTGTTCGCCTACTACCTTCATTCCGTACAGTGTATCTTAATTCAGTTGCTTCCATCGCCCACCTTGAGTCATCTGTAGTTTTAAATTCCACCTCCAGGCCTCCGTCTCTGAGTTATTGGAACCACAGTGCCACCCCCATCCTGACGCACGCCTCTTTTCTTTGAAATGTTGTAAGTGACGATAGACTTTTACCTTCTTCCACAAACTTGATAATGAGAATGCGTGGCGCGGGAAGACTGGTATGTTGGCTGGTCTGTCCTCTACTAGAGGGAACAGGGGATATTTTTTGTGTGTGTTTGTGATTGCCATGTAGTGTGATTGGTCTCAGCTCCTCGGGCGCCCTACCGCATATGGCCCTACTGAGGGGACGCCTGGGTCCCGCGAAGGGGAGGTCGCCAGGCGCCCGAGGAGCTATACAGGGCAGGCGGCGCCTTCGCCCGGCCGGGAGAGAGAGACTCACCACCCCGACCGAAATCCAGCGCCGCCCACCCCTTGAACCCGGCCGGCCCGAGGCGACTAGCCGCTTGGCCCGCGTGAGGCCCCGCGGGCCCGCCCCTCCGGGATATCAGGACCAAAGAGGTGTGTTGGTCCCCCGTCAAAACTAGCACCGTGCGACGGGTACCTCAACCTCCAGGACTCCGTCAACCCCGGGGGACGGGCCGAGGGGGCGCGGCTTCCCAGAAAAAAAACTGAGCTGGTGGGCAGGACCGGGGAAGTTGCCCTGCCTGCTCATAGTATGGATAGTTGATGTTACAGGGCCAGGTGAAGGACATGGATGTTGAGATGAGATGGGCATTGGAATGGGAGCGTATGGATGGAAGGACGAGTGAGGCACTCTTAGTCTGACCTCTTCCCGGCTGCCTGTTGGTCTGGCCGCCGGATTCTTGAGGCATGTAATCCCCCACCCGTAAAGGTGATGCCTCGTCGGGGGGGGGGTGAGACGTGAGAGATTGGTAACGCTTAAAAGCAGGTGAATGAGTGATGCATACGAAAAGTTCCATTTTCGTAACGAAGCAATCATGAGAAGTATATCTTTCTACCCTCTTCGTAACGTTCTTCTTCTCTTAGTCACGGATAATCTGTTGTATGTCGCAGGACATTCACAATGAGTGAATGCGGAAGGTTGGAAAATATTCTATCTCTTCCTGTTATCTACACTTGCCGAGTTGATCATGCTTACAGTTCTCCTGCTTAGCTTCCTAAATATATACATTCATGATTACATATCAAGTCATACTTTACGGAAGGAATACTTGACCACTGAGATGTATACGAACGTCAACAAAACGAATATCGGACCACTAAACACCAGCACATCTGTAACACCGATTAGATGTAATATTTGTTTTTAACAAATTCCCACCTTGCTAGCAATTTCAAGTGCCCAACTCCTAAATCTAAATATAAATCTACGATTTTGAAATACGTAGTGCTCAAGGGGAAGGATATCGGCTGGTGAGGAAACACGAGGGAGTTGGAGCTTTGTAGCTCGGCTGTTGCTTTAGCCTGTACAGGTCGGCTGTTGTTTAAGTTTGTACAGATTGTCTGTGGTTCTGATGGTGCAGGTCGGCTGTGGTTTAAGTTTGTACAGATTGTCTGTGGTTCTGATGGTGCAGGTCGGCTGTGGTTCTGACTGGTGCAGGTCGGCTGTGGTTCTGACTGGTGCAGGTCGGCTGTGGTTCTGACTGGTGCAGGTCGGCTGTGGTTCTGACTGGTGCAGGTCGGCTGTGGTTCTGACTGGTGCAGCTCGGCTGTGGTTCTGACTGGTGCAGGTCGGCTGTGGTTCTGACTGGTGCAGGTCGGCTGTGGTTCTGACTGGTGTAGCTCGACTGTGGTTCTGACTGGTGCAGGTCGGCTGTGGTTCTGACTGGTGCAGGTCGGCTGTGGTTCTGACTGGTGCAGGTCGGCTGTGGTTCTGACTGGTGCAAGTCGGCTGTGGTTCTGACTGGTGCAGCTCGACTGTTGGCTTTAGCGTTGGAGGCGTCGTTGTGACGTTGGCTTCGGCAGCGAGGTTGTGGATTTCGCAGTAGCACCCTGGGTGAGGTTTTTGCGATGGATGGCATAGCCATTCGACTTTTGCAACCATGGCGCCTTCGAATTAAATCACAATTGCAGGAATGTAAAGGATGTTTGTTTCTAATACCCCAAATCCCACCCAAATATACAATGAAAAAATGTCAGAATCGACCATCAGGACAGACATAAAGACATACAGACATGGAAGATCAGTGCAGTTATGAGCCACAAGGGCACTTCTTGGTTGCACTCTGGACACTGTACCAGTTGCCCACTAAATCCGTCGATGAGCCCTCCCTAGAATACCGAAAAGCAAGCCCTCTATTCTTATAATGATGGTCTATGCTGTTTTAAATATGTCCATTGTGCTGCTACTGACAATGGTTTCTGACAGCTGGTTCCAGTGTTCCCAGTCGGTGAAAAAGACTGCCTTAACCTTGTCCTGTTGTTATTAACTTAATTTTGAATTGATTACTTCTAATTGCATCATTTATGTTAAATTCACACATTCAAACTCGGCACCGGCGGCAGAGTGGGCGGGTGTGTGCGTGTGTGGGTGGGACCCGCTCCTCAGGCCGGACGGCAGAGTGGGCGAGTGTGTGCGAGATTGGGGGGACCCGCTCCTCAGGCCGGACGGCAGAGTGGGCGAGTGTGTGCGAGTGTGGTGGGACCCGCTCCTCAGGCCGGACGGCAGAGTGGGCGAGTGTGATGTCCTCCCCACAGAGGGTGGGTGGCCCGCTCCTCAGGCCGGACGGCAGAGTGGCGAGTGTGTGCGGAGTGGGTGGGGCCCGCTCCTCAGGCCGGACGGCAGAGTAGGCGAGTGTGTGCGGGAGTGGGTGGGACCCGCTCCTCAGGCCGGACGGCAGATAGGAGTGTGTGCGTGGGCCGCTCCTCAGGCCGGACGGCAGAGTAGGCGAGTGTGTGCGGGAGTGGGTGGGACCCGCTCCTCTCAGGCCGGACGGCAGAGTAGGCGAGTGTGTGCGAGTGTGGGTGGGACCCGCTCCTCAGGCCGGACGGCAGAGTAGGCGAGTGTGCGCGAGTGTGAGTGGGACCCGCTCCTCAGGCCGGACGGCAGAGTGGGCAGTGTGAGTGGACCCGCTCCTCAGGCCGGACGGCAGAGTGGGCGAGTGTGTGCGAGTGTGAGTGGGACCCGCTCCTCAGGCCGGACGGCAGAGTGGGCGAGTGTGTGCGTGTGTGGGTGGGGCCCGCTCCTCAGGCCGGACGGCAGAGTGGGCGAGTGTGTGCGGGTGTGGGTGGGGCCCGCTCCTCAGGCCGGACGGCAGAGTGGGCGAGTGTGTGCGGGAGTGGGTGGGACCCGCTCCTCAGGCCGGACGGCAGAGTAGGCGAGTGTGTGCGAGTGTGGGTGGGACCCGCTCCTCAGGCCGGACGGCAGAGTAGGCGAGTGTGTGCGGGAGTGGGTGGGACCCGCTCCTCAGGCCGGACGGCAGAGTGGGCGAGTGTGTGCGAGTGTGGGTGGGGCCCGCTCCTCAGGCCGGACGGCAGAGTAGGCGAGTGTGTGCGTGTGTGGGTGGGACCCGCTCCTCAGGCCGGACGGCAGAGTGGGCGAGTGTGTGCGGGAGTGGGTGGGGCCCGCTCCTCAGGCCGGACGGCAGAGTAGGCGAGTGTGCGGGAGTGGGTGGGGCCCGCTCCTCAGGCCGGACGGCAGAGTAGGCGAGTGTGTGCGAGTGTGAGGTGGGACCCGCTCCTCAGGCCGGACGGCAGAGTAGGCGAGTGTGTGCGGGAGTGGGTGGGACCCGCTCCTCAGGCCGGACGGCAGAGTAGGCGAGTGTGTGCGGGAGTGGGTGGGACCCGCTCCTCAGGCCGGACGGCAGAGTGGGCGAGTGTGTGCGGGAGTGGGTGGGGCCCGCTCCTCAGGCCGGACGGCAGAGTGGGCGAGTGTGTGCGAGTGTGGGTGGGACCCGCCCTCAGGCCGGACGGCAGAGTAGGCGAGTGTGTGCGGGTGGTGGGACCCGCTCCTCAGGCCGGACGGCAGAGTAGGCGAGTGTGTGCGGAGTGGGTGGGACCCGCTCCTCAGGCCGGACGGCAGAGTAGGCGAGTGTGTGCGGGAGTGGGTGGGGCCCGCTCCTCAGGCCGGACGGCAGAGTGGGCGAGTGTGTGCGGGAGTGGGTGGGGCCCGCTCCTCAGGCCGGACGGCAGAGTGGGCGAGTGTGTGCGGGAGTGGGTGGGACCCGCTCCTCAGGCCGGACGGCAGAGTAGGCGAGTGTGTGCGAGTGTGGGTGGGACCCGCTCCTCAGGCCGGACGGCAGAGTAGGCGAGTGTGTGCGGGAGTGGGTGGGGCCCGCTCCTCAGGCCGGACGGCAGAGTGGGCGGGTGTGTGCGGTGTGGGTGGGGCCCGCTCCTCAGGCCGGACGGCAGAGTGGGCGAGTGTGTGCGGGAGTGGGTGGGGCCCGCTCCTCAGGCCGGACGGCAGAGTGGGCGAGTGTGTGCGGGAGTGGGTGGGGCCCGCTCCTCAGGCCGGACGGCAGAGTGGGCGGGTGTGTGCGTGTGTGGGTGGGGCCCGTTCCTCAGACCGGACGGCAGAGTGGGCGAGTGTGTGCGAGTGTGGTGGGACCCGTTCCTCAGGCCGGACGGCAGAGTGGGCGGGTGTGTGCGGGAGTGGGTGGGACCCACTCCTCAGGCCGGACGGCAGAGTGGGCGGGTGTGTGCGGGAGTGGGTGGGACCCACTCCTCAGGCCGGACGGCAGAGTGGGCGGGTGTGTGCGGGAGTGGGTGGGGCCCGCTCCTCAGGCCGGACGGCAGAGTGGGCGGGTGTGTGCGGGAGTGGGTGGGACCCACTCCTCAGGCCGGACGGCAGAGTGGGCGGGTGTGTGCGGGAGTGGGTGGGGCCCGCTCCTCAGGCCGGACGGAAGATTGGGCGGGCGGGCGAGAGCTCTCAGAGCGGCACGCGCCTCAGCACCGCATCGATCTGCGACTGTAACGATCTGGCGGCGGAAATCTCCGCCAGTCGGTCGCCAGCCGACCTGTTGAGCTCACGGCCGGTCACCGCCCACGGCCATCTGGGCGTCCAGTGGAGACACTGCCACCGACACAGGTAAGCGCCGGTGCAAATCCAACTATTGTCAGCTCCTTGCTGTTACAGACACAAAGGCGTAGTGCAAAATGGCCTAAAACGTGCGCAGATAATGAAGCAAAGCTTAAGGATAGATGAAAATTGGATATTTGTAAGTTGGATAAAGAGATATTCATACGTGAAGACGAAAACTTGGACACTTGAAGGCGTATAGTGGAATGTAACCATGTTATATTTCTATCTTGTGTGCGGATTTTATGTTCATGCATGCCATGTTTTGTACCTTCGATTAATATAGCCAGTCTCCCGTTATTGGACAGTTTAACATGCAGTTAACCTTATCAGTAAAAGAGTTGTGACATTGTGAGTCCACTGTCTACTTACTACCTGTCTGTCTGTCTACTTACACTGTCCATTGTCAGTTTTTCAATATCAATATTTTGGCGGGGGGGGGGTCCGGCTCCCTACACACATATACACATTCATCTAGCCGTAGGGTATGCATGCGCAAACAATGAAGCTAAGCTTAGTATGATCGTACTTGGGATCATAGTACGATGATCCTAAGGTACACACGGAAGTCAAGTAGTTCCCGTACACCATAAAACACGGCTTTGCTACACTATGCCAGATCAGCCTACCTACACACGAGGCATAGACACACAACAGGGTATAGGTACCCAACAGAACATAGTTACCCTCATTTCATCGCTGCGCATCACCACGCTTAGCATGTGTCATGCGAGCCAAATGAGACGAGCACGGTGCAGCTGCCGCGACCAGGACCGGTGATTGTTCTGGAAAAAATGTGGGAGATCAGGATCGATGGGTCGTCAGGTCGTAGTGGTTCACTTGGGTAGAAAAAGGTCGTCCGCATGAGTTAATAAGCGTCGCTTTGCCCATTATTTTGCCCTGTACCCATGAGATGAAATCAAATGGCAAAACATTAATTTTGTATCCGACAGGTGCCGTTTCGCTTCATAATGGGAACATTGAGATATCGGGGACTATTCGTCAGGCGCCACTAAATAAAAGAGATGACTACATTATAAACTTGCAAGAACCGCAGGCATTTTCGTATGCTATATGTACACTAACATTTCAAAAATGGAGAATTCCTCGGTAGCTGCCCAGCATACAAGTCTCACATCTCACACAACTGGCAGTTTCGTTTCTCAGGGCCTTCCACAAACCTCCAAAGGGGAAGGGGTACGGAGAGAGCCCTGTGAGCTGTGAGAGGAATTTCTGAGATGGAGGAGAGCCCTCTGAGTTGGGGGAGGGACCATCTCAACTTCGAGAGTTCAGATGATGTGTGTATGCAATTGAGTTTGACCAGCCTGATAACCTCCGGTGATATCGGTTGTTTAGGCGAGTTAGAGATGAGTTGATTGAGGTGGTCCTGCCGGTGCCATAGGGGTTGCAGATGGTATGGTCGGGTCATCGCCATTTTGTGAACAATAAAAAAATACATGTCATACGCGTATACACTGTTTGGAGCCTATGTCTTCTTTGCATTTTTTGTTTTTGTTTTTGTTTTGTTTTGTTTTGTTTTGTTTTGTTTTGTTTTGTTTTATTTTATTTTATTTTATTTTAATTTCAGTTTTTGCCCTTTTGGTTCTTTTTTCTCTTCTTTTCATTTTCTTGTGCTGTTTCTTGTGTTTTTTTTGTTCTCTATCTTTTTTTCCTTTTTTTTCTTAATCTTTTGCACATCATGGGTGGACTTAGGGAGAAAGCGGGGGAATAGAGTTGTTGTTATGGTGTTGTGTGGGCTGCGTCGCCTGCTGGCCGTTGACCCACGACTTCGCCTACGGCAGGGCCCAGCCCTCTAGGTGGACGAGACGGAGAATCTCGTTCTCCCTAGGTGGACGAGACGGAGAATCACGAGACCGAGGGCAGGCCCCGTCCCGGGAAGTGTGGTTCCCGCCGCAACCGACGCAACGTTGTGTACTGGAGGTGCACGTGCTTATGTCAAGTGGTGCTGCGCAATTTGCGCAGGTGGGTGTCGTGTCGTGGCACTAAGCTCCCCCGAGTGTCCGTATCGCTGACAGTACTGACAGCGTCGAGGGAGGGGTGCTCGTGGTGCGACCTCGTCCCAAACGTAGCCGGCTTTAACGTGGTTGTCCGGTGGTGGTTGTCTGGTGGTGATTGTCTGGTGGTGGTTGTCTGGTGGTGGTTATCTGGTGGTGGTTGTCTGGTGGTGGTTGTCTGGTGGTGGTTGTCTGGTGGTGGTTGTCTGGTGGTGGTTGTCTGGTGGTGGTTGTCTGGTGGTGGTTGTCTGGTGGTGGTTGTCTGGTGGTGGTTGTCTGGTGGTGGTTGTCTGGTGGTGGTTGTCTGGTGGTGGTTGTCTGGTGGTGGTTGTCTGGTGTGGAAGATCAGTATGAGCGCCGCCACCATTCACCACAGATTATTTGTATTCGGGAGCCGATGGCCTGCTGATGGACGCGTGTCTCCTGTCAGCCCATCTCGCGATCAATTTCACAAAATGCCAGCAGTTCACAAGGCATACTTTAACTTCATTGCGTTTTGCTTTGATGCATGCCCGCATAGTATCATTACCACAAGTCAACAACACCATGATAAAATTACACAGTTGGTGCTATCCATGACAAATCGACCAGATTCGTACACTTACATTTCATGCATTTCGTTTTTTGACGATTCTCGAACTGCACTGGATTATAAAGATAAATGTTTCGAAAAGTCTGCACTTCGGCTTGTCTCGTCCATTCAACGAACCAGGATTGGTAATGCAACATAAACGATCGAGATGCAAGCTTGACATCACCGAAGGACATGTCCTTCAATGATGTCAATTGAACTTCAATTCATTTTGATGATGTCAATTAAATAAGGACATTGAAGGACATGTCTTTCAATGATGTCAATTGATCTGCAATTGATATTCAATGATGTCAATTGAACAAGGACAATGATTGAAGGACATGTCTTTCGATGATGCTTGCATCTCGACCGTTTATGCTGCATTTACAACCATGATTCGTTGAAAGTTTGACGAGACAACCCGAAATACAGACCTTTCGAAACATCTATTTTTATAATCCAGCGGAGTCTGAGAATCGCCCTGTTTTTCATGTCTTCAAATCGGAGACTTTTGTGGAATTGAATGCACATTATGGTTGGAAAAAGGTACCTCGGCGCTCCAAAAACCATTTGCCGATCCCCAGACGATAGACGGGATCCTCATGCTAGTTAGCAAGAATGCAAGTAAGTATAGCATGAAGACCATATCTTCGTACCAGGACTCGATTTTACACGATGATATTGTCAGTGGAATATTTCAGAATACTACATATTAGTAGAACATTGCGATCAGAACTTTTGAGCTGATGAGAGAAATGTTGGCCCCAGTTCATCACTTTTGCCCATGAACTGGAATTATAATTTCACCCAAGTTAACCTTAGGTTCATTTAGGTTAACTTGGTCAACTTGGCTTTAGTGGCACATCCGGTACCAAAATTATAGCTGTACGTATGTGTGTGCATGTACTGATTTGTCGGGATACTGCCACATAGCCTGGCTCCGGGCAGAAAATGTGTGCGCATACCAACTTGTCGGGACACTGACACAATGCCTGGTTCCGGGCAGAAAATGTGTGCATATACCAACTTGTCGGGACACTGACACAAAGCCTGGTTCCGGGCAGAAAATGTGTGCGCATACCAACCTGTCGGGACACTGCACAAAGCCTGGTTCCGGCAGAAAATGTGTGCATATACCAACTTGTCGGGACACTACCACAAAGCCTGGTTCCTGGCAGAAAATGTGTGCGCATACCAACTTGTCGGGACACTGCCACAAAGCCTGGTTCCGGGCAGAAAATGTGTGCATATACCAACTTGTCGGGACACTGCCACAAAGCCTGGTTCCGGGCAGAAAATGTGTGCGTATACCAACTTGTCGGGACACTGCCACAAAGCCTGGTTCCTGGCAGAAAGTGTGTGCATATACAAACTTGTCGGGACACTACCACAAAGCCTGGTTCCGGGCAGAAAATGTGTGCATATACCAACTTGTCGGGACACTACCACAAAGCCTGGTTCCGGGCAGAAAATGTGTGCGCATACCAACTTGTCGGGACACTGACCACAAAGCCTGGTTCCGGGCAGAAAATGTGTGCATATACCAACTTGTCGGGACACTACCACAAAGCCTGGTTCCGGGCAGAAAATGTGTGCATATACCAACTTGTCGGGACACTACCACAAAGCCTGGTTCCGGGCAGAAAATGTGTGCATGTACCAACTTGTCGGGACACTACCACAAAGCCTGGTTCCGGGCAGAAAATGTGTGCATATACCAACTTGTCGGGACACTACCACAAAGCCTGGTTCCGGGCAGAAAATGTGTGCGCATACCAACTTGTCGGGACACTACCACAAAGCCTGGTTCCGGGCAGAAAATGTGTGCGCATACCAACTTGTCGGGACACTACCACAAAGCCTGGTTCCGGGCAGAAAATGTGTGCGCATACCAACTTGTCGGGACACTGCCACAAAGCCTGGTTCCGGGCAGAAAATGTGTGCGCATACCAACTTGTCGGGACACTGCCACAAAGCCTGGTTCCGGGCAGAAAATGTGTGCGCGTACCAACTTGTCGGGACACTACCACAAAGCCTGGTTCCGGGCAGAAAATGTGTGCATATACCAACTTGTCGGGACACTACCACAAAGCCTGGTTCCGGGCAGAAAATGTGTGCATATACCAACTTGTCGGGACACTGCCACAAAGCCTGGTTCCGGGCAGAAAATGTGTGCATATACAAAACTTGTCGGGACACTGCCACAAAGCCTGGTTCCGGGCAGAAAATGTGTGCATGTACCAACTTGTCGGGACACTACCACAAAGCCTGGTTCCGGGCAGAAAATGTGTGGCATTACCAACTTGTCGGGACACTACCACAAAGCCTGGTTCCGGGCAGAAACCTCCCCCGCTGGCTGGCGCCGGTCAGGCGCTGACGTTGCAGGTTGGCTGGGTGGCTGTTGCACCATGTCATGTCTGTCCGGGGATAACAGGCTGCAGCCACCGCCCTGTGGGAGCGAGGTACTCGTCTCCCGGGGCCAGTCGCGGCTCGCTACCGGTAGTGGGCGCGGTCCACCTTATCTCGAACATGGCCTAATACCCTCCTGTCACAGGGTTTGATGCAAATTGGCATACAGAGTTATCCGAGGCCCTGAAACGATTTCTGAGCTTTTTTTAAGCTCAATCTGAGCAGCGGTTGACGAGTTATTGCCTGCGGCGTTTCTCTGAGTTCGCACTGAAGGCCAACATTTCAGAGCCAATATCTTAGTGTTATGCAGAGATAAATTATGAAAATTATATATTGTTGGAATTGCAATGAGCTCATCTTCCGATTCCTGAAGACAGTTTTTTATTTGTGCAAATTTGATAAATATGACCCCGTGACCTCGGATAACGTAACGTGTGGTGACCACTACTACAATGATATTGACATCATTATTTATGCAGAACGAAAGCCTCATCATTTATCTTTCTGATGAAAAATAAAAACCATGTATATTAACCGACTAATGCCAGTTTCTGTAACAAATATTGCCTGACTTATACGAAAAAATGCCGCTTAAATAGGCCTGCTGTTCAGTAAGCTGTGTTTTCCGGTTCTTCGAAAGAGTGCAACATCGTAGTGTGCTACAGATGTGTTTGGCAAATTTTGCTAAGCATCTTAATCTTATTTCCAACACTAAACTCACATTTAGACCAGGCGGGGATACGATTAAATGTCAGATGTGCAATATTACCTGATGCACACCGGTAAGTACACACGGGCTTCAGAGGACAGTGGACGTTCGGCAGTCGACATCCACGCAGATGTCGACCCCAGTTGGTATGAAACGGAATAGCGTTATCTATGAACTTCGATCCCAGTTTATGCTGCCTTGTCGTTTATCCCCGCTGTCTAGGGGGGGTCTAGTAACGACGCGTAAACCGACCAGGCTGACTGGAGCGGAGCGATAAGATAAGTGATCCCCTCATGAAAGTGTGAGCGTGGAATCTGAATCGTGTGCTCAGTCGACGCCAGACACGAGGTGAAGAGGTCTGGTTCTTAACAAAGTGAAACGGTGCTGGCTTATCCTGGTATCTCGCAAAGCCGGAGCAATGGTACGGCGGGGCTGTTATGATCCAGTATAAGTGCCATAAATCTCATAACTAAAGGTGTCAGGCCACCATCTGAGCAACTGGTCGAACTTGTGAATGACAGTCGAATTCAGAAGGACGTTTTCTTGTGCACGAACTGCATTGGAAGACTGCTTAAGGATCCTAAAATTATCCCAATGCAAGAGGTATCGCCGATTCAGTTAAGTGGATCCAGCAGCCAAACTTCCAGCGGGAATGCGTCAAGTCCTGTGTCTGGCGAGAACTACGCACCCCCGGATGAAACCGACCATGCAGCAAGCAATCTTGACGCCGACGTGACCTTACCCATCTTAGGCGTATCGCCGTTGAAGACAAGTGACTTCTTAAATATCTCATACTCCATTGACTTCGTATATATATGTATATATATATATATATATATTATATATATATCTATATATAATTAATTACCTGTTTGTTGTGTGCATTGATGAATAATTGGTGGACAGATATTCGAGTGAAGATACATCAACCTCTATACCTCTTTGGTATAGAGTGGTATAGGTATGATGTGAAGTATGTCAGCTCTGTCAAGTTCGTCTTTTTCAGATCCCAGGAAGTGAAAGAAACAGCGTCTTATCTACGACAACGATTCTCGAAAGCATTTTCGGTGAAAGGTACGCAACGGTTCCACAGATTCTCGCCCTCGGACCTCGCGTCCATCGCGGTGCACGAACTCTCCAGTGACCCGGGACGTGTCGTGAGGGTGAGAGCAAGAAGTGAAGTGCCATGAGAGAACGCTATCCATCTGGACCGTACATGTGCAATGGTGCAAACGCATGGACTATGCAATGAATAACAAAATCGCCCATTTGCCAACATATGTGTGTGCGTGAGTGAGCAGGAAAGGGTATTATGACTACAGTAATTGGGAGTCTCTGTCTGTGGTTTTCATGCTACTAATAAACGAAAAAAACTAGTGCGTCACAATGCCATGTCCTATGAATTGTGTAGATTTTTGGTGGTTGCATAGCATGTACAAAGTGCGACAAGTTCACATGTCTCAATATGTTTGTGAAATATAGTTCTGCTCAGTGAACTATGCAAGGAATGAGTTTGTTTGTGTTTAATTTACTTGCGTTGCCAATCTCATGACTTGCAAAAACGGCATCTCTTCGTTGTTTCGCCAAACACTAACCCAGAAAACAACGTCAAGATTTGATCTCTCTTGCGTTTATGCAGCGAATTTGCGACCATAGTGTTCATGCCTAGCTTTCTGAAGTGGACACAAACTTAGGAAAATGGCAACCATTCATTCCCTATGCGTAATATATTTAAACGAGGTTTGCTGGTGGTTATATCAGCCATGCTTAGTCAAAATATATCTGCGCTGGATATGAAAAGCAAGTGACTAAGCAACACATACAAGATGGCTCGGTAACATACTTGGCATTGTACACTTCAGAGACACCGGCTAGACAAAGCTTACTGAATAGCTAGACAATTTAGGCGTCTTTTTCGGATAGGTCACCCAATATTTATTGCATAAGCTGGTATTAGGTTTCTAATATACATTATTTTTATTCTTTCATCGGAAAGATAAATGATGGGGCTTTCGTTTAACATCAATGACCATATCAATATCGTTGTACTAGGGTCACCACAGGTCACTTTACCCGAGGTCACGGGATCATATTTTCAAAATATCCACAAACAAAAAACTGACCCCAAGAATCTAAAGACGAGCTCATTGTGATTCCAACAATATATAGTTTGTATAATTTATATCTACATTACACAAAGATATCGGCTCTCAAATTTCGACCTTCAGTGCAAACTTAAAAAAACTCCTCAGGCTATATTTCATGAACCGCTGTTCCCATTGAGCTGGAACGATCAACAATTGTTTCAGGACCTCAGATAACCATGTATGCCAATTTTCATCAAAATCTCAGATTTGAGGGTGTTAATTTTGAAAATTCGTGTTGGAGATATGGTGGACGGCACCAGTGGCGAGTGGCAGCTGAGACTCGCCGATGCACTGCAGGCGCGGGTGGACTGTCGCACTGCTCCCAGTGGAAAGTCTCTTAGAGTATTCGTCGGGCAAGCAAGTCCTGTACCTGGCTGTCGCCAGAGCAAAGTCCAGTAATGTAACGAAACAGCAGTTTTGTTCGATCTCATTACCCGTGGTCTAGACCTGTGACATATCTAGGATCTACGTCAGGGGGTGGGGCGTAATCGGATTTCGAGGGGCCCATCTACCTCCATTTGAAGGGGCTCACCTACCACATTCCTGATTGGCACCGGATTTCGATAACTATTTCTTTCTTTTTTTCAAAGGGGCCAATTTTATTTTGCATTCAAATAGTTAGTGATATTATATTTTTTCTATTGAAAGGGGTTCAACCACCCACCATCGTTTCCAAGTCACGAGTTGTCAATCCCCTCTCCTTGCACCTATACCAGTACATACCTGTGCAGAGGCGAGGACCGGCTGCTACGTGCGCGACAATGCACACCACTGACAACGTGTTCTGCAGCAGAATAACACCGAACCAGCCACACCACCATGGATGCTGACCAGTTTCGGAGCGCCGGCAAAGAAATGGTGGACTACATCGCGGACTATTTGGAGAACATTCGCGAACGGTGAGCCACCCTGAGTCTCTCACCCAGGTATGAGTAGACGACAGAAGGCATAGCAGGGATGAGCCGTCCTGAGTCCCTCACTCAGGGATGAGCAGATGACAGAAGGCATAGCAGGCGTGAGCCACCCTCAGTCCCTCACTCAGGCATAACTAGATGACAGAAGGCATAGCAGGAGTTAATCACCCTCAATCCCTCACTCAGGAATGAGCAGATGGCAGGTGGCGTAGGTCACCGTCAGTCTCCCATTCAGGAATGAGCAGATGGTAGGAGGCGTAGGCTGTAGTGTAGGTCCTTCTTCTAGGCTCGTGAACAGTCTAGGGTCTTGACCCGCGCGCCGCAATAACTCCGAAGGCAAAAATGATAAGTACTCTGCACGGTATATTGTGTAATAGGTATAGCGAATATGTGGTGACAACAGATTGATTTCAATTGTAAATTTGGAGGCCGAAATATAGTTATTAATTTACGCACGCGACCGACAGCGAGAGGTTCGCGCGACTCGACAGTCCAGACACGTCTCTCAGCGAGGTCGGCACCAGTCGGGCCCTCTACAAGACCACCCTCAGCCCCCGTCCATTAAAAAAAAAAAAAAAGATTAGTCCCCCAATAAGTTTTTATAAAAAAAAGAAAGGGGAAAGGGGAAAAAGAAAAAAAAATCTCATTTTTTTTTTTTTTTATAAAAAGAGAAAAGAAGGGAAATATAAAAAATAAATTTATTTTAATTTTAAATTTGGGGGGGGAAATATATTTATTTATTTACGTCGCGCGGGGAGGTCGCGCACTACAGTCCAGACACGTCTCTCAGCGAGGGTCTGGCTCATTCAGTCATGAGTAGATGAAAGGAGGCATAGCAGGCTTGAGCCACCCTCAGTCCCTCGCTCAGGCATGAGTAGATGACAGGAGGTGGGAGGTGTAAACCATCCTGAGTCCCTCATTCAGGGATGAGTAGATGACAGGAGGTGTAAGCCACCCTCAGTCCCTCACACAGGCATTAGTATGTGACATTACATGCGCAGGAGGGGAGCTTTCTTATCGAAATAACGAACCACAGTTGTATGTTGCCCTGCATGGTATGCGCGATATAACAATAATGCTTACCGAGTTGTATTGTTCTTCCACCAAAATGTGCTTTTGTCTTCAACCGAACAGGTGGGATCAGCATGTTGCCCTATCCTTGACATATACACCAAGTTTGCAAAACAAACTGAGTTGGCCCTCCTCGAACGACACCACCGTCGAGTCGGCCACACGGCTGCACCAGCCCAGCATGACCGAAGCGCGTGGCTGTGTCGCAGGCGCGTGCTGCCCACCGTGCAGCCGGGCTACCTGCGCCAGCTGATCCCGGAGCAGGCGCCCGAACAGCCGGAGCCGTGGCGGGACGTGATGCGGGACGTGGAGCGGGTCATCATGCCGGGCGTCACCCACTGGCACTCGCCACAGTTCCACGCCTACTTCCCCACCGGCAACTCGTACCCGGCCATCGTGGCCGACATGCTCTCCGACGCCATCGGCTGCATCGGCTTCACATGGGTAGGGGACCTGCGCGCTGTCGAGGCCGGCCGACCTGGCCGCGCCGGTGGGTGCGGCGGCGGTGACCGGGAGCATCAGCCTGGCCGGCGCCCGACCAGAGGCAAATTTCACTCACGTCGCTAACTGTGTTTTCCGAGTTTGGCGCGAATACACTTCAGGGAATCTTATTTGACTATCTTTAACGTAATAAGCTGTATTGGATTAATTGTAGTTAATGTAGTTGATGTAAATTAATATTTAAGTTACCAACAGCTGGCTGCCAGTCAGCTAATGGTGACGTAATCACCTCGTTGGCAAATAGAAAGTGTTAGGGGTAACACCTGAAGATTACCTAAAGGTGTATCCACACCAAATTCGGTGTGAATACACAACTTGCAATGCTAGTGAAATTGACCTCAGAACACTCAACTGACACAACCACATGACAGAAAATGTTTTGCCTTCCATGCACAAAACATTTTCTGAGTACATGGTACCACCAACTGGAGCGGAACTCAAGCCAGTGTCTTTGACAAATGTCCTTGGCGCCATGTGGAAATATCGGCGACACGTTTGGTGTGCACACTGTGTTCTCAGCACCGCGACTGGTCTTGTTCGTCCGGGGCAAGCTTCACAAGCTAGTGTTTACAATCGCGCTGTTTATCATCACGTTCAACACCACGTCAGGAGACCAAACACATGGTGATATCGTCACTGTCGTACTTTGTCCGTCGTGGGTTCGGCTGTCATGCCTCAGTTGCTACCGCTTCAGTTGCGCTGCCATTCATTCCCTGAATAAGTTGACTACAGATAAAGAATTGGGGAGCGCTTGGCATTACTCGGGCTTGTGCCCCATATGGCAGTTTCTCAGTGTAATCGTAGTCTCTTGAGAGCTGGGGTGCACTACATTATGCACAACTTTGAAGTCCCCTGGATCCTCGAGTATCCATGGAATCCTTAGTACTCGATTTTCCAAGACTTCTGAATACCAAAGACTGCCTCCGGGTTGGATAAAAATAAAGTTCGTGAATTCGCCACCCGAGTCTTGTAAGTCGAAGATGACAGCAACTCACCGGTGCACATGCGCCGGTGGGTTGCTGACGCTATTTCCATAATAATTTGATATTCGTCCTTCGAATTATTACAATTTCGTCAGCTCTTAATGCGTGATGGACACAATAATACAATGCAATAGGCCTTGTTTAGAATGGCTTCAATATCGGTTCCTCTGGAAAGCCGCCGAGTTCAATGTACACAAAGGAATACTCTCGACCTGGATCCTGAAGAAAACGGATCATTGAAGTGAAGTAGTGTTCATAGATGAAAATTACTTTAGCTTTACCTTCTAGACGCCTCTGGTAGCCCTACAGAGCAATTGCATTAGCTTTCATATAGTAATGTGGAATGTGCCCGCGATATGCACATTTATGCACGCTTTCACGCATTTGGAAGTTCAGATTGTGCATACTATTGTACACAGCCAGGCATCCTGAGTGTCATAAAAACATACAATGATTATTATTGGGTTTTAAATCTTCAGATCCTACTTCTTCACGATAGCTAATCTTAGGCTTGCAATTTGCTTTTGCTTCTCTCGTCTGGCGTACTGTGACCGATACCCACACATCTGACGTGGTGTGACTGGCATACCCCCTCGTCTGGCGTACCGTGACCGACACCCACACATCCGATCTGCTGTGACTGGCATACCCCCTCGTCTGGCGTACCGTGACCGGCACCCACACATCTGACCTGCTGTGACTGGCATACCCCCTCGTCTGGAGTACCGTGAGCGACACCCACACATCCGACCTGTCGCGACTGGCATACACTCTCGTCTGGCCTACCGTGACCGACACCCACACATCTGACGTGGTGTGACTGGCATACCCCTGTCTGGATTACCGTGACCGAACCCACACTTGACCGTCGCGACTGGCATACCCTCTCGTCTGGCGTACCGTGACCGACACCCACACATCTGACCTGCTGTGACTGGCATACCCTCTCGTCTGGAGTACCGTGACCGACACCCACACATCCGACCTGTCGCGACTGGCATACCCTCTCGTCTGGAGTACCGTGACCGACACCCACACATCTGACCTGGTGTGACTGGCATACCCTCTCGTTTGGCGTACCGTGACAGACACTCCCACATCAGACGTGGTGTGACTGGCATACCCTCTCGTCTAGCGTACCGTGACCGGCACCCACACATCTGACCTGCTGTGACTGGCATACCCTCTCGTCTGGAGTACCGTGACCGACACCCACACATCTGACGTGGTGTGACTGGCATACCCCCTCGTCTGGAGTACCGTGACCGACACCCACACATCTGACCTGCTGTGACTGGCATACCCTCTCGTCTGGCGTACTGTGACCGACACCCACACATCTGACCTGCTGTGACTGGCATACCCTCTCGTCTGGAGTACCGTGACCGACACCCACACATCTGACGTGGTATGACTGGCATACCCTCTCGTCTGGCGTACCGTGACCGACACCCACACATCTGACCTGCTGTGACTGGCATACCCTCTCGTCTGGCGTACCGTGACCGACACCCACACATCTGACCTGCTGTGACTGGCATACCCCCTCGTCTGGAGTACCGTGACCGACACCCACATATCTGACCTGCTGTGACTGGCATACCCTCTCGTCTGGAGTACCGTGACCAACACCCACACATCTGACCTGCTGTGAATGGCATACCCTCTCATCTGGAGTACCGTGACCAACACCCACACATCTGACCTGATGTGACTGGCATACCCCCTCGTCTGGCGTACCGTGACCGACACCCACACATCTGACCTGCTGTGACTGGCATACCCCCTCGTCTGGAGTACCGTGACCGACACCCACACATCTGACCTGCCGTGAGTGACACGTCCTGACCCGACTTGCCACGCCCTGACGGGCTCTGCCGGGACTGCGCCGGGCAGATCGCCAGCCCGGCCTGCACGGAGCTGGAGGTGGCCATGATGGACTGGCTGGGCCAGGCGCTGCAGCTGCCCGAGGCGTTCCTGGCCAGCTCCGGCCGCGGCGGCGGCGGCGTCATCCAGGGCACGGCCAGCGAGGCCAGTCTGGTGGCGCTGCTGAGCGCCCGCGCGCGCGCCAGCCGCCGGCTCAAGCGACAACACCCAGACTGGACCGACAGCGCCATCGCCGGCCAGCTGGTGGCCTACTGCTCCGGTCAGTGTCCGGTACTGGGGGCGTGCTGCTCCGGTCAATGTCCGGTAATGGGGGGCATACTGCTCAGGTCAGTGTCCGGTACTGGTGGCGTGCTGCTCCGGTCAGTGTCCGGTACTGGGGGCGTGCTGCTCCGGTCAATGTCCGGTACTGGTGGCCTACTGCTCAGGTCAGTGTCCGGTACTGGGGGCGTGCTGCTCCGGTCAGTGTCCGGTACTGGGGGCGTGCTGCTCCGGTCAGTGTCCGGTACTGGGGGCGTGCTGCTCCGGTCAGTGTCCGGTACTGGGGGCATACTGCTCCGGTCAGTGTCCGGTAGTGGGGGCGTGCTGCTCCGGTCAGTGTCCGGTACTGGGGGCGTGCTGCTCCGGTCAGTGTCCGGTACTGGGGGCGTGCTGCTCCGGTCAGTGTCCGGTACTGGGGGCATGCTGCTCCGGTCAGTGTCCGGTACTGGGGGCGTGCTGCTCCGGTCAGTGTCCGGTACTGGGGGCGTGCTGCTCCGGTCAGTGTCCGGTACTGGGGGCATACTGCTCCGGTCAGTGTCCGGTACTGGGGGCGTGCTGCTCCGGTCAGTGTCCGGTACTGGGGGCGTGCTGCTCCGGTCAGTGTCCGGTACTGGGGGCATACTGCTCCGGTCAGTGTCCGGTACTGGGGGCGTGCTGCTCCGGTCAGTGTCCGGTACTGGGGGCGTGCTGCTCCGGTCAGTGTCCGGTACTGGGGGCGTGCTGCTCCGGTCAGTGTCCGGTACTGGGGGCGTGCTGCTCCGGTCAGTGTCCGGTACTGGGGGCATGCTGCTCCGGTCAGTGTCCGGTACTGGGGGCATGCTGCTCCGGTCAGTGTCCGGTACTGGGGGCGTGCTGCTCCGGTCAGTGTCCGGTACTGGGGGCGTGCTGCTCCGGTCAGTGTCCGGTACTGGGGGCATACTGCTCCGGTCAGTGTCCGGTACTGGGGGCGTGCTGCTCCGGTCAGTGTCCGGTACTGGGGGCATGCTGCTCCGGTCAGTGTCCGGTACTGGGGGCGTGCTGCTCCGGTCAGTGTCTGACCAAAGTTTAGGATTGCGCCTACGGTGTAGACTGCAAAGAAGCTGTCGGAAATGTCGTTTTGCAATGACGCCCTTGCATACCACCTGATACGCTGCTCGGTACAGTTGCGTGTTTTGTCCATGGACATTGAAAAAGCAAGATGTACTGCTATATGTGGGTTGGCCTGCTACGTCAGCTGCTAGAGTGTCGCCGGCATTGGCCCCCTTACCCTGATCGGATAAGATCCGAAAGGTGCGAGTCACTACAAGCACGTGCACGTGGTCTCCGGCTGAAATAACCACATGACTAGTGGCCAGTTAAGGCAGGGGCCAGGTAGCTGGGCGGCCGTGTCGGAACAATAGGGGGCCAGGTAGCTGGCCTGCCTTGTCGAAACAACAGCTGCAAGGCACACTCTCGATTTGCATTCTGCCGTTGAATTTGAAATCGTATGTTTGGCGGAATCGGGGTCCTCACAACTCCTGGTCAGCACGGAGCCCAATTCCATAAAGAGACGTTCGGATAAAAACAACTCAGTCCGAATTCGAATGAAAAAAGAAGATCTGAAATCGTTGCAGAGGAGTGACGACACGGAAGAACCCAATGAACTGTTCGGCCGGGTCCTGAAGCAATCAACCGGCGCGGGTCCGACCGCCACCGATCAGAATAGCCGGCGAACGATGAGTTTCGAACTCGGCTCCCTGGGGCGGGGATGGCCGAGTGGTTAAGGTGTCAGGCTATGGGTACCAAAGGTACTGGGTTCGACTCTAGCGCCACTCAGGACATTTCCCAATCCCGCGGCCCACCGGGGAAACAGTGTGGGCGGCGCCATTAGCCATGAATGTGCATAAAGTGTGTCGTGAACCAACCAATAAACAAACAAACAAACGAACTCGGCTCCCTCCAACAACAAGCGTGTGTGTGTGTGTGTGAGTTTTGCCAGCCTGCCACCGTGTGGTGATATCGGCTGAATAACAACAAGCCCAGCCCGCTAACCGCTGCGTATGGGCGCTGTATGACCAACGCAGTCGATGCGCCCGAAAGCCCAAATAACCAACCAACCGCTAACCGCTGCGTCACCGACTCCGGCAGATCAGGCGCACTCGTCGGCCGAGCGGGCCGGCATGCTGGCCGGCGTGCGCATGCGCCAGCTGCCCTCCGACGCCAGCTTTTCGCTGCGAGGCGACACGCTCAGCCGCGCCGTCCGCAAGGACAAGGCGCGCGGACTCATCCCGTTCTTCGTGAGTCGTTCGAGCTGGTGTCGCTCGGAAATGGTCCAATTGGTGACCGAGAGTTCGAACCCCGGCCCCGGTGTGTTTTTCGTGGCCTTGCACAGAAAGTCGCCGTCCCTCGGTTCTGGACCGTTCGACCAGCGCGCCGTATTTCGGCTTGGTGGTTTGTGGCCGGTCAACAGGATAAAACATCGAACGGTTAGATGGCGATGGAAAAGCAACCACTGACCGCAGTGGTGACTTCCAGTTCCAATTTTTGCAACGTTAGGAACGCTTGCTCCCAATCTCGCTCAGCAGGTCGAAATCTGTGACGGTTGGCGATCAGTCCAGTCAGGGGCGGATCCAGGAATTGTGATGGGCAACACTTTGTCTCTAGATGGCGCTATTTCTTCGGAGGGACGCCTCTGGCTGAATCATTCGAGGGGGTGAGGGGGTGCACTCGAGCACACCGAACGGGCGTCTTTTTATCTCAGAGAGGTGTCTCTGGCTGACAGATTCGGGCGCACTCGAGCCTTCCCGGAGAGGCGCCAATTTCCATGGGGCACATGCCCCCAGTGGCCTCTGTATCCGTCCCTGAGTCCAGTGCAAGGCGCGATGAAAACAAAATCAGAACTAGGAGTTGGCGAAGTTATCTCGTCTTTTCGCCGCTGGATTTCCACCCGAGCAGGAGACAGTTCTATCGCTAGCCATCGCCGAAGAGCGCCAACTTCCCGCTGATGGCGCATCTGTCTCGTAGCCGTGTGGTTCCGGGTTCCAGGCTAACACCACACCAGCCAGTTGGAATTGCGGCCAACTGTTACCGTTTGGTGTGCGGTTTGCGACACTGCACGGCCGGCGCACCTAAACACGTGGTTGAAGAGGCACCATCGCGCTCGCACTAACCCCGGCCCGCCCCCGCCGCCAGCTGCTCGCCACGCTGGGCACCACGCCGTCGTGCGCGTTCGACTCCCTTCCTGAGCTGGGCGCCGTGTGTGACGACGAGGGCCTGTGGATGCACGTGGACGCCGCCTACGCCGGCTCGGCCTTCATCTGCCCCGAGTTTCGGCCGCTGCTGGACGGAGTGGGCCACGCCGATTCCTTCAACTTCAACCCGCACAAGGTGAGGGTGGCTGGAGCGGCCAGCTGGCGCGGTGCGGCTGCGCCTGCGGCAGCTGGCCGAGCGAGCTGGCCAGCTGCCGGCCAGCTGTCCGACTCGCAGCAGGGACATGTGTGTTCGGCCCGCCAGAACGGCCGATGCTGGCTGGTGAACGCTGTGTCGAGCGTGACACGCATCTGGGAGAGGGAGCGATCCTAAATGAGCGCAAATATCCCAGGGGAACGCCTGTAGATAGTTGATAGAACGTCAATCCTAAAATAGTTGATGGGCGCTAAATGAGCACACCTGGTCGAAGCGCCCTAAAACTCAAATTACCAACCAACAAGGGAGCGATCCGAGGTGGTCGTAAAGTAAAGTACACAGTAAAGATCGTAAAGTAGACAGCTGCAAATATCCCAGGGGAACGGCTGGAGCAGAAGGCCGAGCGGAAGACCAGAGCAGTTTAAGGAACGTGATTACACCAGTCTTCAGCCATATAATTTAGATACTAAATACCTGCTCAGAGATGCTCAGGCTTGCTTCTATTCCTTGCTGTTCCTTGGCATTCCATTTGTCTGAAAGAACGCACGAATTACTTTTCTTCCACGGGATGAGTAACAAGTACATAGGCTAGTATGGCCTTAAGAAGTGCATCAGTTCTACTTCAAACTCGACAGTGCAATAAAATACCAACATATATGCATTGGCGTAACAGTGCGCCATAACATAGCGTTACATATAATTGCTATAACACTCCTACAGCCGCAAAATGGAATGATCATCACATCAGAACAGTACAATATAGCTCTCAGCGTACTTTCAAATGCTATAACCATACTTTTTTAATAGCATTTTCACATGTCTAGCGCTAATACCTGGATTAACTAGATAGAGCCTGTCCTGGGCGTGAACGTCCGATCCATGCAGCTGCATCACTCTTTTGGCTAGTTAGTTGCTGTAGCTGAAAGGCGCATAGGCTGCATAGGTCATATAACACCCATAACATCGTCATTCAAACATAGAAACAAGTGAACGTCAGTTCGGACGACGGGTTGCAAGTGACGATGTCGAATCTCTCCTGTGATGAGATGCCTTCTGATCAGGGTTGTTGTTTTGTATGTTTTTGCGGGGCCAAATTCCCCCTCAATGCTGGCTTTGCCCCCAATAGCTTCGACTTTTAACATGGAACTATATGGAGTGTGTTCGCCAATCAGTTTCGGCCTGCCCATTGCCTTCATGTATTCCCCCAAAGAATTTTCAGAAATCAACACCCATACTTTTGACCATTCTGATATTTCTACGTATGCATCAGCAAGTGTGTGTATAAGTCATGGAAGGGATACATTCCGATAAGAATCTGAAAAGCAGTCCGGGGTGAACAATGACAGACTCAACCCTTAATGCTTCCAGAGGCGAGACGGAGAAGCATCCAATGTGAAGTCTCTGCTGTATCCAAACCGGAAAAAAAGACACTGACATGTGTCGCATTGATGTTGGTGTCGAGCACCGAGGGCATCACGACCTCTTACCACTTATCGGGCGATACCTGTGTGTCGCATAGATGTGTCAAAAACGCAGGCGACACAGATGAAGTCCACTCACCAACATACAACTTCACAGTTTTGAGCATGTTGTTCGATAGGGAATCCCAGCTGGCCTGCTACTTCATAGAAACATAACCTTTCACACACGAGTAGAAGTATATGACTGGGAGTGTGCGGGGGGGGGGGCGTTAACGGAGTCTGTACGCCTCTTGGCGTCGCAGCATCAGAGGCCTCGTTCCCACAGATCCCCACGTGGTTCGAAATCCAGCAAATAATAACCGCTTTGCCAGCGCATACAATATATGTGAGCCCAGGTAAGATATCATGTAGCAATGGATTTGATGGATAAACGTCGCTTAGAGTCGTAAGGTAACTGAGGGAATCAGTGTTGACTATATGCAGCATGCCGTTACGCATATGAATAAGGCTCAGTGCCTTGTTTATTGCAACTAGCTCGGATGCATAAATAAATGCTTGTGCCGGTAAAGGAAACATCCTGGTCATTGTGGCGGTTACAAGGCACGCCCAGCACCATGCTCTGCTTTGGACCCATATGTGTACGTACAATGACAGTAAATATGACATCAGCTACAGTGGCCTTGTCTAATTTCCTCGGACACACCCTGGTAACATCTGCCTGCTTAGCTAACTGAAATTCTTAACCGGAAGTTATGGGCGCTAAATGATCACGTTTTGGTCGCAGCGCTCTTAAACTCAAATAACTAACTAACTAATTTCCTCGGGAACAACTTCACCTCTTGAAACATGACGGCGAAACGTCAATATCTGGTCATGTCAGTCTCTAGGGGGATTGCCATTGATCCGACGCGGATCACTCTGCGTAGTCTCGTAGCGCCGTGTTCGAGCGCGCATGCACCCTGAGCCCCATGATCCCCGTGATGAGAGCTCGTCTGCCGTCGCTCTACGAACAGAGCCAGAGCACTGCGCAAAAAACACTGAACAGTATGCTGGGTGCATGGATTGGATTGGATTGGATTGTGGCTTTACGACGCACTCAGCAGCGAGGCCATTCGGCGTCGCCTGCCTCTCACCCTGGCAGGAAGGGCGGGCACCACGGGGAATCGAACCCCGTACCGCTGGCTTGCTGGGTGCATGGGGAACTGACACAGCTTGCAGGCATGGTGCGTGCCGGATAGTTGCCGACGCATAGCGGGGCACGGCTCGCTGGACTTCACCAACCGACTGGTAGCCGGTGAAGTGCGGAAGACACCAGTGATAACGCTGTGTGCTGTGTATGTATTGTCCGTGGGGTTCGCTTGGTCGTGGAAGCTGCGCCGTCGCAGACAATGCATGCGTAGTTTAAGTTGGATCCAATCATGGAGCGATATAGTTGCAGCAGAGGTCATCTATCTGCACCATGTGATGCTTGTGCGATCGCCTTCAGGACATTTATCGACTTAAAACGCGTGCCTCTAGACAGGTTGCAGTGCGCCTCACTTTTTCTTGTTGCTGGTTTCAGTGGATGCTGGTCAACTTCGACTGCTCAGCAATGTGGGTGAAACAAGCCAACGACTTGGTGGATGCGTTTAACGTGGATCCGCTGTACTTGAAGCACGAGAAACAGGGAATGGTACCGGACTACAGGGTACGTACCAACACGGATTGTGACTACAGAGCGTGTTCTAACACGGACGAGGATGATGCTCGTCATCATCATAACGTGTACTCAATCATCTCATAATTCTGTTGAAAATTGTCTCGGAGTGGCGCAAAGGCTTAAACCATGGCACCTATCTGAAGGTGTGGATTGACACTGGACTAAAGGCTAAACATAGGTACATTCTTCTCGATGGGATATTTTCTCATATACCCCTAACCACAGACGCCACAGATCATCTGTGAGGCCACCGCCTAATCCAGCATGGGTCGCGACCCCAGTTTAGTGCAACCTTAGGCCATTATCAACTGGCTATCAATGTTAGCTGAGCTAAAATCTAGGGGTTTCGAATAAAAAGTTATGAAAATGGCAAACCACCACCCGACCGTCGTTTTCGGTCAATCCGCCCCCATGTAACATGATGCATGATTCAACAGAAATGATGTAATTAGAGGTCATCAATTCAAAATTAATCTTAACCACAGCAGAACAAGGTTAAGACAGACTTTCTTCACCAACAGGGTAAAAGAACACTGGAACCAGCTCCCAGAAACCATTGTCAGGAGCAGCACATTGAACATCTTTATAAGCAGTATAGACAATCATTATAAGAATAAAGGGCTTGCTTTTCAGTATTCCAGGGAAGGCTGATCGACGGATTTGGTGGGCAACTGGCTGAGTGTCAAGAGTGCGACCAAGAAAGGCCCTTGTGTCTCATAGTTGCACTGACCTTTTATATATTTATGTCTTTATGATGCGAGTCCTGGTTAGTGGCCGGAAAATTATGGCAGAGATGTCGTGATATTTTGTTGAATTTATTAATTTTAATTTAACTTTATTTATTTTTATTTTTATTTATTTAGTTTAGTGAATAGTTTATTTAGTTTAGTTAATAGGTTACTTAGTTTAGTTAATAGTTTATTTAGTTTAATAATAGTATATTTATTTATGATACATGACTATATGGCATGCATGCACCAACAGGGAGCATGTCGCCTGACTATTGGGTATGTACCAACAGGGAGCATGATACCTGACTAGGATTCGTACCAACACGAAGCATGCTACCTCACTATAGAGTAGTTCTTCAGAAACTCGACACCCAGAAGGCCTGTTTCAACACAGCACCCTGTCGAATTCCCAAGGAAGTTGCTATATGGGGTTGTCTAGGGCAGAGAATACGAATATGAACTTTTTAGGCTCCTATGTTTCACGATTTTAACGTCACGATGACGTTATATACTGACGTTTTTTCTGCTCCTTGCAAATTTCAATGCGATGAGCAGAAAAAGGTTTATCATTGTTTTTATTAAAAATAACTCCGAGGTTTATCATTATTTTTCCATTCTGTAAAATGTTTTGTAAAGCAGACGTAGTGAGTTATTGCATAATATTTTTTTAATTAATTTTTACATCCATGTTTTATTGTTTTTTTTACATTATATATTTTATATAATATCATTATTCGAGAAATGTATAAGTGTCGATTTTCTAGAAACATCCATATTCTGATTCTCCGTGAAATTCTGTATACGAAACAATAAACGATAGAGTGGGCGCACTCTTGGGACACCGTCAGAAAAATCGCAAAAAACATACCACCTGATGTGCCTCCATTTGGAGTAACGTTGTGAAGAGCTGAGCGCGAGCGTGGCTGGTGGATCCAGTGAGGGTGGGGATTGGGCAGGGATATGAGGGAGGAGCATGGGCGTCGCCACCGGGGGGGGTCGGGGGTCGGACCCCACTTTGAAAATTAGGGGGGGGGGGTCGACCCAAAAAACAACTGGTCAACGATACAAACACCGGACATCCGACATCGCTTCCCCCCCCGGCCACAGCATTTTCCCTTAAAAGCACCAGACATTAACACACAACCTGTCAACAATACAATCACCAGACACCGAGCCGACATCGCTTCCCACCCCCCATCCCCCGGTCGAGAAGTCCTGGGCCTGGATTGGCCCCCTTAAACCGAGTGGCTGGATCCCTCCCTGGACCGACCCCCCCAAATAAAAATCCGTGGCGACGCCCTTGGAGAGGAGACCAGAGTTTCTGTGGGCTGCGTCAGTCGTGTATAATGAGTGACATCTTTATGGGAAGAGGGACTGAAGGGGGGGGGGGGGCGTCATGTACATTGTAGAATGGTGTCTCTTGCGATATAATTGGATGCCCCACACGACTGAACCGATAGAAATTCCGATTTCCTCTGGATTTTTGTATTTAAGACATTCTCCGGGCCTCAAAGGAATGCGTCGGCGAAAGGTTTATTTTCGATTAACGACAGTTTTCACTAGTTTTAATTTTGAGGTCCGCGAAGTCGCATATGCGGCCACCTGAGGCGCGCTTCTGGGCCGAAAACAGTGAAAGCTCCTCGTGCCCTTCACAAGTTTTGCTGAAGCGAAACGCTGTGACAGCATTGTCGCTGTCTTCTCGATGTCCGCCTGGGAGACGTAGATGAATTCGATCCCTGTGGGACGAAATTTTCATCAGCTCCCTTGCAAGTATTTGTCATCCCGATCGCACAATCTTCGATCTTTTCAACATTTCACATATGCAATATTTTTACAAGTATCTAGAAAACGGGTAAGAAATGCGTTACTTTCACACGCCCTTTTGACGGGTGTCATAGTGAGCGGAATATTTATTTGTTTATAAAGACCAGTTGTTGATCCTGGGTAACGAGTGAAGGCTTTGGTATATTGAGCTGATATGCCCTGAATACCAAAAATCCCGCGAAAATTAGAATCTGACAGAAAATTACGTGGCGCTAGGTGGTGTTCATAAAAAATGATTAATGCAATTAGGAACAGTACCTGCTATGTGTGTCGAGCAGAAGTTAAACATAGCTTCCGGGGTCAATATCTGGTCTCCGTCTGGCCGCTGAATGCTTGCCCTTGCCGTCAGGCGTTTCACGGTCCCACCTTCGCCGTCGCACGGACCTTTTCCATGGCAGGTGGCAAAATAATGCCACTCGCAGTCAACGTTGAAGTACTGCTTGTGCAGGCACATGCTCCTTATATTATGTTTATTCTTATATTGTGTTGCACAGCCGTCTGTAAAGTAATGCACCTTTCTGACATTTTCATTCTCGGATTTCATCCGTTCCAGAACCTTTGTTTGGAACGCGTAAACTGAAGCTGTATTGTGGTACAGATCGTCACTTATGACGCGATAGCTTTTTGTTTGCAGTGACCAGTCGCAGACTCAAATCAGAAACTCCTCAAGCTCCTCTGGCAGCGTGCTCAAAGCAATGTCGCTCTCCAACCCTACCTCAATGTAGTCATCAGGCTCTGGCTGATGAGCCCGCCCGAGAGCGTAGTAGAGAGCATGGGCAGCTCAGTCAAGGTCGTCTTTGGCATTCATCGGCAGCTAGACCACCAAAACGCAGCCAAAGAGCTGATCATCCGATGGAATGGTCCCGACATGTGCCACTCCGATTGGCTGATCCGAAAGGTGCAAGCCAAGCACCGATTTAACTTCAGTAGGCGCATTTGAGCCTCAAGTCAACACTTGAGGGAACAGTTATCGCCAGGCACAAGGGAACAAAAAAGCCCCAGGACTATCTGTACTGTAATTAAAAATCGCGCTTCGTGTTGCTGCCTGACGAGCCTGCTGTGTTACCAAGCGGGTCTGCTGCCTGGCATGTACTACCTAGCGGATCTGCTGCCTGACGTGTAGCCTGGCGGATCTGCTGCCTGACATGTTTGTTGTGTGGTGAGTCAGATGCCCGGTGAATCTGCTGTGAACTTTTTTTGTCGAATATATTTATGTCTTATGCAGCGACGAGGTAAAATGTTGGCCTGCGAGGCAAATGGTGGGTTCCACACGGCGCTCGTTGCGGTCGGTCAAGTTTGGCTGGTGACCAAATAAAAAGGTTCTAGTTTTGATACTTCTTCGCCACTGTTGAGCCGTCGAAAACGTGTCCTCGTCCATAAAAATGCACATTTTCCTCCGGCGACCAGATTGGTCTACATAGGTCCGTCGGTGACCACCATTTGCTTTTTTTGACCTCTGGTCACCGAGGGTATGGAGCGACCCCAGCGACAATAATGAGCCCTGTATGATGTCGGGTGTCTTAATGAAGTTGCCAATTCATGAGCAATGCCAGAGGCACCAAGACAGTTTTGTAAGAGTTGTGAGGGACCTGTCAACTCCAAACCCGATGGGATGAGACTGCTGCAGAGAGGACATGTCGTAAGAAATAGTTATTTCATCATTTGTACCACGCCTACATGAGAGTGGGCCCTTATTATTAAGCATATATATATATATATATATATATACAGAACATGGATACTTGCAACGGACACAAAATATACTCTAATGTACTTATAATATCTACACACTTGTAATATTCCAACTGAACAAAACTAAATACTAAAATACTCCAAAAATGAAGAAGCTTATATACCTCTAAAAGTACCCGGTATTTGGAGATATACCCAGAATAATTGAAGCTAACTATTTAAATCCTAAACTCTACCCTAAACTTTAACACCAAAAACACCAAAACTTATTCCTCTACACTACAGAAATATAAGCCACGAGGCCGCGCCTAAAGACAAGATGGCGCTCGGCAGCCTCGCTAGGTTGATATAATATAATTTGCGTGTTACAAAAGTATTCACCAAATACAAACTAAGTAAATATATTCACATAAGTAATTGCTGAACACCTATCCACAGCTTAGCCTAGTGCACTGCCCATTTCTGCAACGTGTATGCACGTGCAATCCACGAGTCCAGTAGCACGTTGACGGATTGGTTACGGTGCGGTGGTGGAACTCCGTTGCACCGCTGCAGCCGTGCGACGGAGTTCCGGATGGAGTTACAGCGCGCTGTAATGGTACAGTGTATCGAAAGGGGCCTGCTGGACGAGCACTGGCGGCCGCTTCTTGCACTCCTAACGTTATTTCTCCCGCCTGGTGGCAGCACTGGCAGATTCCGCTGGGCCGGCGGTTTCGTTCGCTGAAGCTGTGGTTCGTGCTGCGCCTGTTCGGCCTGAGCGGCATCCGAGAGTACATCCGCCACCACGTGCACCTAGCTCACCTGTTCGAGCAGAAGGTCAAGTCGGACCCGCGCTTCGAGGTGGTCACGCCGGTGGTTCTGGGACTGGTCTGCTTCAGACTGCAGGTCAGCGGTGCCCCACGAAGCTGGTGTCCTATGGGGCCCTGTAGCTTTCGCGGATATCTGTACATGACTGACTGACAATACACCGCGAACAATTGGGGCATGCAGACACTCAGCAAGGGCATTTCATCAATGCTAGGTCAGGGTCGCAAACAAAATTTTCGACGGCGACTTAATTATTTTTGGTGCACCTATGTTCATGCTCCCCCAAATCTTTGAATCCATGTGCGCATACTCGAACATCTTTAGTGCACTCTGCGAGGAAATATCAGTTGAATGGGGAGAGGGGTGCGAACTCTGAGGGCTTCATACCCGGCACGATTTAACATTGGGAGGCCATAATTCAACATTTGACAAGCACATGCTCTCCAAAGGGATGCAAAATCACATTAGTGCCTGTAGATCTAGTTGTCGTCTTTGTCGCCTTCAGCAGGAGCCTGACAGGCTATCGCCACCAAAGAGTGATGTATGCGTCGGAGCCCCTGAAATTCGCATTCGGGCCCAAAACAAACATCGGTGCGCAAAAACTACCGTCTGGGCACCAAAAACCGAGTCCCGGCCCCCAGCTTATTCTGAAACACGGCCGCCGAATATGATCAGTCCAGGACTGTGACCTGACCACCCGCGCGCGCTGCCCGCAGGCCAAGAACGAGGTCAACGAGTGTCTGCTGAAGCGGATCAACGACGCCGGGCGCATCCACCTGGTGCCGTCCAAGCTGCGCGACACGTACATCCTGCGGTTCGCCGTGTGCGCCTCGGACACCCAGGAGCGCGACGTCGACCTGGCGTGGGACGAGGTGTGCGCGCAGGCCAGTCGTCTGGTGGGCCCGCACCACAACGGACCCCTGTAGGCTGGCAACTGCCACCGCCGAATCCGTCCGCACGGACAATAGCCGTATCGACACAGCGCTTCAAGACACACTTAGGAGGACAAGGTGGTAGACTAGTGGGACGCGACAAGTTAGTGCTGACAGTTCCTGGATTGACATGCCAAGGTCCCGCCGGCAGTCCCCGAGTCGGTGGACCAAGGCCCCACTGGCAGTCTCTGAGTTGGCGCACCAAGTGCCGCTGACATCCTTTGATTTGAAATGCCAAGTGCCCGGTGACATGCTCAAAGTTGACAAAGCAAAGCCCCGCTGACGTCATAGCCTCGGACCCGTGCTATCAGGTGCAATGAGTGGGAGACTACGGAGAAGCAGAGCTATGAAGAGACCGGTGTTCTGTTTGTTTGCCTGGCCTTTCCTTTTGTAGTCTAAGATGTTTATTGACTATTAACTCGTGCGGGTGGTATTACGGTCTATTCTCAGGCTGACCAATTGCAACTACTATGTTGTGAGTGGCCTTAACAACGTGGTGGGCAAAACGAAAACATTCAATAGAAAACGATTTACATAAATTAATTAGCGCTCTGGCGAGAAAATATGCGACTAAGAAAAAAATGAAAGATGAAAATAATTTATCAACCTTTTTAGCGTTTGTTAAAAATTAGTGTCACTTCAGAACACTTCAACTTACCACCTAACTGCATTTTCGGAAAATTATCATAGACGGTGCTTATAATGATGTTTCGATATGGATATAATATCACGATGTTTCAACACAGGGAGTTCGGGCCGGATGCATTGGTTCTCCCGATTGCAACAAAAAATGAGTGAGCATTTATTGTTTCCTTGCATCGATATCAGTTCGAATGCAACTTTTAGTAGCGAAAAACTATTTCAGCCATGATGTCGTACGATTTACTACCGTGTAATTACACTTACTTCTGCACTGGCCACAGCACGCACCTGTGAATGTCAACAAATTGACAGCTGACATAAAGTCACTGCTAAGTGCGACTGGCTGGCCAAGAAAATCAAGATTTTGCTCCATAGACGATGTAGAGAAACGTGTGCGTTCATTTTGAGTGAAACCTGCGCGCGCATTGTTTTCTTACAGCACGCCAATGGACGGGTGCCGCAAAACCAATCAATGTTGCATCAACGAACAACGGGTCAAAGCGCAAACAACCGTTATTCCAGTGACAGCTAGCCTGAGTTACAGCTATATTTCAAGGCGCGATTCACGGCGTACACCGGCATTCAAATTCTGTTTTGATGTTCGAGTCGCCCATTCCGGGACCGGTGTGGCCCTTGTGTGATGGTCGGCCGGTCAAAGGACCGGGCCGGCTGCCATACGGCTGCCGCTCGGGTTCGTACCGCCGGCAAACGCTATGTCCCAGGTGAGCTCTGTATCGCACGAAATTACGGCGGTATTGTCGGCAGGCTGTAAAATTCCCCATGGGCCCCGACCAGTCGGAAAACAACGTCAAGCCGGCTACGAGCGACCGTCGACCGAGTTTCGGTGGTTCAGTACTCACCGCCGCCGTCTTCCTTGGTATCACTGCCCTGATACCGTATACGTCCGCCGTCTCCTTTGGTATCACTGCCCCGATACCGTAAACGTCCTCCGACTCCCTTAATATCATCGCCCTGATGCCGTACCCGTCCTCCGTCTCCCTTGGTATCACTGCTCAGATACCGTAAACGTCCTCAACCTCCCTTGGTATCACACCCATGATACCGTGCACGCCGTCCGTCTCCATTCCTTCAGCACTTCGTACTGTGCCAGTATGACGGCTTCTGGACCGGCTTCACTACGATTGACAATGTGGTGCTGAGGAAGACGTGATGAAGACATCCACCACGCAAGAGCCTCCGTTCAGAGTTTTGTTCCTTTGTGCCTGCATAGTCTGTAAGTCGGAGCGCTGGGGGCACGGACAAGAAGTGGGTTGTAATGTAAGTCCTCCCAGCTGCTGGCACATAATCGGATATCATACCGCGACAGGGCAATTGTGGACCGACTACGACTGCGCTGTCTAGCACCCCGTAAAGACACACTTCGTGTCTAATTTTCGCAGAGTACAACAGTTTCGCAGACACACATAAATCGTGGTTAGTGGTGCTGGGCTAACGAGGACAGCAGACGGACGATAGGTCGCCCGTGATTGGGATGAAATCTGACATGACTTCGGACCAGGGAAATCGTGGAGCGACCGCGAACACTGTTGGCAGCTCGTGGAAACCTGCATCTACAAGTGCATTTTAAAATACTTGGCCAAACAGCTGTGATATTTCAAAACGGTGACGGTCGAACCGGATCGGACCGGGTCGGATCAGTCAGCTGAACTGTCCCGTGCTTACAGGGGAGTAGACTTGCTTGGATTTCGACCATTCACGTGATTACTCATCGACCTGGAAAAGCGATGTGACACGTTTGCAGATGTCTCTTAAACTCGTCTCCGTGCAAGGGTAGAGGGTCTTTGGAATTGCCGGCGCAACACAAATAAAAATACCGGTCCTGTCATGCAATACCAAAGTTTTGATTTTCATACTAATCATACTAATCGGTCACCCGATGCCGAGCGTCACTAAGTATCTTTGCAGAGGATAACGAACGCCTTTTAAAGAAATCGCTCAATATATCAGAATAGAACAGGCCTTCTGCATTGATTGAAACACGTCTGCACCTGATCCTGCAGATGCAGCAGTGATAGTTCTCACGACTTAGCATTTGGTGCAGGCCGCTACATGAAAACAATGTGGCTGTATCACATGTTGGCAACACCAATAATTCTACGAAGCTTCTATCTATGCCCTTGAGAGCAACAGCTAGGCATTTAGCTTCCCTTTATGCTAAGATTCGGGTGAAATCCGCTGCCTCTAGATCCGTGTCCACTCTCCAATTGCAGTGTGCAACATTGCACCAGCAATTGTGTGCAACTGGTGCAATGTTGCATCAGTTCTGCCACTTGCCAGCAGGACCGTTCGCGTACATGGGATTCCACTTAGTGCCAAGAGAGTGACGGGTCTGTCATTCCGCTGACAGATCGTCGATGGCCCCAGAACGATGATCCCAGTGACGATGGCCCCAGGACGATGGCCCCAATGACGATTAGCCAGTACAATAATCCCAGTGACGATGTGCCAGGATCATGATCCCAGTGACCATGGCCCCAGGACGATAATCACAGTGACGATGGGCCAGGACGATGATCCCTGTGACGATGGCCCAGGACGATAACCCCAGTGACGATGGGCCAGGACGATGATCCCAGTGACGATGGGCCAGGATGATGATCCCAGTGACCATGGCCCCAGGACGATAATCACAGTGACGATGGCCCGAGGACAATGACCCCAGTGACGATGGGCCAGGACGATGTACTGCATAATTGGCTTGTCGCAAGAATAGTGCTACCAGAGCTGTGGAAGCACTAAGAAAAGCATTTGTGTGGAGGGTAAAGCGTGAAGTGGTCGAAGCATATAGCCAGTCGCACATCGTGACGCCCATATTAATGGGAATGTACAACCTTTTTTGAGCAGTTGAGATGATGCCCGTCATATACGTTGGTTATCGCAGACGAGGAACTGCCCAGTTGGCAGCCAGGATTCGACTGCCCATAGAGCAAAGTATCCACGCACGGTAGTCGAAAAGATGCCCGAAATTCCATCCTCCCGACGGAAAACTGAAAGTTCGCTATGACATTCCGCCCCAGACGTCACATGCATCTGTTCGGAGGTACCAGCCAACGCTGCAGCGAAAACACTTGTTGAAAACAACGATCGTCACCCAAGCATGTACGGTCGCCACGTGCGGTAATGTAGACGTCATGGCTATGTCCGCACGGATGCAATGTATGATGATAAGAATGATCCAAAGACGGGATGTCTCGCTGGGCACGCAGAGGTGCGCGTTTGCGGGGCGTGGCGAGGGCTGTACGTCGCGCAGTGGCCATGCGTGCCGCGTGTCAGGGACCAATCGCACGTCGTAAAGCCAGCATCCGGCCACCAGACGCCAGTCGGTGCAGCTGCTAATTAAGGACCAGTTTTACTCAGCTGTTTGACATGTCGGCTGAATCGATGTTGCCATCGCTTGATGTACGCTTAGCAGGCAGTGCAGTGTTGGCATGGGACCAATCTTGTGGTGATGAGGAAACCGAGGGACCAATGTTCGGTGTAGCTTACTCAGGATGCGGGCGGTGTTGTAGTTGGCTTGCTCTATTGACCAAGCAGCTGTTTGTCTCTCACTGCCGTCAGTTGTTGTCAGTGGCGTGCTAAGGCGTACGGGAGTCTACAGTATTGGGGATGACCGCCAGAGTCGACTCTATCCGTGAACCAACATGAGGTGGGGTTCCAAAACATTGGCAAGACATGGTTCACCTGGTATCTGTGGTTATCCCATTGTGGTGTGCTAGCTGGACCCATCAAAGCCTCTGCCTACCGTCTGTGGTTCATCTTCGCGACGACGCTGGATGCTTATTCGTGGTGCAAGAAGTCCGTGCTTGACTGTGGTGTCAGAAGTTTGAAGGTCATAAATAATTCAAGTCCCAGCAGCCTATCCGTGCAGTACTTCATGAATACAATTCTTCACAACGCGCGTTTTCTTCTTCGGTTTGATCAACATGTTCACACGAAGCACAGGCATCGTAAACGACGGTAAAATTATAGCCATCATCACGATCCATTCGAAACAAGCGCAACATGGCAGGTAATGCGGATAAATGTATATGAACATGAAGAAAGCATCGCCATGTATACTAAGCGTGGATAGTGCATTTGTGATTCAGGATGCCACCGGCGCAGCCAGGATTTTCTTAATATGGCTCGACAAAAAATATTATAAGCAATCAAATATCAAAGCGAAATCGGTGTGCAGAATTGTTCTTGTTCAGCCAGATTTAGCGTTTTATACTTCCTGGCAATTGGTAGTGGTGGTGGTGGATTGAAGTTTTGTTTGTTTATTGGTTGGTTCACGACACACTTTATGCACATTCACGGCTAATGGCGCCGCCCACACTGTGTCGCCGGTGGACCGCGGGATTGGGAGATGTCCTGAGTGGTGCTAGAGTCGAACCCGGGACCCTTGGTACCCATCGCCCGACACCTTAACCACTCGGCCATCCCCGTCCCTGGATTGGAGTTTAAGGGTGCGTCGACATCTAGGGTCATTTTGCGCCCATAAGTGAGGCAATTGGTAGTCGAGCCTCGAGAGCACCGCCTGTGACGTGTGCTCTAGGAGCGTTTGATACCATGTCTCAGTGGCCAGACCTGACATTTGTGACGAATAATGCGTTATTAGACTGAGATAATGGGTAAACTTTGGAAGATTTTTAGCGGGCAAAATATACCATGGCATACGGTATACCGTATCGATGTACTATGTCACTGGTACAGTTTCCACCCAAAAGTATTGTTTGGTGCCAATATCATGCATACACCTTTTCCGGTTTCCGTGATTGTTTGACCTGATCCCGCGACCTGTGGTCATTTTACATTTGCCTTTGCGTTGATCTACACGCTCACATCTAACTTTTGACTATGCCTTCCACGTTTGCTCATGATGAATGCTCCATGTACTACTCAAAATTGCTTTGAGACGTGATTGTGAGTTGACTTCGACTTGCACTAGGTCCGTGGCATCAATGCACGGGATGTCTGTATATACTATTTTATATCAAGTACGCATCAACCACATGAAGACATGCCAAGCTCCAAAGCAATATCTCGAATGACTGGAGTTCGCCTAAAACCAACAGGGATCAAACTGACCCCGCTCCCCAAGGAAAGAGAATATAGAAGTCGGCAAGCGAACACTGCGAGCGCCAAAACCATCCTCAAGCCATCCTCAATTTCATAGCGAGCTAAGAGGCTAAAAACAAATATAGTGACAGGTTTATTTGTGATCGATCAGGGAACTTGACCTCCTGCTCCCCACGTGGGAGACCGACCAACGTCTCATAACGAGAGCTTCTTCATGTAGATTTTAGAAGTTTCACCTTGGCTCACAAGAGGCCCCATCAGCTAACGACTGGAGGCCTTTATACATATATCACAAGATCCCTATAGCCCCGACAGGAGGAAATCAAATAAATTTCAGGAGGCTCTCGCAGTTCGAACGATGAGGAGACCCCTTAGCTTCCAGGGGCCGATTTGCACCTCACGATGGCGGGGCCAGTTTTCGGAAGTCTCCCAGTCGTTTCACGGCAGGAGGCCGCTTCTACAGATCTAAAGGAGCCTCTCGCAACAACAAGCAGCAACAGGAGTGCCTTTGCACATTCCCTACAGGAGGGCCAGGCAGCACGCAACAAAAAGAGCCCTTGCAGTCCAAAATATGAGACACTGATGAAACTTTCAAAAGGCAGATCACAACAATTCGTAGGACCCCCGTACACATTTCACGGGGCAGCTCTACACCTCCCGACAATGAATCTTAACTGCGTGCTTTGGTAGGGCTCATCCAGGCCAAAATCTGCAGGCAGTGGCGGATTCTGCCCCTCCACAACATCTAGAAATCTACTGGGTGAAGTTTTAAACTGAACAGCCCGAACGAATTCTATTCACCCAACCTACACCTTTAGAATGCCACAATTTCTAAACTTCCAAAATGACGAAGTCAGAAAGCAAAACAACGAGGGAGATTGATCGATGCCGTTTTGGACTGTTGCTACTAACGACACTACAATTATTGACCATCGGGAAAAGCTTCCGACTCCGCCACTGCGTGTGATGTATTACTATCGTTCGTCCTGAAATCCCTCCTTACATTCTCAGATATGTCATTAGTAGTCATCCTCACCGCGCCATTTGTTTGTCGCGGTTTGAATAGAGTATGTCCTGAATTCCTCTTGTCACCTCCCGGATCCACATTTGGAACAAGCCTCTGGATTCACCACTGTTTGTGGTGCATTGTTGCCCTTGTGTCACTCATGACATGATGCCACTCATGGTACGATTTCTTTCCAAAATAAACTAAACACAGAACCAATATACTCTCTTTCCAACTACAACCAAACTCATCGAGTGAGATGATTACGCATAAAAAAGTTCCTTTACAACAATGCCATTTAATTACGAGGCGTCTCGATGAGGAGACGCTCACTGATTGATGCCATTCTTTATTTACACTTTGGTACCGGGCCAGGCGCACACCCAGGATTTCTCCATGGGGGACGGGGGAAGCCCGGACCGAAAAGAGCACTTGGCCGGCTCCAAAAGGCACCTGACCGGCTCCAAAAGGGCACTTCGCGGTCCGGGGCACACTGGAAGGTTTGTTGACCGGGGGGTGGGGGCGGGCGTGACCAAAATTTTGGCCAAAAGGGCAGTTTTGGTACAGGCGGGGCACATAAGGCAGGTCATTTTGGGGATAACTTTAGGACATTCCGGCCAAGAGGGCACTTTGTTGACCGGGGTTAAGGGCGTGGAACGAATTTCGCCAAAAAGGCACTTTTGGCCAAAAGGGCACTGGTCTCATGGGGGGTGGGGCCCCTGGACCCCCCTCCGGTGCGCCTATGCGCCGGACACGTGGTGGGTTTCCCTCCTCTCTGAGCCCGTTTGCACGCTGCCGGACGGTGCAGTGGAGGAGCGTGCTGACGCAAGGTCAGCCGACTGTGCACGGACAGCGACGGACGGTACAGTGGAGGAGCGTGCTGACGCAAGGTGAGCCGACTGTGCACGGACAGCGACGGACGGTGCAGTGGAGGAGCGTGCTGACGCAAGGTCAGCCGACTGTGCACGGGCAGCGACGGACGGTGCAGTGGAGGAGCGTGCTGACGCAAGGTCAGCCGACTGTGCACGGGCAGCGACGGACGGTGCAGTGGAGGAGCGTGCTGACGCAACGGGCGTCTGACGCAAGGTCAGCCGACTGTGCACGGACAGCGACGGACGGTGCAGTGGAGGAGCGTGCTGACGCAAGGTGAGCCGACTGTGCACGGACAGCGACGGACGGTGCAGTGGAGGAGCGTGCTGACGCAAGGTGAGCCGACTGTGCACGGACAGCGACGGACGGTGCAGTGGAGGAGCGTGCTGACGAAGACACTGCACGGAGCGACGGACGGTCAGGGAGGAGCGTGCTGACGCAAGGTGAGCCACTGTGCACGGACAGCGACGGACGGTGCAGTGGAGGAGCGTGCTGACGAAGGTAGCCGACTGTGCACGGACAGCGACGGACGGTCAGTGGAGGAGCGTGCTGACGCAAGGTCAGCCGACTGCACGGACGGCAAAAGATCTGACGCAAGGTAGCGACTGTGCACGGACAGCGACGGACGGTGCAGTGGAGGAGCGTGCTGACGCAAGGTGAGCCGACTGTGCACGGGCAGCGACGGACGGTGCAGTGGAGGAGCGTGCTGACGCAAGGTCAGCCGACTGTGCACGGACAGCGACGGACGGTGCAGTGGAGGAGCGTGCTGACGCAAGGTCAGCCGACTGTGCACGGACAGCGACGGACGGTGCAGTGGAGGAGCGCTGACGGGGGGAAGGGGGGGGGGGACAGTGGGACGTGCGACGCAAGGTCAGCCGACTGTGCACGGACAGCGACGGACGGTACAGTGGAGGAGCGTGCTGACGCAAGGTCAGCCGACTGTGCACGGGCAGCGACGGACGGTGCAGTGGAGGAGCGTGCTGACGCAAGGTCAGCCGACTGTGCACGGACAGCGACGGACGGTACAGGGAGGTCTACGCAAGGTGAGCCGACTGTGCACGGACAGCGACGGACGGTGCAGTCACGTGCAGTGGAGGAGCGTGCTGACGCAAGGTCAGCCGACTGTGCACGGACAGCGACGGGCCGCACCAGTTCACCGCGACCGTAACCACCGCCGCATCGACCCGCGCCACGGCTATGTAAATCCGTGATGAACACAATAGTGACGTCGCGCCCCTGTTTCGGCAACTGACGCCCGCTTCCCTCGCAACCAAAGCGAACACGGGGAAATTCAATTGTAAAGCAGACAACTACCGTAAAATCAGCACGTCGAATGTTACAGCCCATTGCAGGACGACCAGTAATGACCAACCAATTTTCCAGGAACAAATGGGAGCAGCGCGCCCGCGTTGTTTTCGCGTCAATCAGTTTTTTTCGTATCCTCTGTTGGAGTCACGGACAATTTGCTTCCCTCATTGTGCTGAAGGTACCTTCAGTCGGGCAAAAAATCGTAATACCGCCTCCTAAGCGGTTCGGTCGATACATCCAATTAATGGAACCTCTCGATAAAACGAGGTCACCGTCATTGCACATTCTCCTCTTGATTAGTTATTTTCGGGCTTGGGGGTGCATATACTAATTCAGACCATATAATGCACAAAACATGCCATTCTACGTCACAAATCGTAGGCATGTCCTAGTTTGCTACAATCATTGGCGCAAAAAGCGTCAACTCGATCTTGATATCAAAGGCCAGTTTTGCTACCTACCATATGCCTCGCTACCCAGTTCTTTTAACTTTTCCAGTATAAATTGTAGCTTGTAGAATCGCCACTGAAGGCCCAATCATCACCACACAGGAGAACACAGAGGACACTGGGGGGGGGCATACGCCCTCCCCAATGGAAAGGTGGTACCCATCTGACCTTGAAAAGACATGTCCCCTCGCTAGACAAATTAACATAGAATCCGAACGAATTTGATTATACTCGTATAGTTGATATATTTGATATCGGCAAACAGCAATCGTCAGGGAATTAGTAGGTAAGTAACACTCGATGTCGTCGTTTTGTTTTGATCTTTCACTTTGAGATTAAGGCATGCTTTTTTAACGATAGCAAATTATTATAAAATATTTACCCTTAGATACAAAACTTCGAGGACATGAACAAAATATCCGAGACATGACTACGACGAACGTCTGTACCAAGCGCATGCACTATAGCAATGCGTGGGTTATGGCTTCAAATGTACCACGTCGCCGCTGCATACGGCGCTCACCAGCTGCTGACCGCCACGGCGGCGGGGGGGGGGAGGGGGCGGGGTGACGGGGTGGCGGGGTGGCGGGGTGGCTGGGTGGCTGGATGGCTGGGTGGGGGGTGGCTGGGTGGCGGGGTGGTGGTGGGTGGCTGGGTGGCCGGGTGGCTGGGTGACAACAGCGGGACGACAATCCTGCGGTGTGGTGCGACAGTGGTGTCGATGTGGTGCGACAGTGGTGTCGATGTGGTGCGACAGTGGTGTCAGGAGTGTCTGTGGTATTAATGGTGTCAGTGCCGTCAGTGGTGATGGTGGTGGTGCTGTCAGTGGTGCTAGTGGTGATGGTGCTATTGTGGTTTAGGGGCGCATCGACTGCATAGGTCACATAGCGTGATGGTGCTAGTGGTGCCAGTGGTGATGGTGTGAATGGTGTCAGTGGTGGCATCAGTGATGATGTTAGCTATGCCAGTGTTGCTGGAGCCAGTGGTATCAGTGGTGGTGGCATCAGTAGTGCCAGTGGAGCCAGCGATGGCAGTAGTGGTGGTGATGGTGTCAGTGGAGTCAGTGGTGTCAGTAGTGGTGGTGCCAGTGGAAGTGGTGTTAGGAGTGGTGGTGTCAGTGGTGTCAGTAGTGGTGGTGCCAGTGGGGCTGGTGTCAGTAGTAGTGGTGCTGGTGTCAGTAGTGGTGGTGCCAGTGGTGGTGGTGTCAGTAGTGCTGGTGCTGGTGTCAGTGGTGTTAGTGACATCACCAGCAGTGGCAGCAGCGGCTCGGGCGGCTGCTGCGCGGCTGGCGCACGGAGCTGGCTGGCGAGCCAGACCACGAGCTGCGCTGCTGGCAGGCGTGTGGCTTTTAGAAGCGGCTCAGACCCGGGGGATATGCGATATTATAAAGACGCAGCCATGGGCGCAGCCAAGTGGAAGAGCTCCCTAAAAAGGTGCATTACGTCCAGCCAAAAATGCGGTATTTATGCCACACCAGACTAGGAGTTTTTTTTGCACACTTCGAGCACCGAAATTGTTGCAAAGAACCCTGGCTGCATCACTGCTCAGAGCGAATGTAAATGTCTAACACGTGATGTCTCATGCGAGTTGTGCCGTACACTTTTGTTGTTTGCATGCACTGTATGTTCGGTACTTGCATAGCGTATACTGATGTGTACTTACATGCATATCCAGTAAAATGAACCTATTATTATTATATTACTGCAGTCTTTATAATATGGCATATCCCAGAGTTGTTGAATGCCGCTTGGTGCATTCATGTCGGCCAACTAGTTTCCGAGCTATGCATTTTTGGCAAGGTTGTCCTGATACCACCTCTACCTTGCTACCTTTCCCAGTCACATTATCAGGTGAAATCTGCGAAACTGCACGCAACAGCAGATGACTGCAGCGCGTGCGAAAAGGGCATGCAAATTGGATTGTGTAGCATTGCATAGCAAACCATGATAGTGCGCCCATCTACTTATTCACCACCAAGGCCGTCCATTTGGCATTGACCTCACATGGCTTCTGCACGAACCACGGCTCCTGCTCACCTGCATAATGCAATAAATAACGGTTAAGCATTCCACGATGGTTCAAATGGAAACAGCAATGGTAAAAGCCATGACATAAATTTAACCCCTCATTTAGAGTGCACTTAACTTTGACCTGCGACCTGGTGACCTGCGACGCCTGACATCCTTTGTTTATTGGGTGGTTCACGACGCACTTTATGTACATTCACGGCTAATGGCGACGCCCACACTATTTCGCCGATGGACAGTGGAATTGGGAAATGTCTCGAGCGGTGTTAATGTCGAACCCGGGACCCTTGGTACTCAGAGCCGAACACATTAACCACTCGGCCACCCCGCCCCTCGGGTGCCTCCTTATGCAGCATGCTGAATCGCTGCGCAATTATTTCACAGCATGAATTGGACTTCCTAATTTAATGCGTCAGGTTACATATTCCAATACATTACGTTTAAAAGCTTTGGTCTGGACCTGAGACATTCATACGGACATAAAACGTCAGTGCGTAAGTGCTCTGCAATCACACGGCATGGCATTATCCACTCCGATGCCCCCCCCCCCTAAGGGCTGCTGATCGACCAAAGACCGATGTCTGATTGGGCCTGGCAGTCACATCTTGTCCCGGGGTATTTTCTTTGACAAACGAGGGGGACCCTGTGCAGGCATAGGAGCACATGATAACATTGGCTGGGTCGAGGGGCCCCGAACGGCCACTGGAGCCCTCTGAGGCACTGTCAGAAGCCCTCTTCAAGACCACCCTGCAGCTGCCACGTCTCCAATGCTAACCCTCGCACGGCCGGGTGAGTGGGGAAATACCTACCTACCATGACGTTTCGTACCATGGCCAAAAAAAACTGTTCGCACTAGAAATCTGAAATTTACATTACCTTATGCTACATCATATTGACATTCATAAATATCGCCAGCCCTCGCTCTACATCATTCCACGGGTTATCTTTGACGACCCAAGGCCTTTTTGGACAGCCGGAGGGCCCTTTTCAAACGCTTGGACCCAGTCATAAGGTCAGGGGTCCTTCTCGACTTGGGCTCCGTCGACAGCCCGGCCCGGCCGAGTTTGAAACTCAACCTAAGAAATGCTTAAAATATGGCAAAGTTTGCACTCTCCAAGCGGGTATTAGCAACAAAAACGCCATTTTTTATTTGCGATGTCGGGCAAAAATATGGTACTTCAATCATATAAATAAATAAATTCACGAGCATCGAGGTCACCGGAAGTCACATGACCTGATATAATTGGATAACTCTTTATCATTTATCACATATAAAAATATTGTAGGAATTATATTTCTTAACCTTTACGAATTCCAAAATCTATGGATATATATTTTGAATAATATTCAACATAGTTATCGGTCACCAAACACAATCATGCGCAGTAACACTCAAGAAATGCTTCAGGCTATATCTTCTGAACCGTTGACCTGATCGCGGTAAAATTTTGACAGGTAGAATCGTGACATAGGATAACCCCACACAACAATTTTGGTTCAGATATGAGAGATGAGAGTGCCGGGCCTTCGTCGATCTGTTCCCACCTCTTCCTAGTAAGAGATGGAATGCAAAATTATGAGGAATTTGTAACAGGAAATGGTAGTTTCTCTACCTACATGATATACAAGCGTATGATATATCATGTGTATCAAATGATACCATGTGCTATATGTTGGACCAGATAGCGCACAATAATGAAAGACAAGCAAATAAGTGTATCATGAGCGCATGCCTGACAGATGATGCAAGGTTGTATGCTACATGCCAAAAATGCAAATATATAATTACTTACAAACCAAATCAAAACAGACAGAAAGAAGCTTCTTACCAAATCATTGACAAACCTGCACGACTTTTGAACACATGGCACATATCACCAACCCAAAACCTTGGTAACCTTTCGAAATATTGAGCCATATACCTCAGCTAAAGATCGCAATATTTTTTTTTTGTCAGACAATTCCTCATTCAGGATGCTCCTCAGCTTCAAAACTGACATCCTCGAGCCAAACCCCTGAGTTTCAGAGCTGCATATCAAGGTGAAAACGGGTACATTTACGGCGCCCCTTTAACCAATGTTTCAAGCCAAACAAAAGTTATAACAGACTAAATACCACTGATTCAGATTTTCGTGATTTATAATAAATAACTGGGAAATGCAATGGAGAATTGCATGCTCCTCTTGATCCAAAACGCAACAGTTACTTCCAAAAATATACACGTCCATAAGCGTAGTACACCGCGCAATGCGTTTAAAAGTTCCCTGAAAGAAATGGAAGCGTAGATGTTTCTAATTAATTCTTCAGCGTCACATGGCTCCATTCAGCAGGATCACGTTTCCTAACTTCTCCAAAAAGCGGAAATTGGGTGAAACTAAACGACGCGTTACTCTGCAACGCAAGAATGCGCCGCTGGAATCGAACAATATCCTATCCAGGATTAGTTTCGGCCTCGCACCACCAGGTGGCCTCGGTCAACGATTCCAGGGAGTCTCCTATCCGTCTGCTATTATCCGTGGCTATACTGTGCCGGGTGGAATGGCGCGCTAGTGTGACACGACCCAACAACGCGCCAGAGCCCACGCACCGCACCAGCACTCACAGAAGCCACATTGTAGCTAGCGACGGGGCGACTTTATACACAAATGCATGTGCGGTGCTTTTCCCGAATGAATGATATACAAAAATGCCCAGCAGTTGGCTCGATGTCTGCGTATGGTTTCTCAGAGCACACAAAACATGCTTGTTGACACGTGCGGTCTTCCTGACGAGGTTGCATCGAGCCAGGTGAAGCTTTATACCAAGCTGAGATGCAGAGCTCTCGAAAATGTTAGATAGCAGCCCTCTGGAGCGAGTCCTTTTCGACTGAAAGGACGAGATACCCGTGAGGTGTAGCATCGAGGAAGCCTAATTGAAACGTAAGAAGGAAAATTACTGAAGGCCAACATGGACATCATCAACACGGCCAGAGTTAGAGCAGTTACTGGCCAAACACATTAGTTTATGAAGCCCATTTTATTACCATTATAATGTGCGTTTGTTGCAATTATGGTTGCACATCTCATTGCATACTTGTGAACGTGATCACCCGAAAAACGACCACCCAATTCATTCAACACGCACACACAAGCTGTACAATGCAACCAGGGCGCAGCAGCACCAGCAAGCAATAGCACACAGGTCAAGCAGCTGGATATCGCTCGCACTCAGCTGGCGTCGCTACTGCACAGTACGATCACCACCGACCACGATGGTGGTCAGACGGGTGGTAAACAGCCGCAGCCTCAGCCGCGGAACCACCGACGGAAGAAGACGCTGGCCCACGGAGCCGTCAAGACACGACAAAATGGCCCACGGAGCTGTCCAAGACACGACAAAATGGCCCACTGAGCCGTCCAAGACACGATAAAAACAAAACGCTCGCCTGCGACGTGAGAGACCGATGTAAGTAGCTAAGCCTCTTTTTCGGGGCCATGGAACAACAGCGCGCGCTAGCGTGCCACAGCCGACAGAGCTAATGGAACATACTTTCTCGACCTCGTGGGGTGACAACTTTGAAGAATTCGCATCAGATCTATGCCGCCATAAGACGGAGCAGACCTGACCGCCTTTTGTTGAAATCGCGTGTTATCCGCAATCAAGTTCACTCAGGGCTCCACATTTCCCACTTTGGACGTGGTAGGACGATAGACAACTCAGCTAACCAGCTCACATATGTCGTCACCCCTTCAAATGCTCTTCTAGGTCGTCGACCTATAAGATGACCTCAGATGACCTGGTTCAGCTGGTGAACCACTTTGAGACAAATTTGAATGCTGTAATCAATTTTGCGTCATTTTACTCATAGGTAATATATAAGTACCTTCGGGGCATCGGCTCGGAAGTTGAGACTGTTGCCATGTTGACAAAGGCAGCTATCAAACGCTAAAATTGTTGCATTGTTTTGTGAAGAAACCTTTAAACTGCCTGGGATGTCAACCAGTTATTTAGCGTATTAAAACGATAAAGAAATGATCGCGAGATCTCCTAAGGCGCAGCGCGTCGGCTTTACTTCGCGTCGCTAGCATTTTCCGTTCGGAAATCACGTGTCTTCCACTTCACGTTCGGTGGATACGTCCTCCGCCCATCCTATCCTGGCGCCGCCCATGCCGTACACATCACTATGCACCGCAGCAAAAATTTCCCGTTTCAGTCATCAACTTAGCTTGACTAACACCACACTGACATATCGACCGGTGGAGAAACGGACAACAATCACCACCTGACAACGGCGCAGCCGTGTGTTTCAAACGGTTCTGCAGCGGTGTGGAACAGACAATACCGCAGCGATGTTAACATCGCTCTTAACTGCCGGTTTGATGCGTTGGTGCAAAGTAGACGGCGATCGATGGAGAGCCTCAGCAAATGCTTGGTGATGGTGGTTTGCTGTCTTGGGACGCGCCATCTACATTTCGCTGAACGTGTCTCGTCAGTAATAAATTTTACCATTCACTGCCTGGTAGGGGTGGTTTTATATATTTTTGAGGGCATAAATGCCCCTCAATGTTAACTTTGCTCCCAATAATTTAACTTTTAACATGGACCTTATGGAGTGTGTTCCCCTCAATCCATTTCGGCCTGTCCATTGCATTGATGTTTTTGCCCCCCGGAATAACTTTCAGAAATTAACATCCGTGCTGCCAGGCTTTATAGAATAGACTGAAGATGACTAAGCAGCGCCGATGCCCGTGGAATGACAACCGAAAAGGGAAGTGAAAAACCTCGGTCATTGACTACATGTCACAACACAAAGCGAAACCAACAATGCGGGCTCATGGACTCATCTGTTGTACTGAATGACCGATAGTGGTGATGACGGGCTTGGAAGCAATGCACAGAACGTGACTTTTGAGCAGAACGTGACGTTTTACATCTTCACACTTTCAGTACAAGAGAGAAATGAGTCAACTTGAGAGCAAGACGGACACAACGCCACAACATGTCATCCCGACGCTCTGAAGGTACCAGAGCGAAATTTGCTGCAATATTTTGGTTCTTTTGCTGTCAAGTTTGCATCATCGTCATGAGTATTTTTGTCAGATTTCAGGCTTTGTATGCTTCTCAATGACGGGATCCAACACTTTGAAGTATTCTGTCACTATCTACCGGCCAGCTTGATTCTGCTACAGAATACCACAGAACACTACAGAACAACTTCAGTCAGACTCAACCGACCCCGCACCGAGCCATTACGCACGGTAGCGCCCGTTGCAGTGGGAACCTAGACAGCACAGAGCGACAAAGTTAAATTAGTTGTCACACTGCCGACGAAGGCGCCGAGTCAGCTAAGTTAGTCGGCACACTGTCGACCGACCCCGCACCGATTCAGTATTCACGGTCAAAAAAAAAAAGGAAAAAAAAAAATTGTTTCCGCTGTCGAGGAGGGGGCCGCGGCCGGGGGGGAGGGGGGAGGAGGGGGGTGGGGAAGGGGGCCGAGACGGCTGCCATGCCCCACTACAAGCCCGACACAGACGGCAGCAGCACGACAGCCAATGGCGGCCCACCAGAACGAATCGTCGGCACCCGCAACGCCTACCATTTGAAACAGCGGTGTTGTCCTATAAAATGGTTTGGAGACATTCAGACACCGATGGATACTTATTTAGGAGAGGGGAATTCGTTCTTTTGACAGGACCTTGCGCGCCTGAGTCCAGACGAGATCCTACTTCCACTAAGAAAAGCGAACTTGGGACATTTTGAGGAACATCTTTCATAGTTTTCTTTAGGGAGAGGAGGGGATTTGCGGGTGATTTCGGACACAAACTGAACACACCGTGGGTATGAAGCATGTGCCAGCAACTGGCTCTGTACACGACAATGCGCACAATGCTCCACCTGCGCCATCATCGCCACGTTACAAATCAGACACAAGGTCAACACTAGGCAGGGACAGGCTACCCAAGTGCCACCAGGCGAGAAGCGCTAGGCAGAGGCAGGCCACCCAGGCGCCACCGGGCGAGTAGCGCTAGGCAGAGGCAGGCCACCTGAGCGCCACCGGGCGAGTAGCGCTAGGCAGGGGCAGGCCACCTGAGCGCCACCGGGCGAGTAGCGGTAGGCAGGGGCAGGCCACCCAGGCGCCACCGGGCGAGTAGTACTAGGCAGGGGCAGGCCACCTGAGCGCCACCGGGCGAGTAGTACTAGGCAGGGGCAGGCCACCCAAGCGCCACCGGGCGAGTAGTACTAGGCAGGGGCAGGCCACCTGAGCGCCACCGGGCGAGTAGCACCGGCTCCCGGCTGCCGGGAGTCGCGCAGCCGTGGTCGGTGTGGAGCCCGGTGCCGGTGGTCGGTTATCATTGCCATCGAGTGGCAGGGCTGACGCCGGCCTGGTCCGACCATCCGGATCGACACGCGGCCCGGTGGGATTAGAACGGCCGGTGCCGGCGTCGATGGGGTCGGACACACAAGGCCACGCGGTCCAGTCCGGTTGTGGATGCGACCGCGCAACACTGCCTGGCCGGCGTGGCCAGTGTGGTCGGTGTGGTATGTGTGGTCTGTGTGGTTAATGTGGTCAGTGTGGTTAACGTGGTCAGCATTGTTGATGTGGTCAGTGCGATTGATGTGGTCTGTGTGGTCGGCGTGGTGATGTGGTCGGTGTCGTCGGTCTTGTCGACGTAGTAGTTATAGCAGGCGCGGTCGGCATGGTAGTTGTTGCAGGCGCGGTCGGCATGGTAGTTGTTGCAGGCGCGGTCGGCATGGTAGTTGTTGCAGGCGCGGTCGGCATGGTAGTTGTTGCAGGCGCGGTCGGCATGGTAGTTGTTGCAGGCGCGGTCGGCGTGGTAGTTGTTGCAGGCGTTGCATGCGTGGCAGTCGTGGCAGGCGTTGTCGGCGCGGTCGGTGGGGTCGGCAGGGCCGGCGGCGAGGTCATCGAAGGTACGACTTCTTGCCAACGCCGCCGACCGGCAGACGTCATTGCGGCTTGCCGGACGGGTGCATCTTGCGCTGCCTGGCGCGCGCCTCCCGGCGGACGTTCGCGTACTCGAACCACACGATGCACGGGATCAGGGACGTGTCGCAGATCAGCAGCAGCTCGCAAATACGCCTGGTCGACACGACTGAGGTCAGTCGACACGCACAGCGGCATTGGATACGGATGGTGTCATTCGACCGGCTGTATGTGAATGGTGTGACAAGTCACAAGGAAATACCGAGAACAATTCCGTGTGCATCCACGAAGATGACATTAGGTGCCAAAATCTTAAGTTACACCTACTGCGTTTGCATGTGTACATCACAATATTGAACTTTATATTTTAAAATGAGAGACAATATTTCATCATATGTAAAATACGCTTAGCACAAGATTAAAAATCAAGTCCATGTCGTTCATCACAAAAGAGAAGAGTGCGAGACTTAGGACGCTGCCCTGGGAAAATCGCTCATATGCGAGGGTCTGTCCGATGATCAGCTCTGACACTAAATACTTGGTCGCCAGTAAGCTTTACGGAAAGCTGCCCATCGAGCCACGTATACCACCTTCATGTACACCTAGACGCATGCAGTGTCGTCAAATCGTAGCATAAACGGCTTCAGTGTCAAAGACGGCCCTAACGTGACGGTGTTCCCAAAAATGCTCCGAGCAGATTATTGTCGAAGGTTACACGGAACTGTGGTTCTTCCGAAAATCACACATCGCCTTCGTTAACAAAAATAAAATTGTGTCGTTCTAAGAGCCATGCAAGGCTGACATCAGCCGTCGCCTCCATAAGCCTGCGCGATGCTAAGGTCAGTGACAGGGGGCAGTGGAGCGGCTGCAAGGTCTCTCTTGCCTGGCTTCAGAATTGGGGCGATCGTCGCCTCTCACCACGCGACAGGAAAATCGCCCAGGACTGGACAATATCTGGACTTTTGTCATCCAGGAATCATCCGTTACAGAAAAACCTGTGATGTGCGCCACGATGTCTACTCTAAGTTCTTTCAGGATCTCAAGTGTCGAGCGGGCATGCATATACGACAAGATGGCGCAATAATCAAAAGGCAAATACATCGCTACAATGCGCCGTATATCAGTGAAGAAGTTGGCAGTTCAGGGCGACCAGATTGAAAATGGCGCGAATTGGTCGAATTCGGCTCAACTTTAGCTGTATTGCGTGTACGGCTCCCGAAATTGCACACAAAACGGTGCAATCGTAATATGATTTTACAGACGGTTACCTGGTTTGAGCGTTCAATGGAGCACATGTTATATATGCGAATTGTTGTGTACAGACATTACGATAGGGCTGTTATGCTCGTCGCTCGCCGTCCTAGTTGGTCCCCAGCTGTTACTAGATGTTCTTGAATAAACATCCGATTGCAATTTCAACTTGAAAGCGGAATTATTTCTTGGCAAGTCGTATTTTTTAAACTGTATTTTTCGTTAATATTTCAAATTTGTATTCATATGTTGGTCGTGATTGTTCTATGCGAACATTAGCTATCATAACCAGATCATATCCAAAAACCCTGAAACCATCATCCGATGGAGAAATTCCAATTCAGTGGTGCATCGACCGTGAGAGTGCAGTGTCGATATATCGATATGTTAAATTGACGCAGACGGTGGCATCGGAAGTGCGGTACCAGCAGGGACACCAGCAGTGCGCCACAAACGAGCCAGCGGGTAGGGCGCGTGGCGACTGACCGAGACGCGTCGACGCCTGAGACAGACAGACGCCCGCGACACCACACACTCACCACTGCACTATCTGAGGGAAGAAGGGCGTGCAGACGTAGTGCACCAGGACGAACCAGACGACTGCTAGCACTGCTCCCACCACGGCTCCGCAGATCACCTGCCACCACGAGTGGTACTCCAGGTACACTCTGGCGAGAAGCACGCGCTGTGACACCCATCTCAGGCGCACTCGGACCAGCGGTAATTGTGCGCTTCCATTCCGGGTGTGCTCTGAAGAGGAGTACACAAATCACGTACTTCGGGTGCAGGATAAGGAGAGTATCAGGCACCATGTACGACATGTGCGTTCGGGTAGGATTAGCACGCGCCAAGCGCTCCAGTTAGTTAGTTAGTTAGTTATTAGGGTTTTAGGGCGCATCAACTACAGTGGTTGGTACGATGGTTATACTGCGTCCAAGTGCTCCAGTTACACCTTGACAGGGAGACAAGTGCCAAGCATTCCCAAGGTAATTCTGACGAGGAGTGCAGGCTCGTCACGTTCTCAAAATACACTCTGGAAAAGTAGCGCGTGCCACCAACCCCAGCTACATAGACGATGAACACATATGTGTCAGGTGCACTCCTGGTAAGAGCTCACAAATCGTACTCCGAGGAAACTTCAGAGAGGGCATCTCGTCTCACATGCTCCAGGCAATATACGCTCCAGGTTGACGCACCCTACCCCTCCCCCACCCGTGCTCCAGGCACGTCCCGGCGAGGGCGACACGTGACCTATTCGTAATCCAGAGGTCCTAGGGTGATACACATGGTGTCATTATTGCCAAAGGTCCCGAGTATGAGGTACGAAACACATCCAAAACAGCGCGGTAGTGAACGCAATTCCTGGATTCACGTCATCATACACCGATGGTGGTAATGGTGATGGAGGGGGCGGCGATGGTGGTGGTTCGGTACATTGCAGTGCGTCGACTATTTGGCTATTTTGCGCTCACTCAAATACCAATCATTCAGTCTATATTGCATGCATTCGGCAATGGGCATATGGGGAGTGTGAAGGAAATCCAATCAACTTTTTCGCGTGTGCGGTAGGGGGCGGGATTTGCCCTAAGAAGTGGGAGTCGCGAGTTTTAATTTCAGCCGGCGAAGCGGCACGCCTCGGGCAGCTATACGCCACCAGAAATTCGAATAACTATGCCTAAGTGGCGTACGTTTGGTAAGAAGGCAACCAGGTCCCTCGTCTGGATTGGGTATTGAGGGTATATAAAGCACCAAACGTCCGGGTGCTTCGACGAAATACGGAACGTTCCGACGTGCTGTATTCGACCCTCCTGACATGTAGACCTACGACCTACATGGTACTTTCCATGAAGTCCACCAGGAAATTGGAAGAAAGTCTGACAACTCGTGCGCAAGACGTCCCCACTGCAGCAAACATACTAAATTATTCAACATCGAGCCTCCCCGAGAACCTGGAATTAATTACATTGTATATGAACCAGGAGCCGGGTACGCTGGCTGAATAATACAGTGAGTGAAAAGCCCACAACGGTGGCGAACACCGCGGAAAACGCGATAGCCCTACTTTGAACCACAACCATAACGAGCGGTCCATGCTGGAGCCGGGTATGCTGGTTGGTCAATAGAGTGAGTGATGAGCCCACAACGGTGTCAACCAACGCGGAAAACGGGGTAACCCTGCGTTGAACCACCAGCACAACGAGGGGTCTTGCTGCGGCACCCCGCCACCCGCACACGGCCTTCGGGGCACATCCATGAGATGTTTAGCATTTAGCGCTCATGAATCAGTCGAAAATGGTATATTTAGTGGTTGGCGTGTCAGGCTCGTAATACAAATATCACACGCTTCGGTTCCAAAACAAAAAGCCAGAGAGGCAAGGGGTGAGGGCTCAAGACAATAATTCACAGAAGAAAAGTCACCACGGATAAAAGTAAAACGGAAAAAGCCAAAGCGCGGAAAGATCAGAAGTACACAAAGTCAAATCGGAAAAGTCAACGAGGGCAGAAGGCAGAAGGCAAAAAGACAAATAGAAAAACTGACGAAAATTCAAATGGAAAACAATTTAAAACGGCAAAAACAAATGGAAAAAAAATCGAACGGAAAATGTAAAAATAACAACTCCAAACTGTTCATAAATCACAAAGGGCAAAAGTCAAACGGAAATAGATAAAAGAACCAGTCAAGAGTTCAAAACTAAAGTAGTTGAAAAGGAGGCAGAAGAGACCAAAGGGCTTGGTTTCGGAACTTGAGGGCGCCCCCGGTCGCTTCGAGGGCAATCTCTATTGATCGTCGAAGGGCCCTCAGAGAACCTCAACTTGCTAAGAAGAGGGGTACGGACATGTTGACACACCCTCGTGGTCGTGCCTTTGCTCGGATTCCTGTAGCGTCCTTGGGCCAAGTCCGCGCATATATTTATGCCAGACCTAATGTTAACACACGCGCTCCCATCTGTGGAGATGTGAGCTCTAAAAGGTTATTGGTTTCACGACACATCGACCGTTGAGTCATGTGGCGTCGCCAATCTCTCACGCCGATTGGTCGCGGACGAAGAATAGCGACAGGTGAGACTCGAACCCACAACCTTTCGATGGCGAGCCGGGCAACTTACCCCTATACTACTCGCCCCCTGTGCTCTAAAAGGAGTTTCCGTTGGGGAAATGAACAACTTCATGCTAAAGGAGTGATCCAGGTTGGTGTGCATCCCGCCAGCCCCAGTGTTACCAACGCCGGACCCAAACACCGCGGTACATACATCCAATATCAGTTAGTTATTTGGGCTTTAGGGCGCATCGACCATGTTGATCATATAGCTACATCCAATAGCAATGCACCATCTTTCTGTATCCATCCCTATGAAAAATCAAAATCATGGGTAAACTCCCCAGGTTGAGAGCTCCCGGTTTACATGTATCCACATTTTGCAATAAAACAGGACTCACCTCACTCCACGGTCAGTAGTACGTTTCAAGGCGACTTCAGTGCCAATAAAAAGGATTGCGAACAACTTGAGTACGAACTTAAATAAATTGTCTCGTTAGCCCGCGCCGTCTCAGGGGGGTCGTTAATGACCCTCCTAAGGTTCTCCGCGGATAGTGAAAGATCGGCGCGCGGGAGCTCGCCGAAATTTTGGTACTTTTTCCACATCAATTTGACATGTGTCAAAATTTTGAAGTCAGGTCATCTTGGGTCAACGAGTTGGTCAAGGTCAAGTGGGGTCACCTCCAAAAAGTTAAACTAGTCGCCACGCTTTGACGGATAAAGATATTTGAATGAAACTTTGTGTTTGCTTATATTTAGGGATAGATCAAAATGCACCAGAGGATTTTCCACCGTTCTTAATTGCTGATCAGTTATGCATATTTTCCAATTAGGGTTCAAATAGAAGATTCTGGCGAAAGTCAGCATTTTTATTGGAGCAAGCTGACTTCGAACCACGTTTCCGGTCCACTGTACCCATTAAAAAGGAGAATTAAAGAAAACTTGAAAACTGAAAACTTTGAAATCCCCACCCCAAAAAAGGAGATTTTTTGGTGGGCAAAAATATATGGTCCTGGTCGATTTCGTTTTCCTTTTCTGATTCTTTTTTATTCTTCAGATCTCCCCCAAAATGAACCCCCAGAACCAAATACATGATGTAATTTGTGAAAATCTAGGCCCACTATTGACGTCACTTTTGGGGGAGTTTGGGGTGGCGTCTAGCCCTACTCGTCTAGCGTTTTCCGATGACGTCTCTTTTGTTCTCGTGTGACGCTAAGTTTGGATGTTAGAGGGGAGTATCCCTATCGACACCCGCGAGACGGGGTGTGAGGATATGACCGGAAAGACGGGGAGGATTAATTGTTATTTTTCATCTTCATTTGCATTACTCCTACGGGAAATCCCTGAATTCCCCTTGAAAAAACAATTCCATGTGGCATGCTCCATCCAGAGAAACTAAGGAACGGTTAAGAGGTGAACAATTTTGTCTTACCTCGTTCCCGAATGTTTGCTCTATTTGGAATGGCAACATTTGCATATATATGTATATATACCGTCTGAGAGGACAGAGAAAACACACCCAGATAGGACAATGTGTGTTTTCATTCAGCATCTTGAGGAGTGACGAGAAATTTGCTCGTCAAAAATTGCGTAAACGTCCCAACCCAAATTCAGACACGAGAACTTGTCATGACGTACCGTCAGAGGTGTGCAACACCTGGTACACTTAGCTAGTGCCCAACAACTAGCTGGCATTCCTTTGCTTGACTTTTTATTTGACTTTCGTCTCATGACTGTTCGTTCTTGCATCACGAGTTCAAGGTTATATCTGGCTTCAAGGACTTCCGGCTTTCTCACGACTATTGGGCGTGAAAGAACGGCGAGACTACACAGCAAACCAGCCGAGTGCGTCCTAAAACCGTTCAATATATCTCCTCCGCCTTGAGCTACCGACAACTATGTAAAAGTCCGAGCGCAATAAAAGCAAGCGTTTGCGAATAATCGACACAGTGACTACGCTACCCGGCTCGTCACCGACAACGCTCGGGAACAGCCACACTGGGCGTTGAGACACCTGCCGTTCACGGTGGGCGGCGCACTGCGGCGCGAATACACCGGCGCCAGCTCGCTCACTGGACTAGGCAGCAGTGCGCAGCGCGCGTGCAGCTCATCCGTAAACAAGACGACACAAACTGCTCTATGCATGCAGTGAGGCCTAACTTCATAAATGTAGTTTGATGGCCTTTAGTTTGTAAGCGCCCACTGCACCTAAACCGCGTCGATATTCATCTACGGCAACCTTACACATGTCCTAGGATCGCTAAATGAACATCGTTTGCGAGGAAACATGAAGGATGTGAGGGCATGTGGGGCGTGGACCACTCGGCAATAGCTCCCGTGGTAGTAACCAGTAAATGCCTGGTGTTTGACGCGCAGTCTCGCAGGCATTGAGACCATCATTGTTTTTACCTGCTAAATGATGAATTGGACTACTGATGATGAATTGGACTTACCTGCTAAATGAAACTAAGAAGGCGCACACACAACAGAGCACGGCTGCCAATTGCCTCCACACTTGCATCAGTATGGAGGGTGTCTGGACACGATGCAGCCTGTCGAAGAAAACGTCAGTCGACACCTCTTGTTATCTCAACAAACGCCGGCACCTAAACACTCACCAGCTGTAAAACAGAGCAATTGCTACCCGAAAATGTACCGAAAACTGACTGTATTGGCAAACATGCTATGCATGAATGGTTTTCCGATGTTAAATGAGAAATAGCAGGCAACGAATGTGACCGGATGCACCGTAGATTCAGCGGAATGCGATGTTAATATGATTGCCGTTGTGGGACGGGCACAGAATGAAACACAAATATCAGCAAACCATCTTCACAGGAAATGAGAGTGGCGGAGTGAAGACAAGGCGAACTCGTGTTGAGCACCAACCGGTTCCGGCAGCGCCAGGACCACCTTCACGTGTGGAAGATTAAGCGATCTGTGATAGCCACGGACCGAGGCACAGGCGGTGATGCACTGAACTGTGTCCGACTCACCTGATGAGCAGAAACAGCATCAGGTAGCCGGCGACGAACCAGGAGAGCTGTGAGTGCGAGGACGGCATGCCGTAGCGACTGTAGTTGGTGCGCTTCTCGGCCGGCCTCTGCTGCTGGATGGCGAACTTGAGCACAATGTTTACCAGCTCGCACAGGCACACGCCCAGGAAGAAGAATATCTGTCAACAACACGACAGCCATTCGCATCTGTGTGGCAGATATCAAGCCCAGCAGCAAATAACAAACAGGCCAACATGACAAATCATGAAGGTGTGTCCCTGTTTTACAGAGGATAATCACCGATCGCTTGATCGTTGCAAGGCTGATATTTTGATATTATATTTTGACTGCGGCACGTCAGCTACAAGCTCACGTTTGACAACAGGCGAGGCCTGGACGTAAAGACAAAACAGGGCCCCTGTCTTATGATGGGAGGGGGAGTGGTGCGCGTTCAGACAAAAATAAATGAAAGCATGCATAATGCATAATGCAGTGCACTGTTTTTGTTCATGGGACATTCAAGGTCTTCCCTTGTCTTCCAAATATATACATTTTTGATTTGACGCTTACGTGTCGTCGTTTCATACAGCACCGTTTCGGTTTGCGATACGAACAGTTTGGTCGGTTGCTTAGTAGTTGCGTCCATTTAAATACGATTTATTTTTGGATCCATTTTCTTCATTGCATTCATAGTAAATATGACGGTGGCTGTAGTGTCCACCAAGAAATTCGAAAAATGCTGGGAAATATTGCATACGCAATGCAGCACAAACTTGCCTTGATAGGACTACACAAAGTGGGCCAACATGTCACAGCCCCATAGCCACTGGCGTATTTCCCATTCCACTAGTCAGCCGAGGAGGGGTGAGGAGGCAGCTATTATCGCCCCTCGCAACTCCGGAACCAATTACCGGTCGAAACTGAATGAAGTACAATGAATAACCGAAGAAAACTCATCGGAACAAGCTTCGTTTTGTTGACCTCAATTTCGCCTCTAACCTCACGTCAAGCGACGTAAAAAAAAAATTGAAAATGTCTAGCATATGCCTAGCTCTTGACAATGTGCTTAAAAACGATTTCTTGTGCGTGCCCATTCATCCATCCATACAAACGTAGCAAGAGCTGTCGTTTGCAATTACCACATGAATGTCAAATCAAGGCAAGTTCAAACAGGAGAATGTCAGGTAATTGCGCATTTACATATATCTGCTGTTCGCGGTACATGCTTGTCGGCAAAAGTACGCGCCAGGTAACGTCAACGTAGCATTATGGCACGCACAATCAAATGGAGTGCAACCATTTAGCATAGCTATGCTACGCCATAAATGCGACGTGACTTGTATATGCGACTAGTGGATCCGCGGATTCTCGTTAAATATCGCTCAAGCGCTCGAGATGTATTAAAAAACTGACTCACGGTGTGTAGATCTCTCCTAAATACCATCAAGGTCAGAAAACTGACAATCAATGCTTGTGGCAACAGGCTGAAGAGACATAACACCTTGCCGAAATTGTCGCCTGAAAAGAGACAAAGAACACCGAAGCCGTGAATATCATACAATACAATCAGTACAGATCAGTGTTAAACCAATTGTTTTTCGCTAGGTGTGAGATATTGAAACGAGTACAGTAGAATGCCGAAATTCGCAACGGAAGCTGGATTCCAGCTGGATTCCATGCCAGACACCGGATAGGGTTCCATTACTAAAGCACTAAAGTACTTTCACTATTCAAAGTACTTGACATCGACCGTAATGCTAAAAAACGCGACGGTACCGTTTTCACGACAGAGGGCAGCAGTCATGTCAGGGGAAACTTCGCTCACGATTCTCGGGCAGGCAATCCCCGCCGGCAATGCGAGTGACCCAAGCATAGCCGGCATTACCTGCGAGTGACCCAAGCCAGGACCCAGGCCAGAGTGACCCACGCTAAGTGCCCAAGGCCGGCCGTTCGCTCGCTTGGGCTTTAGAGCGCATCGACCATGTTGATCATATAGCCCCGTTCGCTCGCTAATGGGCGGAGCCTTCAGACTACTGGCGGGTGGGCTCAACACAGGGGTCGCTTAACCCGCGCCGTCTCTTCTGTCAGATCCACACACTCCGTCTCGGATATTAACCCTCTATAAAATCCAAACTAAGCGTCACACGAACACGAAAGAGGTGTCATCGGAAAGCTCTCGACGAGTAGGGCCTGGGTTCATCTCCAAAACAATTTCTCCAAAAGTGACGTCACTACGGGGCTAGATTTTCGCAACAATTCACGACTTACATTATGTTTTTGACCTGGGAAGTTCATTTTGGGGGATATTTGAAGAAAAAATATTTGGAATCAGAAAAGGACAGCGAAACAATTTTTTGGGCCCACAAAAATATTTTTTTTTGTTGGAATTTCAAGATTTTGAGTTTTCAAATTGTCTTTAATTTTCTTTTCTAGAGCAGACAGAAAGACACCGTTGCAAGTGAACTTGCTGTCATAAAAATGCTTACTTTAGCCAAAATCTTTGATTTGAACTCTAATGGGCAAATATGCAAAATTTATAAGTAGCCAAAAATGGGGAAAAAAATCATCTCGTACGTTTTGTTCCATCCCTAAAGATAAGCAAACGCTGAAAGTTTCATTCAAATATCTGTATCCGTTAAATAGTGACGACTGGTTGAACTTTTTGGAGGTGACGTCGCTTGACCATGACTAACTCATTGATCCAAGATCACCTGACTTCAAAAGTTTGAAAAACTTCAAAAATGTTTAACAACATGTCAAATTGATGTGGGAAAAGGTATGCCAAATTTTGGCGCGTTACCGCGCGCCGTTTGTTCACTATCCGCGAAAAAAACCTGAGGGGGGTGCTGGACGGTTGAAGACCGGTACGGGTTAACGTGCCAAATCAACGGCAGGTCTTTTTTGTGGTAGAGCAAGACATTACGAAAAGAAAAGTTCTGTATGTGATTTAAACTCTCCTTGCCAAAATATTACTAATGCAACATGCGTTGTTCAGTCATTCTCCCACCCCCCCAAAAAAAAAAAAAATATGGCGTCGAATGGCCTGGAACGCATTGTAGTCGGATCGGCATGACGATCTTATTTCTGATGGTGCAAAGACACGAGCACTTGTTGGATGCACCGGGCGCGTGCATACATGTTGCAACGGTTTTCAGGTGGGGATACATGGTCCGATGCATGCATATGACTAAATTATGAATGCGATGTTGTCATGCTATATGGTGATCTTAGGAACAGTTCAACCAAACGTTCCCGCCAATTTTCCACCGTGAGGGTCAGCAGCCTGAGCATGGATCCATATGCCTTAAGCTGGGTTAAATTGCCTTTTCATGCATCGAAATACGAGTTGGGGCAAGTTGAGGACCAATGGCCAATTCCACACAAAAGTTTTTGCAAATTTAATATCAAAATGTAAATGCAGACTTAAACTTCTCTCGAGCCTGAGCCACTTGTGACAACGGCAACGGCGACAACGGCTAGTGAACTTGCGTGACTTCAGGTTAAAGAGGAAAGCACAGAACATGGCAAATGGATGAAGCATAAGGTGAACAAAATACGATCGCAACGCGGGCGCTCATTTTTTGTCGTCGCCGAATAATCCGAAAGAGGATGATCATCCACTTATAGCTCGGGCTAGTAAACTGACGGCAACAGGCAGTTGCAACAGCAGGGGTAAAAGTGTGTAGGGGAGGGGTAGGGGGATCAGAACCAGTTTCCGGAAGTCCTTCATTTTCATAGAATGCCATGGCAAATCCGATCCAGTTCACTGGAGACGAATATTTTGCCAGATATTAGCTGGTCGGTCGCACAGCTCTTGCAGGAACACACCGAGTATTTTGAAGTTACACATGACAGTACCATAACTTCACAAAAAAGCAGACAGCTACAGGTCATCAGCAGTGTGTTTCGGTTATTTTTGTACTCGGTGAACACAATGTATTCAGCTGGGTTGTTAAATGCCAGAAGTTGATTACACAGGTGAGCTGTATGTTGTACTTGATGATGACTTTGGGTTAGGAGTGCGTCGACTGCCAGGGTCATTTTGCGCCCACAATTGTGTCTACAGGCAATCTACAATGCTCCTACAGTAGTCAGTAGGACATAATAATCAGTGGTGGCAAGATACATGCTGACGTCGCTATCCAAAGTCAGTTATTAGAGTAATAAATGACGTGTCATGTTTAGAATGCACTTTAGAAGGAAAGAATAACCAATAAATTCAGATGTAGCACATTTTCTTCTCAGCTTATTATCACAGTCAGCTATAATTATATACTTTGGAATGTTAGGAAATCACTATAAGGAAACAACTGAGTGTATAGCTACCTTAGAGCATTCCAAAAAAATAAACTGGCTATGAGGATGATAATAACTGAACAGAATTAAGCCATACTACTTACCATTGACCAGGTCGATTTATAATTAACCACATAATAATAATATATATAATTAGGCAGATTGGTTGTGGCATCCATATTTTGAATGGAAAATAACGAAATACCAGGAGCAAAGTTGGGTTTGTTCACATATTTTACTATGATAATGGCTATCTTTGATGTCCAGATACTCCTAACTTTATGGCTCCTGAATATTTGTATGTGGGCCCTACAGGCACACCATACATAGCTGCACTTCACATCATACAGAGCGGTACACCATGTACTTCACACCATACACAGCTGTACTCATGCTGTACTTCACACCATACAGAGCTGTACTTCATGCTGCACTCCACACCATATAGAGCCATATATCATATTGTACTTCACACGATACAGAGCTGCAAATCATGTTGTGCTTCACACGACATGGAGCTGTACTTCATGCCATACTTCACACCATGCAGACTGTATCAACATGTTACTAAGTTTTTACACACAAAAAAAAACTGAACACTGAAATGTTATCTGCTTTGCTGGTGCCTCACAAAAATAAGCTTGATCTGATACTGTGCCTATTCTTCACTTGAGAACAGTGTTAAAATGTTCGTAAAATAGGGTGGAAAATATCACTTTCTGAACACCCAATCAACATCCTTCTCCAAAAGTATCGACATCCTGCTCCATGATGCGTGCTTATGAAGTCTTCGTGTCTCCTTTCTAACAGTATCTCGCTTGTATCATGTTAATGCTCCTAATAAGGAATAGTGATGCACGAACATTTCGCAACGCAACTTCGTGTAAAGATCATGTGATATAGCGTACAGTACCAGTTTATAGCATAGGTAATTGTCTCCCTGTCCCAAATATAGCTCTTTCTAAATTATGAATCTCAAAACAAATGACAAAAATGCATACAGTTGTAAGTACCTACACCATTGGCTCAAATTTGAGTCTGAAAGACATCAAAAACATTTTAATTGACACTATTTACATGGCAAATTTCGACATCCTGCTGTGCCCGTTTCGACATCTCACACCTAACAAAAAACCATTATTTTAACCCTGCTTGAGAAGCACCTGGCATTATGACTGACACTGCACTGTGATGGGGAGTAGGTATGCAGTTTAAGTGTGATGCTATATGGTCACAGTTGCATGTGATGCTTTCTTAAGATGACTAATAATCTGCTAAAAATACAAAAATACATATCCGTATTAACTGATATTGTAGAAAAGGCCACAGCATAGGTAATCCATGTACCTGGAATTGCAGTAAGAGTTGTTTGTGTGTGACTAACTGTAATGGTGAGCATCAACATCTATCATGTTGCCTCACAAAAACAAGCTTGGTTGGTTGGTTATTGGTTTTACGACACATCGACCGTTGAGTTATGCAGCGTCGCCAATCTCTCACGTCGATTAGTCGCGGGCGAAGAGTAGCGACAGGTGAGACTCGAACCCACAACCTTTTGATTGTGAAACGAGCAACTTACCCCTAGACCAATCGTCCCCCACAAAAACAAGCTTGATCTGAAGCTGAGCTTATTCTTCACTTGAGAAGCACCTGGCATTATGACTGACACTGTGCTGGGGAGTAGGTATGCAGTTTATGCATGATGCTTTCTTAAGACAACTAATAATCTGTTCAAAATACTAAAAATACATATCCATATTAACTGATATTGTATAACTGGCCACATCATAGGTAATCCTTGTACCTGGAATTGTGTTAAGAGTTGTCTGTGTATGACAATCTGTAATGGTGGGTGTCAACATGATACTTATCAGCAAGATACTGTTGGAAATTAGATACAAAGACTTCATAGCAACTCATCATAAAACAGCATGTTGATACACCAATGGGAGAGATGCCAATTCAGTGTTCAGAAAGTGGCACATTCTGCTCTATTTAACAAATAATTTACCACTGGTTTAGCATGCCAAAATTAGTATGACATGACATTAATGTTTTCCATTTAGGCACTTCAGTATTATTGCAGCTTAAGGTAGCCATGACACCAACCAATCCACAAAGCAAAGAAATGGGTTGGGTTTGATTAAGTTGTAATTTTGATTTTTTCCTTCATTTTTTTTCATGTTTAAACTTGTCACAAATACACAGTGTAAAATAATTGACAATGTGGCCTGGAAATTCACAGTTAATGGAATTGTGCTATTTCATCCTTGTCTTATGGTTTTACCATTTTGCCACATGATGTGTGGGCAGTCATTATACAAACAACAGCTAAGTAATGTAGAATGCATGTGACTGAAGTGAAATATGTGTATTATAATAACATTCTGCTTTTTTAATCCTTAAGTGGAGATCCTTTATTTTCTTCCAATCTTTCACTATTCCCAAGCAACTTCTTTCTTCATCCATACAGTTAATGGTGAAGTAATTTTAGGACACTGCAAATACATGAGTTATTTTCTTGAAAAAAATCAGGCTAGGTTAGGTTAGGTTAGGCTATTTTGATTAGGAAACTCTGAACAAAAAATTGCTCCAAAATTTTACATAAAAAAGTTGATTTCATGCATGAAAAGTCAGGTGAGGCTATGCTGTTTTTTTTTGTCTCACTTTTAATGTTACTTGTCATGCTACCTACATTACCCAAATCCGAGACCATATATTTTTTGGTGTTGTTTGTCTCCTAACTGAAAAGCATGCATCTTCAGAGAAAATGAGTGGTCACATCATGCTCAGCATGTTCATAAACATTGCATTGGAAAAAGAAATTCCAAATATAAAATTGCATTGAACTGGAAATTTACCTGCACATGAAGCTCAATTTTGAGCAAATAATATGATCATATATATATACTTTTTATTTATTTTGGGTATTTATTTTGGGTATTTTGGCATATGGATGCCTACATTATTTTATATATTATACCAGCTAGGTATGTCTATATATTATTGATAACTATAGCAATACCATACTAGCAACAAATGGCATTGCATAACAAATCAAATCATAGCTAAATCCCTTAACCCACTCACATCCGCAAGTCAGATATCTGCCCCCTCAGGATTTCCTCATTTGCCAACAAACTAATCGGGTTAGCAAGGCCAAACCTTCATAGATGTTCATTGGTCTTTTCTGCATATCCTCATACACTTTTAATCCTGGGTCATCTCAGGTCAGGTCACCAGGTCAGCCAAAGCAACCCAACTACACTCAGAGTTCTAAGTGGCGTAACTTTCACAATAATTGAGTGATTGATTTCAAACTTATAACATGTGATGATCTTATCAGAGACCATAATATGCATATCGTTTTTTTAGTAGCATTGACCTTAGGTCAGGTCGCGGCCATGGCTTCCCCATTATAGGGCCATGGTAAAATATACAAAGGTTTCCTGGTTACATATTTGTGCTTGGAATGATCTCACAATGGTTGTGGCATGTAGATGGAAGCTATGCTCAATGTTACCACTGACATTTTTGCTCAGTGACCTCACCAAGATCTCTGAGGTCACCTGAGATCACTACACATTTATGTGCATTATATCTCACTGCATTGAGCTAGAAGGCTGAAATTACCATCATTGTGCTTGTATCGCCAATATGTGTCAATTGGTACATTGCATGACCTCCCTATGTGACTTCATGACCTTGACCTGAGGTCATGACTTCATGGCCTTGACCTGAGTTTTGGTTGACCTGACCATAAATTACACAACCTATTGTCGGTAGCACATTTCAAGGACTGTCTAATAATGTTTGCCGTTTGTTTCTATCTGTTACAGGTCCTGAGATATGTGTCAATATCTGAGTCCTACCCAATCTGATCAAATTTGACCTATGATGACCCAGTGACCTGAATGCTGACCTGAGCAAAAAATGACTGAAACACTTTTGATAGAGCCTGTCACCAGGTATCCAACTCCATTTTCTGTTTGTCGCTAGCTAGCATAGTTCTAGAGATCTTAGGTGGGCAGACATCTGCCCCCCCCCCCCGACATGCAAAGTTGGGGCAGACCACCTGATGTGCAAGTGTTAAACATGCAAACAAACAAGCAGGAATAATCACTAAAAACATGTAATGAAGTATTTTGCAGCTTTCAATGCACCAGCAATGCCTATCAGTTTAAAAACACAGGCTAAAACCACACTGCAAGATTAGTGTTTTGTTAGGTCCCAGCAAGTCAGGGTTCGGGTCAACCTGTAGTAGAGGGACCTTCCAGTGTTCTGTCTTCTGATTGGTTGTCTGTTACATATCATGTGATTGGCCCAACTTGAGGTGAAAAGAAAAAAGATCAAATGACACAATAGTTTCATTTAACAGGGACCATCATTGCTTTGGCTGGGACAAGGAGGTTGGAAAGCATGAGTGGCCCAAGTTTGGCATTTTACCCTACCTAGGTAGGTAGGTACTCAGAGGAAACACATACACATCAGTGGGACTAATGTAAACATATGGAACTGATCAACAAGGGATGACATAGTAGTAGGCACCTATGCAGGGCAATATGCACAAAATTGCTTTTGCTATTTGAAAGTAGCATTTGCAATGGAAATCAGTGGTTACATTGTCTTTAAAAAAAATCATGTTTTTTTCTTCTAAATCAAGTATTCAGCTAAAGAAAAAACTTGTGGGAAATAAACTTCTGCTCTTCGTGAACAACAGCCAACAGAAACAAACTTACCAGCTGGATATTCCACATGAGTTAAGGAAAAGTCGTGCCACTCGATGCTGCCTTCAGACATGACGATTCCCTGATTATACAATTAATGAACGCAACGACTTTGAGCTACCTGCCTACCTAGGTACGTACCTAGGTAATGCCCAATATTAGCAAATGAAATTACAACGTTGTATTGCTATTTACAGTTCCTACTGAATGCCTGTCTGCCCTTACATAAATACACAAACAGCCATTCTTCCCAAACAACTAAGGACATGAACACAGCAGGCTTTATGGCGGTGTTTGTCTCACAGTTTGTTTATGCGCCAGTTGTCGTACAGGCTACAATTTGGTGAGAGGTAGGTAAATTATACTTTTCTTTCTTACTAATGCAGCATTCTTTTTTCTCCTGTATATTGACTAACATATATCGCGTACAGCAGACCCACGGAAATGCACAGTGGCCATCAGGCTTCAGGCAGTCTTATATACAGGTAGTGGGGAGGACCAGTGCTACCCTTTTGCGTGTCGAAGGTGGGAAAGGGTGTAGTTTCCCCCGGAGAGGTTGTGCCCCTACCCAAGAATCGCACCCGGTTAAAAAGAAAACTGTGATAGAGGCTATGGCTTATGTTGGGAGCCCTCAAGTCATACTTGGGTCCATACAAATCACATTTTGAGCACCAAAAAGATGTACTGTATCCATGAAAATCGCGCTGGGGTCCAAAACATCTTGCCGGGCCCCTGCAAAAACACGCTTGAGGCAAACAATGTCGCGCCGTAAACTATGAAAATAATGTTAGGGCCAAAAAGGTCGGGCCAAGGTCCCTGAGACGTTGGAAGGAACCGGAGATGAGTAGTGAAAGAGGTTCCTTGAGACGACGGAGGCCGAGAGAACCTCGGGCCGCCAAAAAGAACCCTCGACCGACGGATGGGGCCCAAGCCGTAAAGAGGCCCCTGGCATGCTGAATGGGCCCAGGCTATTGAAAGAGGGCCCCCGGCCCGACATATGAGGCACTAGATCGCTAAGGAGGTTCCCTGTGCCGATCATAAGAAGACCCCTGGCCACTGGAGGACCTTGGGCCTTTGGGGAGGACCCACATCCGGGAAGAACGATCCCTGGGCAGACTTAGGGGGCCAAAACCACACAGGTGTCCCTTGCCTGGTCGAGGAGGGGCTGTGGAAAGAGGGCCGTACGGCAGGTGTCCTGAGCTGTGAAAGAAGGCCCCAGAGCCGATGGAGAGGACCCCAGGTCGGACCTACAGGGTCATTGGAGCGACTTTGGGTCACATTGATGGAGAAAGGCTCAGAGCCGACAGCGGTCCTCAAGCTGACAAAGAGGCTCCGTGCTGCGGAGCCGTGTCAGAGTTCGTCAAAGTGGATGACTTCCATTGTTACGTAAAGGGTCTCTAAACACACGAAGAGGCCCTTGCTGTAACAAGGCAGTGGCGTATTTAAGGGGCGAAGGGCTAGCCACACCATAGCTAGTTCAATGGGGTCCTCTGGGCGACTACCTGCAGGGGACCACAAGGGCCTCTCATGATGCATGGGCAAATATATAACCGAAAAAAATTAAAGCGCACCTAACAGTTTGTGTGGATAGGCCCTTGCAACCTGAAGACGTCCACCCTGAGAGATGGCAACAGCCACGAAGGTAAGATAATTCCTCCCCCGAGAGCTGCCCATGCCAGACAGAAAGAGCAAACTCGGCGGAGAAGGGCCACCACCAGTTAAGGAGCACACAGCGCACTGAGGGCCGTGAGACATAAACATGGCACCTGAGGGCAGAGATGGCTCGGATGCTTTTGTGGTTTGATGAGTGATGAAAGGGACCCCTGAAAGCTCTGATGAGGATTAATGGGGCCATCTCAGAGCTGATATGCCATCGAGATGAGAACTAGATATGGTTATTGAAGTCTGGAATGGGCCTTAAAGAGAGAGAGGGTCCTGAGCAGGGGCGGTCCGAGGTATCGAAATCGGATGAGGCAATATACAAATGTTTCCTGGTTACACATTTGCACTCGGAATGATCACACAACGGTTGTGGCGTGTAGTTCAAAGCTATGTTCAATGCTACCGCTGACATTTTTGTTCAGTGACCTCACCAAGGTCATCTGAGGTAACCGAAGATCACTAGCACATTTCTGCGCATTATATTGCACTGTATTGAGCTAGAGGGTTGAAATTACCGTCATTGTGCTTGCATCGCCAAGACGTGTCGATTGATACATTACATGCCCTCCCTAGGGCTACTTCATGACCTTGACCTGACGTCAAAATGTCGGTTGACCTGACCCTACATCACACCGCCTATTGTCGATAGCACATTTTAAGGACTGTCGAAAGCGTTCGCCGTTTGTTTCTATATGTTACAGGTCCTGAGATATGTGTCAATATCTGAGAGACCAACCCGCTCTGGTCGAATTTGACCTATGATAATCCAGTGACCTGAATATTGACCTGAGTGAAAAATGACCAACGTACTTTCGATAGAGCCTATCACCGGATATCCAACGCCGTTTTCCGTTTGACGCTAGCTAGCATAGTTCTAGAGATCTTAGGGGGCAGACATCTGCCTCCCTCCCGGACATGCGAAGTTGGCGCGGACCGCCGGACGTGCGAGTGCTAAAGCACAATAATAAGATGTCTTGCATGAATTATTATCAGTGTTTCCTAAAATGGGTATGGCTACATTTGTCCATTCCACAGAAGCACAGCTCATCGGAGAGAGGAATTTAAGAATAGCCAAATCAATTTTTTGGCCAGACAAAAACTAGACATTTGCTTGACCTGGAAATGCACACTAACACTAAGGATCACTACTAACACTAACGATCAAACACTAATGATCCAAGTTTATAATATGATGCAAATTTAAGTTTGTTCAGGGTGTCAGAGTCCCTAAAAAAATATCATGGAGCATTGCAATTGAAGAAAAAAACACCAACAAAATTTCCACATGTGTCAACCAAGTATTCAATTTAGTCATAGCTGGTCACATTTAGAGATTGCCAAATCTACTGCCGCTCTCCCTACCAAACTTCCTTGGCACTTGCAGGGCTGGAGATCTCTCACAAAGTCGGGGGATCCAAGTTCATATTTTCAAGGCATATCTTCACAGTGCATTTGGAAAATGACTTAGATTAGCAGGATAGCAAACCAGGGGGTCCAGACCATATACCAACTCCAGGCATGGGCACTTGGTTACCAACTATGAGGAACATGAACAATATCATGAGCCCAAAGATCAGACCAAACATTTGGTCAGACAAAGCCTGATTTTAAATTGAGAACATTTCAACATACCAGTACAAATTGGATGCATTGGAAGATCCAGAGCTGGTTTTGTGTTGCTCAACGGTGCCAAGTAAAACTAATTCTCAGATGTGTTATGATATTTGTTCACAAGTTTCTAACTCATTGAATTTGGCATCAACTATTTCTAATTTTGCATACCTTGTGTACCATAGACCAATTCTGCTCCAAAGCAGGCTGCTGGGGGGGGGGGGGTAGCTGAGAAGGACCACATCAAAGCCCAGTCTTAGCACACTGTTCCTGAACGTTATTATTTGAGCAGAATTTCTCACCTCTCCTACACATCTATGTGGGTAGGAAACTTGCTCTAATCCCACAATGTCGCACAATTCCCTAATTTCATGAGTTCAGGAAACTTTTCGTGTGAAGCATGCTCCGATGTAGCCCGAAAGTCAACTTGCACACACTTTCCTCTGACGGTACAATGTACTCCACAGAAACGTTTCAGTTCACCTTGCGAAGGCTGCTTACCCTGCGCTTCGTATGGAGCTAAAGCGCGTAATATGGCGACAGTAAGGCTTTCCTCACTCATACGTATTTCAGATTAATGACAGAGCTGGTCCAGATTGAATATTCAAATGTTATCTTGAATTTTGCACGATAATTACGAATCACCAATGAACGTTTCATGTCAACTTTTTATTTTGTTGTGATTCTCCGATGAATAAGGGTATCGCTATGCACGAAAATAACACAAGAAAGATATTTCAGCTCTACTGAGGTGAGGAACTGCCTTATGTACCTTAGTGGGCGGACCGCCCCTGGTCCTGAGGAATGAAGACGATTTTTGAGTCGGAGAAGACTGAACTGGGATTCTCCTGAGACTGAGACCGACCGCAAATGGATGAACAGTATCCCCTAAGGGCCTTAAAGCTTTCCTGTGGAGCTTTAAGGCTTTTTCTTGTGGAGCTTTTCCTGGTGATCACCTTGAGAAACACTGATTGCCAGACTCAGAGCATGAAACAAAAAAGTGCTCGATAGCTGGGAAGGGTTCAAGCAGCTTGCAGTGCCCATGATAGCTAATAGAGCCCATGAGGCCTAAGGAGAGTCTCTTTGGTTAACGATGGTTGTTAGAAATACTGAGGGACTGCCATAGAGCTAGACAGCCCTTCGTTACGCCGTCAAGCGAGGACCCTAGCCGCTGGCCGTCGAGCGGCTAAATTAGCGCCGCCGATGGGCCGGGGGGGGGGGGCGGAAACTGAAGGCAGAGCGGCCCGGCATGTCATAAATTCAACAATACCAAGAAACCAAGCAATAAATGTAAATGCGTCGCAGCACTGCGTTGCAATGCCATGGATTCGACGGACGTTAAACTTAGGTGCGATCATTTTGTTGAAGGTTTCGGGATTGGGACCCTCAAAATAATGCCGCCAGTGATCCCTTCACGAATTTGTAATTGTTCGCCGTGGTATCAAGGAAACGGGTCACGGATCTAAAAAAGTTGCAGCACTGTCTGATACTATCGTGCATTCGGCGACCATCAAGCTCAGTTGCGATCGTTTTGTTTAAAAAATTATGTTCTGAATTTGGACTCCCAAAACAATGCCGTCAACGATCAATCCACGGATTTGTAATTGCCTGCCGCAACATCAAGAAAACGGACCACAAATTTCAAAAGGTCGCAGCACTGCGTTATAATGTCATGCATTCGGCGAACGTTAAGCTTAGTTGCAATTATTTGTTTATTTGTTCATTGTCCACAATCTCCAACAGCATATTGTGCCCTTTACAGGAGAAGTCAGTAGCTAAAAACGTACACAGAACAGGTGAATAGTTTTCAGTTCAAACAGGCAAACGGCTGTCAGAACTCGTCGATGTCCGATGGCTCCGCGTCTCAGATGTGAGCGTGTGACGCAGTACAGTATCTCACCACCTGCGTCTGAAATGCATTCAGCGAGTCTGTGAAGATGTCCGCACTCGGTGTCATCGCTAAAAATTCGTTCGCTACTCTCAATAATCTGTGAAACAAGTCACACCTAATGGTTTCTGCACGTGCATACGGTACATGGAATAAAACAGGTTGCCTATTTCTCCTGACTGGGACACTAAATCCAAAGTTTTGCAATAACATTGATGAGTCCGTCCTGCCACATAAAACATTTCGTAAGAACATGATGTCGGATTGTACGCGACGAGTGGACACAGATGTCATGTTATAAAAGCGAAGAAGGTCCTGATATTGTAGAGATTCCGATCGAGGTGTGGCACTACAGGGTTGGGCAAGCCACATTAAAATTTTGTGTTCTACCCTATGAATCCTGGTGAGATGTGTTGAAGCTGCGCCTGCCCAGATGACGGAGCAATACTCAAGGCGAGACCTAATGTTCGCGTTATATGCCGCCAACAGAGTAATTTTCGAGAATTTGCTACCGGGAACCCCTGCTTGCATTGATCGAATAAAAAGTCCGAGAGCCCGGTTCGCAGATGACACAGTTTTTGCCACATGTTGTGCGAAAGTCAATTTGCTGTCCAGGTACACACCCAGGTCTCGCATCACAGTCTCACGCTGCAGCGTTGCATTGTGTACCTTATATTCGAAGCGCACAGGAGTACGGCGAAGAGTCATTGTGAATTATTTACATTTTAGAGGGTTCAAGGATAGCATCCAGTCTGCGGACCACTTACAAAGGGAATCAATATCCCTCTGCGAGCGTGTCGCGTCGTCCACAGACGCTACCCTCCTAAAAATTTTGACGTCATCAGCAAACATGAGACATTCCAAGTCAATACTGGATGGCAGGTCGTTCACAAACAGGGCAAATAACAGAGGAGCCAGCAAGCTCCCTTTCGGTACACCGGAAGTGACGTCAGCCCAGTCAGAGACCGCCCCGTTAACTATCACCCGCTGCCGGCGACCAGTGAGATATGACCGAATCAGAGAGAGCATTTTGTCTGAAACATGATATGCATTTTCGAGCTTGTATAGTAACAGCTTATGGTTGACACTTTGGAAAGCCGAAGAGTAGTCCGTATAGATTGCATCTGTCTGGCAACCAGCAGCGATGGAATCCCAGGTGTGTCTCAAGAAAACTGCCAGGTTTGAAGCACATGACCTTTTTGGAATAAAACCGTGCTGGGTGTTAGTCAGTGCTGGCAAAATGTGATCACTCAAAACATTGTAGATGGTTTTTTGTAAAATCTTGCCACACAGGCAAAGAAGTGAAATGGCTCGGTAGTTCGTCGGATTTTTCCGGTTGCCTTTCTTATATATTGGTGTGATATTTGCCTTTTTCCACTGGTTGGGAAATTTTCCCTGCTGATGGAAAGGATGCAAATTTTGTACAGCGGAACGCATAATTGGTCAGCACACTCACGGAGGATTCGGGCACTGATATTATCTGGTCCACATGCTTTCTGCGGGTCAAGTCCAATGAGAATCATGTGGATTTGTTCTAATGAGGGCCGAAAGTCTGTGAGATTAGACAGTCCATAGACCTGTAATGGTGGATACTGTGCTACATCCGGTGCTGTGAACTTGGCTGAAAAGGCTTTGTTCAACAGGTTGGCACGTCCAACGTCATCGCTGATTAACTTGTTTCCGTCTAGCAGAGACGGAACAGAACCACTCCTTTTAAAACATTTCAAAAATGACCAGTATCGCTTTGGGTGTGTCTTAAAATCTTCCACTAGTCCCCTCAGATAACTGCAGTAGCTTCGTCCGATCAGACGTTTGAAGAAGTCGCGTTATAAACAAATTATCTTGTTGAACAATCTTCTTCTGGATTTAAACTCCTAAAATAATGCCGTGATTGATCCATCCACGAATTTGTAATTGTTTGCCGCGATATCAAGCAAACGAGCCAGGAATGAAAAAAAAAGTTGCAGCACTGCCTTACGATATCATGAATTCGGCGAACATTAAGCTCAGTTGTGTTCAAGTTGCTGACAAATTCGATTCTGGATTTGGTCCCCCAAAACGATGCCGTCATTGATGCGATTTGCAACATCAGTGAATTGACGACGTGCTACTTTCAACCCCAAAACTCCCACACGAATTTGCACGCAAGGACATCCGGAATACGATACATGTAAAGAAAAACATCTGGAGTTGATTACCCCAGTAAGGCACTTTTACAAAAACGTATCAATTTGATCTTATAACTAGCGATCGTGGTGACGATCCTAGTCTTGGCTTCTGCATCCACGAATTTATAATTGTTTGCCGCAATATCAGATAAACGGACGATAACTTTCAAAAAGTCGCAGCACTGTGCTATAATGCCATGAATTCGTAGAAAGTTAAGCTGAGTTGCGTTCATGAAAAATTATGTCCGGGATTTGGACCCAAAAAATAAGGTCTTCAGTGATCCATGCACGAATTTGTGTTATTGTTTGCCGCATCATCAACACAACAGACGATGAACATCCATAAATAGAAGAACTACTATGCAATGTAACTTTGACGTTTGGGACCATTAGCATTCAGGGTATGGTTCCGCGTCTAACCATATTATGAATGGCGGACGTTCGGGGACGAGCCGCGGGCCGCGTTGGCGACCCGCCGTCTATTGTGGAAAATAGTTCCAGAAGCCAATACGCAAAGAAACAATATGCGCAATACGACACTGTAAGTGGCAATATAATTGACGTCTGAAGGCAAGTTAACTTTCACAAATGCACTACGGATCATATTTTATGGAGGCAGTTTCCTATATTGTAACTATACTCTTTGCGCACACACAAAGTGGGCATCCGGACGCATTTGTCGCGGGCGCATAATTCAGAGTTCTTGAATGACATCAGGAACCTACCTGTTTTCTTTCTTTACTGGATATCCCCAGATGTCCGCATTAGCATTACGTCTGACGCCTAACGTGAAACTAGACACACTATCGAGGACTGCTAGTTAGTCAGTTAATTATTAGAGGCTTTGGGCGCATCAACTGCATTGGCTATACAGCATCCATAGCGAATCTGTCAAGAACTGGAAAACGTCCCTGGCCGCTGGAGAGGACCAATCACAATTGAAAATGTCCACTGAGCGCTATAGAGGACTATACCGCTATACACTAGAGCGCTATAGAGGAAGATATATGGTCTGGGATACTCAAGAGGCTTGAAAGTGGTCCCGATGAGAAGAATCTAAATCTACCATCTAAAGAAACTCCCTAGGGGTTTCCGATGGTTGTGAGAAATGCCCATGGCCAGTTCCAGAGCTAGAGTGCCCTTGATAGCCCGAAAGGCTGTCAAGAACTGGGAAGGGCACCTGGGAGATAAGGCGGACTGGACTGTGATACTCCTGGGACTTGAGAGGAACACTGAGGGTTGAACAGAGCCACCGAAGAGCCAAGGTGAGTTCTTGGAGCCGGCGGTGCTTGCTGGAGATTGTGAGGCCTGTCTCAGAGCGGCAGGATACCCCTGAAAGCGAATTTGATTTGTCGAGTATTGGGAATGGGCCACGGAAGTTGGAGGGTGATCAGATTGGAATGCAGCTCCACGACACACTCAGCAGCTGAGGCCACATCATATGGCCTCAAGCGGCACCAGTGGTGCCGCTCGCCTCTCACCCCGGCAGAAAAGGGCGGCCACCGCGTGGAATCAAACTCCGTACTTCTGGCGTGCCAAACGCTCAGCTTAACCCGCGTCGTCTCTCCGGTCAGATCCTCACACCCCGTCTCGGGAGGTGGAGGGGGTTAGTAAACCCCCTCTAAAATCCAAACTAAGCATCGCACGAAAACGAAAGAGGTGTCATCGGAAAGCGCTCGACAAGTAGGGTCCGGATCCATCCCTCCAAAACAATTTCCTCCAAAAAGTGACGTCACCAGAGGGCCTAGATTTTCACGACTTTTGACGACTTACATTATGTTTTTGGCTCTTGGGAGTTCATTTTTGGGCATATATGAAAAACAAAATTTATGTGGAATGAGAAAAGGACAGCGAAATCGGCCAGGACCATAATTTTGTTGACCCTCCAGAGTAATTTGTTTTTGAAATTTCAATTTTTTTGTTTTCAAGTTTTCTTTAATTTTCCTTTTTGACTGGGTAGAGCTGCCCGAGAAACGTTGTTGGAAGCCAAGTTGCACCAATAAAAATGCTTACTTTAGCCAGAATCCTCCATTTGAACTGCAATTGGCAAATATGCAAAATATATATAGTCAAAAACAAAAACAAGAATGAAAAATTCCACTTGTACGTTTTGTTGCATCCCTAAAGATAAGCAAACGCTGAAAGTTCCATTAAAACATTTGTATCCGTTAAAGCGTGACGACTGGTTGAACTTTTTTGGAGGTGACCTCACTTGACCTTGACTAACTCGTTGACCCCAAATGACCTGACTTCAAAATTTCGGAACGGCATGCCAAATTGATGTGGGAAAAGGTATACCAAATGTGGGCGCGCTGGCGCGCGCCGTTCGTCCACTAACCGCGAAACATCCTGAGGGGGGAGTTGAAGACCCCCGAGACTGGACGGGTTAGTGTTTCTTCTATGTAACCTGCCGACAACTTGCTCGAATCTCCACGTTGACGTTTCACAAAAGGTTGTGCGCTGCAAATAAATGTGGTTTTGACCATCTGAGACATCAGGTAACAAAATATAGTGGAAAACGTATGGCTAGTCAAGATGGACCGATTATTTTGAACATATACTCTCATTGGAGTATTCCAGGTTCCTGTCTGATTGACGTCGACGGAAATTCGAACTGCTGCTGGGGAATGTTCCCTGTTTTAAGACTCCTGACTTCATGTGTGCATGTGTGCATGTTTAAGACTCCTGGCTTCATGTGATCAACGTAGAAACGCGCAACAAAGTGTGACATGTAAAATACATAGGTACATTATGGGAGGGGAGTGTCAATTGATATATTTACACAATTTAAGCTTCAGGCCGGGTTCAGAGGTGGAGGCGGCAATGAGCCTCGACAACCTTCAGCAAATGCTGCCTTTCGGCCTCGTCATTGGTCAGAGCGGTGCTGAGATCAGACACCAGTTTGATCCCGCGTTCCGCTCCGTCGCTTAGGACGGTGAGCGGCTGAGCCACTGCCCGGTCACTGGCAGGACTCGTCGTTCGCCCAGGCAGAGATCGTACTTCGCCACTCGCCGTGTGTGGTGCAGCGCGCCTGGTCGCCGGAATGTGTCCGACACTTGACCGGTGGCCACAGTCAGCGTCAATTGAGCCAACTCCTGGCAGACGTACTGCACTCTCTCCTTTCACCTCGGGCACATGCGCCGTCGCCACTCTTTCAGCTGGTCGAGGCATGCATCCTGGAGCATCTCCGCTTGCGCAGGGACCATGTGCAGCCATTTGTCACGCAGCCGCTTGAAGAGCGCTATCTCGGATCCTGACGATGTTCCCATGGCGGCAATGAAGGCAGCACGAGTTCCAGGAAGTGGTGACGTCACGCCAGATGGAGCAGTGGTGGGCCGAACGTTTCATCCAGCAAAATCCAGTCGCGTCAAAGGAGAGAGAGAGAGAGTGAGAGAGAGAGATAGAGGGAGAGAGAGAGAAAGAGAGAGAGAGAGAGAGAGAGAGAGAGAGAGAGAGGGAGAGAGAGAGAGAGAGAGAGAGAGAGAGAGAGAGAGAGAGAGAGAGAGAGAGAGAGAGAGAGAGAGAGAGAGAGACACAGAGAGAGAGAGAGAGAGAGAGAAGCAATTCATTTCTCCAGCCTCCATTCCACCATTACCTCTGCCGCTTTATTCGGCATGATATCGCCTGTGCAGGTGAGGTGGGCGGACACGACCAGCAACTTGCGCGAAAGCTGAGGGTTTGACACGTAGAGTGCGAGGCGGTGGACTCGTCCCGGCTCAAAGTTGATGTTTGGTATGAGCTTGCGACCCCAGTGCAAAACAAGGACGGTGTCGTCGGCTTCCACCTCTTTGACGAACTCCGTCATATTAGCAACTCCCGTGTCATATAAATAGACCAAATATGATTCGTTTTCGTAAAAGAGAATTTATTACGACTCTTATTCAGCATAGACATAATCCGTAATTAACACGCGCCCTGGAGGGGGGGGGGGGGCGAAATCCGCCCACCCCTCCGGTTTTTCGTAGATAACTCCAGATTTTACCGGCCGATAAGCGCCATTGTTTGTGTACCTGCCAATAAATGACCGGCGCGTTGTTTGAAGTAAGAAAAATGAAAATATTTCGAGTTAGGGGTCGCTAAAGTCAAAATGTTTTATCAGCGCCAGATCACAAATATCGTCGCTGATGCGCTCCCCGTATATTAGCAAAAAGTAAGTGTTCTTGGCAAAACTAGCGACTTGTTTCATGTATATTGTTATGCTACATTGTTCCAGAGTCATGTCAAGTCACCGAGGTCAAGTCAGGTCAAGTTCATAACATGTTAACACGCGCCCTAGAGGGGGAAATATGGCGAAATCCGCCAATCCTTCCGATTTTTCGTACATAACTCCATATTATACCGGCCGATATACGCCACATTTTTCGCGTACCTGCTTCGAAATGACCGGCGCATTGTTTAAAGCAAGAAAAGTGGAAATCTGCGGAGAAGTTTTCAAGTTAGGGGCCGTTAAAATAAAAACAATTCACAGCGCCAGACCACAAAAATCGGCGCTGATGCGCTTCCCGTATATTGGCAATAGGGAAGTGTTCTTGACAGCACTAGCGACTTGTTTAATGCATATTGTTATGCTATATAATTTAAAAGTCATGTTAGGTCGCCGAGGTCAAGTCAGGTCAAGTTCATGATAGGCTAATGGAACCAAACTTGGCCAACTGGAATGTGTCATAAATGCAAATGACTGTCATGCGATTGATGTCACTTTACATGTTACTCCCTATACATCCCGAAATATACTATTTGTCAGTGTGTGCCTAAGCATTTCCATACTTTATTCATGTATTTCACTCCTTTATTTGCGAAGCCGATTGTGCCGAGCCGCCCAACGGAGCAGTCGGGACGGGAGCCCGGTTCCGGTAACTGGAGCAGGTAATGACCTAATAAAGTGCTCCTATATAGGTAACCTGAGGTCAAATGGCGGATCTGACATCTGTATTGCATCATTAGTAATGTCCAAAACATCATTAATGCCAATTTTGGAGCATTTAAACACAACCACAGCGATCCATAACAATGACAAGCCAAGCCACGCAAAACCAGAACATTTTGCAATTTAACCTCATTTGACTTTGAAGGTATTGACCTACGGACGTGAACTTTGCACACGATAGAGTTCACTATCGTGTCCATCCACCCTGTGAATTTCGTTCCTGTTCTTGCTGGCCTTCATAGGAGCTGAGATCTTAGGGAGGGGGCGGAACCCGACCCCCTCCAGTGCGTGTTATTTTCAGAGGCCCTCCAGGGCGCGTGCCTCGCATTTATGTAACTTTCAAGCCCATGTGCATATTCCATATTTTGGCAGACATATTATATGCTTCCCTTGTTTGGCAGGCGATGACGTGCCGGTGGTAATTAACCATTGCGGAGAAACTTCCTCAGATGCTGACATCGAATAGCCACTCATTTGAGCAACTGCAGTCGCCGATGCTTTCCGCCACCTTTTCTCCTCCATCTGCACCCACACCACCTTTTGTTCGGCTCGCTTTATCATCCATTCCGACTTATTAGCCAGGTCCTCCGCCACCTTGCCCATCACAATATTTTGCTTTCCCTGTTGGTCGACGAGGAACGCACGGTTCTCCTCAATCGTGATAATTTTCAACGCATCGTGATGGGAGATGTCGAATAGCTTCTTCAACTCTCTCTCTCCACATGGGCGGCGGACACAAGATGCTCCCATCCGACTTGCTGCTGTTCGACGATGTCGGACCTCACGATGATCTCTTAGTGATTAGGGCAGTGATTGCAGGATATATGTTTTATCTCATAAGCAGCAGTTCTCTCGATTACTTTGCCACCTGACGTCTTAAATGTTCCAAACATACACCGATTTGAAGCGCAAGAGCCGTTTTGTGAGATGTTGACACCGAGATTCGAACGAGGTGCCAGTCCGTTGCATAGGAGAAACTCTTAGACGCATTTGCGGAACCCCAAAGTATTGTTGGATTCGAATGAAATGATATATTTGGGATTTCCTCGTCAAGTGTCACCAAACGAAAAATTATCCCGTGGAAAAATCGTGCTTGAAAATGTAATTGACTTGTTTAGGTCACCTCACGTTCCATTTGCATTTGACTCACTTTTGTATTTCACGTTGTATGTTCCCTTTCTTCTCCTTTCGCTTTCATTCTCTCTCTCTCGCTTTCTTCCTCTCTCTCTCTCTCTCTCTCTCTCTCTCTCTCTCTCTCTCTCTCTCTCTCTCTCTCTTTTCTATCCTTTTGCTTCTCTTTTCGTTGTTGTTCTCTTTCTACTCTACTTACTTATCTGTCCACTTGCCAGGCAGCAGACTGCGGCGCTCCGTGCTGCGGTTAACTGCTTATTCGAAATATCTTTCTGTCCTGTTACGGTCACGAGTTATGTTCGAACTGAAACACGCTGCACCTTCGATGATTTCGTATATTAGCTTACTACATGCAGTAAATTGTTGCTTTTCTCAAGTTCACTGAAATACTGTATCCTGTTCTATTGATCTCGAAGGGATATATAAAATATAAATATGGAAACTGTATTTACCACTATACTTAATCTGGATCAGGAGCGGATCCAGGAATTTTCATGGAGCAGGAGTTTTGGGGTGTCATTTTATATAAAGAGAGGCACGGCGACAGTCCCTGCATGGGCGCCTTCGGCTGAAAAATTGGCTGAGCGCGGGGCAAGCATTCCAGCCTCCCTGACGGGGGTGGAATGCTTGCCCTAACGGGGCTCCTATGGAAAGATCCCATAGGATCTTTCCATAGGAGACACATGTCCCAAGGTACCTTCCTGGCTACATTCGCACTAGATCTGAACGATCCCCTAGTTCATGAACATAACAAATAATTTTCCAAAGTATTCAACGACTACGAACCTTCCACTAATTCACTTATCACAGGGTATGAATTCCATTTAAAACACTGAGGAAAAATGCCCTTCGATTATCGTATTAATAATTTGTTTCATCGAAATACATCACCGGACGTGACCCTACAACATACACCAACTTTGGTACGCCAAACTTAAAACCCTCCGGGTGTTCTTGAGTGCGTGATAGCGGTATTGAGCTGAGCTCAAGCCGACGAATGCGCAGCGATTCCGAGCTTCAGACTGTCGCTTATATCCTAAACTTTCTTTATGGCGATTGAATACTGGGCATAGCCAATACACGATGCGTTGCCGAACGACGCCCGCGTCCGTCGACACCGTCGCCCGTGACCTGCAACCACACGTTAGCCGCTCTTTGTTTCCACGATGACCGGTAGTATTTGCTGGTTTCCTGGACACTGTCGACGTGGACCAATGCCGTGTCGCCTGGGGGAGCGTCGCTGCTGCAATTCGCCGCCGGAGCTGGTGGTCAGCGGCCGTTCCGACGCCACACGGTTGGTCGCGGCCGACCCCGGCAGTTCCATGGCCCGGCAGCTCCGGCTCCGGGCCAATTCCGGTCAGCAAAACATGACCTCCAGCACCGTAGTTCTGGGTGAGTGAAGCGGCTCATGCGATGTCATGTTTGATTGGCAGTTTGCATTCCGGTCTTGGTGTCAGTGCTCTGTTTGTAACTGAAGGGTATTCAAAACCCTGAAGGCTGTGCCAAAAAGTATCCATAGCAGGACGTTATACAGGCATTGGTCTCTAATGTTAACAGTAATTGACCTCTAATGTTAACCCGAGCCGTCTTTCCGGTCAGACCCTCACACCCCGTCTCTGGTGGATAGTAACCCCCTCTAAAATCCAAACAAAGCGTCGCACGAAAACGAAAGAGGTGTTATCGAAAAGCGCTCGACGAGTAGGATCCGGATCCACCCATAAAAAATGTCCCCAGAGGTGACGTCACTAGGGCGGCTAGATTTTCACGACTTTTCACGAGTTGCATTATCCTTTCATAATGGGTAGAGCAGACCGAGAAATGTTGTTGGAAGTCAACTTGCCCTAACAAAAAATGTTTACTTTAGCCAAAATCTTCAATTTGTATTGCAATAGGCAAATGTGCAAAATTTATATGTAGTCAAAAACGGGAAAAAATGAAAACTTCCTCTCGTACGTTTTGTTGCATCCCAAAGATATTGGAAAGATTGCAAAGATGTTGCAAGGATAAGCAAACGCTGAAAGTTTCATTGAAGTATCCGCATCCGTTAAAGCGTGAGGACTGGTTGAACGTTTTAGGAGGTGACCTCACTTGACCTTGACTAATTAGTTGACCCTAGATAACCTGACTTCAAAAGTTTGAAACGGCATGCCAAATTGATGTGGAAAAAGGTATGCTAAATTTTGGCGCGCTGCCGTGCGCCCTTCGTTCGCTTTCCGCGAAAAACCTGAGTGGGCGGTTGAAGACACCCCGAGACGGGTTAACGGTAATTGGCCTATTAAAAAACACGTGCTACGAACAGTCAACTCGCCAAATTACTGTGCGTCGTGTCTTTAAACCCATCGCCATTCCCCTCTTCCTTAGCATGGAAACCATGGCCACGTCGCTGCTCTGAGACTTAAATTGTTGGTCGCCCGAACTATTTTTGTCCTTCATTGCATGTCATGGCAAAAGGAGCCACTGTGCCGAGTACAGCTGAAGTACTGGCGAACGTTTATTTCAAGTCACTATTAGTCCCTCCTTCGGTACCACACTTCGGCGTCCAATGCCTATAATTATATCTATACATGGCCGAACGAATCATTTTCATCTGGCCCTTACTTTGAATGCCCTCACTGTGGATGTGAATGCTGCCAATGATACTGTTTTCCGTGTTCTCTCATGGCGGATTGTATTGAGCCTGCTGGCCCTGCGTGATAAACCACTTCATGTTGTGCAGCGCATCGCCTACGCTGAACGTCTATCCGTTCTGCTCCCGTGCCCTAGTAATCATCCAATGTCCGGCGATAATTGTCCTAGTTCTTTTGATATTGTATAAATAAGCACGCCCTCTTTGAAGAGAAAGAGAAAGAAGTATACCAAGGAGGCAAATGCCCCTTTCATCCTGAAGAGTTGCATCCCCAAGAACCCAAGAATGGCGTTGGGTCGACTAAGATGGTTCTGATGCCCCATGAATTCGCATCGGGGCACCAGAATTGTCGGTTATAAATAAATATAGCGAACACCAAGAGCTTGCAGCTGGCCCGTACATTTGCGCCGGAAACAACAAAATATCACTGGAGCACATATAAGCCCAACGTGCAAGGCAAATTAGCGCCAAGCCCCCCATGCCCCCAAATATCGCCACTGGAACCCAAAATTCCTGTCGGTGGTCTCATAAATACTGGTCGGGCCATCAAAACTTTCTCTTGTGGCTCCAAAAAATTGGCATCGATGGCCCCAAATAAGCACAGCGTGGCCCAAGAAAAACCGCATCGGAACCCGACAAGAATCAATCCAGAGCTCTCCAAAATAGAGAGATTGATTTCATAAATATACATGTCCGGGCTAGGAAAATCACTCCTTAGCCTAAACGTACCACCTTAATAAATAGCATACGGCACCAAAAATCGCGGCGAGTCGTAAAATGTCGCCGGGGTCCGAAAAATCAAGCCGTATTTCGGACTTCACACAATTCAGAAGTCATCCACAAATTGCATCGAGCACAGAAAACTGTCATCGGATCCAACCGAAACAACGCGCCTGAGCCCGAAAAGTAGCAACGGACCCCAAGGAATTACACCGGATCCCACAATAACGTGCTGGGATCCGACACATTTGAGCGACGAACCCCAAATATACACAGCAGGACCCCAAGAGCACAACTGCAGGACGAAAATGCTCCGGGCCCTCCAATGCGTACCGAGTCTGGAAAAAGCGACAGGGCCTTAGACATGCGTTTCAGCTCTAATTCACCACAACGGCAGTCACAAAAAAAAACGCAACGGATCCCTCAATGCACATCGAAGCTATGAGACAGCATGGGGGCCTCAAAAACAGGCTGAGACTCTCGAAAATCAAAATGGTCCTAGAAAAGGAAGAAAAAGACCGAGCACTAAATGAACACTTCGGCGTTTGCGAAATTGCGCCGATACCTAAAAATAATATCGTCCGTACCCCGACCCTCCCCCAAAAAAAAACAACTCATAAAATGTTTGGGTCACAAAGATGTGTAAGGCCCTACAAAAAATAGTTGGTGCCCTAAATCGCAACCACAGACACAGAAAAACGGAAAGGTCCAAAAAACAACCCTAACTAGTGCTTCAGTTCAATAGCCAATCTGGGAGCGTATCTAACCAAAGAGATGAGGTGCATCAAAGCTCAGCGGTTATCCGGATTTCTTAGCCACCAAAAAAACGTGGAAAGAAGATAAATAATCATCGAATTGCACTAAGTATGGGCCCTTGTGGCTCTTAAGTCTGAACACATCATAACTTTAAGAGGTGCCGTGTGTTGTGACCTGTCAGCTATTTTGCACTGAATTGTTGATACCCCAAAATAAGCGGTCCCATTCCGGTTCAGCCAGGTGCCACATGATGTAGTTGTAGCATTTCGTTTCAAGTGACGGATATTCTAAAGTGTGTTGCACTACAGAGATGATTGTACAACAATACATTTATAGATGTGTTGTACTACAGAGATGATTGAGGTGAATGATCACCTCACTGACCACCCGTTCGAGTTAGGCCATGAGGACGAATACCATACCATGCATTTCTATTTACTACGTTTCTCGTCGCCCCAGTCTGTCAGTCTGCCAATCTTTGTCGTCCATACATCGAATCAAATGATTTTCAACCAGCGATCCCCCGCCTTTCTTGTTTCTCATCCTCTCCAGCATCAGCGATGATACTTCCTTTACCATGGGCTACGTTCTTCCTTATTCTTTCTTCTCACCAACATCGTTGAACATTTACAACGGGGATATATTAAGGACGTATTGTACTATATCATGGAAACTAGGGCACACCACATACCCATGAGGGACGCTGTAATAAGCTTGTCACCCCCGCCCCCACACACACTTCACCATATAGCGGAACTTGAAGAAATTTTGTTTGAACAGTAATACTAAATAGTTCCACTCACACCAGGAAGATGCACCTACTATTACAAAAGAATCCATCGGACGTGAATGAAGAGTTCCAAGTCCAGCAAGTAGTATGAATTTGAAAGTACTTCTACTGCAATGATCGTTCTTTTTCAGGACAACAGATTGCTCTTAGTCATAGGAGCGTCCAAGAGGCCTGTCCCATTAGCGGTGAAAGTTGTGCATACACTATTAATATTATCGGGTTCTCCATCCAAAAGTGCTCAACCGTGGTACGCTCCGAAATTCCTGGGTGCGCCCCTCCTGTTGACCCAGGCCCTCTCACTCTTTTCGACGATCGAGTGAGAGGGCCCAGACGATCCTACGCCATGTAATAAACCGATGCTGGAGGATTCACTTTACAACGCTTCATTGTTCTTTTACAGTGGAGACGGAAAATAATAAGGATAAGACTCTTCAGAATATATATATATATATATATATATATATATATATATATATATATATTCGATTGCACCCTCTTCCTTCCGTGCTGTGCTCCGTAGACTGCCATGGACGGCGCAGGTTGCTAATTGCGGTGGTTCTAACTTGGCAATAGATGGCAGGCAGAAATGTGAGCAACTCCAGCCACACACTAGTGACCAGGAGCTTTGGCATGATCTATTACAGGCTGTTTTCAAATATTATATGTGAAGCTCGGTGCGAACTACTTACTCGCGGCTTTGCACCAAATAGGGTGCAGTGCACAACTTGGCGGAAATCGCCGGCGCACGACTTCTCGCAGACGCTTTACCTTGGAGTTGTTGTGGAGGGTAACTGGCTAATCCATGCCGCTGAACAGATCAGGGTCGGATCCAGACATTCTGGCCGGGGGACTTTTGTTCTGCAGGGGCGCCACCGACTAAACAACTTACTAAGCGGAGGGAACGGCTGTACTCGAACACTCGGGAGGTGCACCTCCGTAAAGGCGAAAGAGTACCACATCTCCATCGGGTGGGGGTAGGGGGGGGGGGAGCACACGCCCCGCGTTTCCCCCAGTCCCCCTAGATCCGTCCGTGACTCAGACTGGCCGGCTCTGCCGCAGTGACCGTCACGATGGCCGCTCTCGTGATGGCCGTGACTGTCGCCGAGACGAAGAGCATGTCGGCAGCTGATGCCTGCCCAAACATCAGACTGTGCGACATGCTGTCTGACGGTTTCAACGTATCTGGAACATACATGCTGCAGTACGGCACAGAATTCGGAACGGTAAGGCCGCGTGCGGAATGCCGTGACATTGGTAACGCAATATTTTCGCGCTTCTGAGACTTGATGTGATGTGTGTGTGTGTGTGTATGTGTGTGTATATGTGTGTGTGTGTGTGGGTGTGTGTGTGTATGTGTGTGTATGTGTGTGTACGTATGTGTGTGTATGTATGTGTGTGTGTGTGTACGTATGCGTGTGTATGTATGTGTGTGTGTGTGTGTGCCGTCGCGCTTCTGAGACTTGATGTGATGTGTGTGTGTGTGTGTGTGTGCCGTTACGCTACTGAGACTTGATGTGATATGTGTGTGTGTATGTGTGTGTGTGTTTGTGCCGTTACGCTACTGAGACTTGATGTGATGTGTGTGAACTGTGACGTATCCGAGATGTCGGATCCATGGCCGACGGTGGCCAACAATTATTGTCGATGCTGCGCACTTAGTCTGTGGCACACGATTTTCGTCAAGCTGAATTCATGGAGCTAAATCTATATGCTAAATGCTACAAGAACTTCCGAAAACAACACTGCGCCTTCATAACGAAGTATTTATAACGTGCGGGCGTTGACTGCTATCACTGAAAGTAGCTGTTGACTGCATGGGTGTAACCACTGGTGGGGAACTGGCGAGGGGACATGTCCCACCAATTTCTGAAAAAAGTAGCGATTTGTCCGCTCATATGCCTTTCGTGTCACCCCCAAGCTTCAGCTACCTGAGTATGACCGTCGAAAAATTAGACTATTTTAATTACACTATCAAAATTATACTATAATTTATAAAGTGAAAATATAAATATCCAAGAGAATCACCGAAAATCGTAGATGCCGATCTAGCCACTCAACGAGCTTCATGAGCTATCTGTCGTCACAAAATCTCTGAATAGTAAATCAGCAAACGTTAGAAATATCTGCTGCCGAGCCATTCTTGAACAACATGAACCTTGACTATCTTGTGATCTCGCTTGGGTGAAGAATGGTGTTTTGCGAGGCAACAAGTTTGCGTTATTGCAAGGTTTGATGTCTCTTAGGCTGCATTCCCCTGCGCACATATTTATATATGTTTAGGAAACGTGACTGGGAGTCCTTCGTATCTTCAAGACCATGGAAAGGAGCTATGGACAGCCCTAAGCACATACGTCAAGATAACATGACAGTTGACGGTGGGTGTTGTCGGTGACAGTTGACGGTAAGTGTTGTCGGTGACAGTTGACGGTAGGCATTGTCGGTGACATTTGACGGTAAGTATTGTCGATGACAGTTGACGGTAGGCGTTGTCGGTGACAGCTGACGGTAGGTGTTGTCGGTGACAGCTGACGGTAAGTATTGTCGGTGACAGCTGGCGGTAGGTGTTGTCGGTGACAGCTGACGGTAAGTGCTGTCGGTGACAGTTGACGGTAGGTGCTGTCGGTGACAGCTGACGGTAAGTATTGTCGGTGACAGCTGACGGTAAGTATTGTCGGTGACAGCTGGCGGTAGGTGTTGTCGGTGACAGCTGACGGTAAGTATTGTCGGTGACAGCTGACGGTAGGCGTTGTCGGTGACAGCTGACGGTAAGTATTGTCGGTGACAGCTGACGGTAGGCGTTGTCGGTGACAGCTGACGGTAAGTATTGTCGGTGACAGCTGGCGGTAGGTGTTGTCGGTGACAGCTGACGGTAAGTATTGTCGGTGACAGCTGGCGGTAGGTGTTGTCGGTGACAGCTGACGATAGGCGTTGTCGGTGATAGCTAACGGTAGGTGTTGTCGGTGACAGTTGACGGTAGGCGTTGTCGGTGACAGTTGACGGTAGGTGTTATCGGTGAGAGTTGACGGTAGGTGTTGTCGGTGACGGTAAGTGTTGTCGGCAACAGATGACGGTAAGTGTTGTCGGTGACAGTTGACGGTAGGTGTTGTCGGTGACAGCTGACGATAGGCGTTGTCGGTGACAGCTGACGGTAGGTGTTGTCGGTGACAGTTGACGGTAGGTGTTGTCGGTGAGAGTTGACGGTAGGTGTTGTCGGTGACGGTAAGTGTTGTCGGTAACAGATGACGGTAGGTGTTGTCTGTCACAGTTGACGGTAGGCGTTGTCGGTGACAGTTGACGACAGGTGTTGACAGCGGTCGCTGACGTTAGGTGCTGACGTTGACCGTTGTTGGTGGCCGTTGGCAGTGACGTTGACTTCAGACGTTAATTGGCAACGTTGACAGCAATTATTGACCGTGACCGCTGACAGCAAGTACTGACGGCAGCCGGTGCCGGCAGGTGTTCTGCGACATGGACGACGGCCGCTGGACAACGCTGTTACGGCGCGGAATCGACAGCAAGGGCAACATCATCACACCGGCAAGGTCTATGGCAGCAGAAAAGTTGTCAGAGGACCAAATGAAGCATGGCTTTGGCGATGCCTCGACAGAGGAATTCTTCATCGGTGAGCTCTGCGCCTGTTCATCCCCTGGTTCCAGTTCTCGAATTTGTCGGGGCTGGTCAAAGATAATTGAATCCTAGTTTCACACGATGCGATCGAAAAATAATGCAAGGGATAAAACGTTTTACTTTAGGAGACACCGGAAGCTACCATAAGGAATCATTTTGCTGCGTGGGAGCCAGAGGTGGTTTGGCGTCATCTGAACCTTGTTTTCTGGAAACGCATCCAAATTAAACAAGGAGATACAATTTATCCAAGCTGGGATACATGCCATTCTCTTTACTTCCATCTACGGATAAGATCGGGGTACAAAGAGTTTCTTATTTGCGGTTGACGCATAGTGATGGTTACGTCACCAGGCATAGCCAACTGTCCACATGCATATGGTGAACTATTGTACCATGTGTAGCCACCTATTAATGCTGGTAACATCTCTGCTTCTTCGCCATCGTGCTTCATTTTCGCGAAGCCTTACTGCATGCACCATCGTCCATGGGCAAATTCAGAACCAAAATCTGAGTGATGTAATCCGTAGGGATTAAATCTCAGCACGAATCTCTCTCCATATCACCGTGGTTCCCCCTTTCACATGCTGTACAACTTCAGCTGAAGATCAGGAGTGCTTCTGCGGGTCATCAGACATATGTAGGCGAAGTCGTGAAATGCCCATGCTGAAGTGCATGTCCATACCCCTGCATAATTGCTCTACAACAAAGTTGGCAGCAGTGTGGCAGGCGTGAGTCGCACCCCACACACAGCTACATAACTGCTGCATTGAGTAGACACTAGTTGAAAATATCAGGTGGCTTTCGAGAAATCTACTCCTCCTTTCTGCCTTTGACATTGACCCTTATGAACGTCTGCTGGCACCCATGAACATCTGCGCGCACTCACGAACTTCTACGGGCCCTTACGAACCTCTACGGGCCCTTACGAACTTCTACGGGCCCTTACGAACCTCTACGGATCCATATGAATGTTTGTGGCTACTTACGAACGACCATATGTCCGAATGTCTACTGGTCCTTAGGGGCATTGACAGGTTTTCACGAACGCCTTCGGTCCCTTACAAACGTTTTCGGGCCATTGGTAGCGTCGAATTACTTTCCTTATTACATTACATCCCTTTTGAATGGCTACAGACCTATGCAAAAATCAACGGACTCTCATGAGCGTGCTCAGACTATTGCGAACCTGCACGAACCCTTACCAACGTCTTTGGGTTCCTCCGAACGTTCACGGGCCCTTACAAACGCTAAAAAGCACCATCGTTCTGAGATGGCTCTTTAGACCGCCAGCTAAGGTCATAACTTAGCGATGATTTTTCGTCGTCCTTCAAGGTAGAACCACATACGCTTTTCGGGTTTTGCACGCCCCACATCGGTCGATTTTGGCGTATTGCCTCTTACCGGAACACACGTGATTGTTACGGAAGATGACGGAGAGGAGAAGAGGGGCGACGACGCCAGCTGCGGCCACAATGCGGACGGGGCCGGAAGGAGACGCCATCAGCTACCTGCCACCAGCCACCTGCCACCTGCCACCAGCCACCTGCCATCTGCCACCAGCCACTAACACAACTCCAGATACACACTTATACAGATATACACACCGGATGCAAACTTAACATCGCCTCACCACTCCGCCTTGCACACAAGCACTACCTTCCCGCCCATTTAATCCACCTTCAGCACCTTCAGCACACACTGCTTCTTCAAGTTCAACTCTACCCTCTGCATCTGCCTCTACGTTCTACATCTTCTTCAGCACTTCAAGACCAGTCTCTTCAAGTTCAACTCTAGCCTCTACATCTGCCTATACGTTCCGCATCTTCTACACCGTCAGGAACAACTCTACTCTGTATCTACATGACGAGGTCAGTCGGGCGGTGCTGCCACTCCCTCCCACCCCAGGCTCCCCCAGACCCCCACCCGACTTTCCCTCTTGTGCCGTCTGTACGATCTTTATCTGATCTCTCGATCCGTGCTCTCTTCAAGCACAGTTTCTGATTTCTTTGTGTATTCTTCAACTTTATCTGCCCCCACTGTTACACCTGACGGGCTCTCTTCACGCCCTTCTTTACCCTCCGCCAAATTTGCATAGTGTATTGTGTGCCACTCACCTGCCATCTGCACTCTGTACCCAACATTACAAAACAACAGAACTCGACCATCATAAACATTAGCATGAACACCACCGAGCCACCGCCCACGGGAAATTTCTTTATCTGCCACCAGGGGGACGGGGAGCCAATGGGCACCCTGGACCCCTGGCTAGTAGATGGAGAAATCTCCCATTACATAGGGGCACCCCTACACGCAAAACCTCTGCGATCCAGGGCGCTTCTAATGCAAGCGAACAACACAACCGACGCATACTTACTCACCAAAGTATACCCATCACCATTACCTTCACCCAAATCCCTACCACCGCCCCCCCCCCCCAATCCCCAGCCTGGCCGGTGGAACCTAAAAAAGCCTCCTGGAATCCTTTCTCAGAATCCTTAGCAGTCCAAACAGCCCACAACTCCCAACTATCACCAGAACAATTCGCAGACATACTCATCACCACAGCACATCAACACGTACCACAAACAAAACTACGACGCCAACACAAACCTCGCGCGGCTCCCTGGTGGAGTGATGACTGCCACCGGGCGATCCGCGCGAGGAACCACGCACGCCATAGATATGAAAGACACCGCACACCAGAAACACTAACAATATACAAACAACTCAGAACACAATGCAAGACCATCATCATAAACTCAAAAAGACCTCTTGGAACACATTTAGCACACAATTTAACAGATTTACACCTCTCGGCGAAATTTGGACGTTTCTGAAAACATTCCAACACCGACAAAGACTCCCAATCAAAGCCATCACACTTAGACACAACAACAACACCACCACAGACCCACAAACAATAGCAAACCTATTCGCAGACCACTACCATCTCAGATCATCTACACTTCCACGAACCCCCCACCTCCAATCAGACACACACGAACACACCTTTGCAACACTAGATTTACACTTACAGAACTACATTTAGCAATCGCACAGAGATGTAACACATGTGTAGGACCGGACAACATTCACTATTCTTTCTTCAAACATCTAACAACGTCAGTACTGCACACACTACTCAACACTTACAACACCGCATGGACCACACATACATACCTACAATCCTGGCTACACGCTTCTCTCATACCCATACCTAAACCAAACACGGATTCAACTCCTTGCACTTCTTATCGCCCTATTGCCCCTATTGCCCTCACTAGCTGTTTCCACAAACTATTCGAACGTCTTGTCAAAAAACGTCTCCTCTATATCATTCAAACACAAAACTTAATCTCTCCTATTCAATCAGGCTTCCTTCCCAATCGATCATGTCTAGACAACCTCACTTACCTCATCACAAACATCCAGGAAGCGACGGCCAGGAAACGTTCCACGGTCGCCGTCTTCCTGGATCTAAAACAAGCCTATGACACCATCAACATAACAGCACTACTACAACACTTACACAACATAGACATACAAGGCAGACTGATGCGCTACCTACATTTCTATCAACTCAACACATTTTGTCAAGACAAAATTGGGCCCCACACCTCAGACTCCAAATTCCCCACTACGGGCTTAATGCAAGGCTCGGTTATCAGTCCCCTGCTCTTCATTTTAGCTCTAAATTCAACCATCACCGACAACTTTTCGACCAAAATTGCAATCTACGCCGAAGTCATAGTATTATGCACATCAACAGGAACACCAGCACACGCACTAACAGTACTACAACACGCACTGACAGTACTACAACACGCACTAACAGAACTTCACAACAAACTTGCCACACTAAACCTTTATTTAACACCACTCAAGTCCAAATGCATGACTTTCGGCTACAACAGAGACACAAACCTACAACCCCGAAAAATAAACAACTCACCCATTCCCTTTGTCACGACAACAAAATTTCTAGTTATCACATTAGACCAACGACTAACTGTTTGGTCATACCTCCTAAACATACAAAAACGCGCCTGAAAAAGAATTAACATACTTCGAGCACTTTCTGGTACACACTGGGGATCTGACCGAAACACACTTCTAACCCTATACAAATCACTCATTCGGCCAATTATCGAATACGGATCCCCACTCTTCGAAAACGCAGCTAAATCAAAGCTCAAAATTATAGATTCCATTCAACGTCAATGCCTACAAATAGTCACAGGACCTTACACCACCTCACCTTCTCACGATCTTCACATATACAACCACATCCAAGAACCATAGCACAGACGAACAAAAGTACTACCTAGGTACCACTACAAGACACAACTCATGAAACAACACCCATGCACCCAGGCACTAAAACTCCGCACAACACGCAGATACCAACTCATAAATTCAACACGACTAAAGACCACAATAGGCTGCCGCATACACAGACACGCCAACACACTAGATATAACACTCCCAACGACAGCACCACCCCCACAACCCATCGCATGGTGGGTTGTGGGGGTGGTGCTACCCACACAACCCATCACACCCAACCCATACACTTCCTCATTGAGAAACCGAAAAACATATACACCCACGCAGAAATACAACAACTATTCCTACAATTCACAGCACAGTACGCCAACCACAACATCATATATACAGACGGCTCCAAATCACATACACAGCAGACGGGCACAGCGGCGGTGCTGTACCCCAACGCAGCACCGCCGCGGGTCATCCTACGTGCCCGTCTGCACAACACGCATCCACATACACAGCATAATTATTCGCAATCTTCTCGGCATACTGCATCATCTACAACACCAAAATTGAACACAACACCATAGCCACAGACGCAAAATCAGCATTACAGAGCATAACACCCCATACCAAATACAAACACCCCCTCATACCAAAAATACTACCATCCACAAACAACTCACTATACGACACCGGCCAACACTTCTCTGGATCCCAAGTCACACAAACATACACGGCAACGAACACGCAGACACAGAAGCAAGCATAGCCACAACACTACAACAATTCACACAATGTCCCTACTTACAATCTGACTACTACCCCACAATACGACAGGCCATCAACAAACACATACAACAAGCATGGGATACAGTAACAACACAGCTACACGAAGTACACCCCAAACACGAATACTGGCACTCCATCAACTAAAACACCAGACTCAGAGAACGGACACTAACACGACTACGCATAGGACACATAGCACTCGCACACTCCTACCTCCTAACAACGACCACAATGTACTACCTGCCGCCACACACTCACAGTCAAGCACATGCTCATATATTGCACCAAATACAACAACCAAAGACAACATATCACAAACTACTGCACAACGAACAACATCCCACTGAACCTCACCACGCTCCTCAACGACGACCATCGAGCATTACACGAACACCTCTTCCACTTTCTCAAGACTACACGCATTATGGAACAATTGTGAAAAATAAGAAAATAGAAAAAAGAAAAGATATGTTAAAAAACGAAAGAGAAAATGAACAAAAACCAGGAAAACGATGAAAAAGTAAAAGATACGTTACAAAAAAAGGAAAAAAGGAAAACAAATAACAAAACAAACAAAAATATGTTCTTGCAATGTTCACTCATGGCGATGACCCGACCCCAACCCCGCACTGCACCCCATAACCCAATGTGGCACCGACCGGACTAACCACTCTTTCGACTTCATCATCTCTAGCTCTCAAACAACTCTACTGCACCAGCTCTACATCTTCAATCGATCCGGACTACCTCAGCTCTAGCCTTCAAGACCATCTCAACTCTACTTAGCCACTGCTCGACTACTCTACTGAGCCTCCACCTCGGATTCATCCTCCTACCCTACGCTACTCACTCTCTTATACATCTTCTATTCAACCGGAACCAGCCGATATCACCACACGGTGGCAGGGTGGCACCACACGGTGGAACCACTTACGCCCCATCAAATACTGAATCGACGTCCTTTTCGATCTCATCCTGCATCTAGATGGATGCTTGGGCGGGCTGTATTGCGTGTTCTTAACGGTATCACGTTCATTCGAAATTCGAGCGGGAGGCTAACCGACGACTCAGGAATGATGATTGAGAAATAAGTGGCTTGTCTTCCCGAGAAGAAAACGGACCCCTCTCGAAATAAAGTGGCGGAAATCCAGAAACTTTAAGATTGATCGGGCTAAAGTAGGCCCTTTTCGCAATATCCGTCGCCTTGAACAATCTTCAGTGCGTCTCTTGATATGTGCATCAATAAATAAATAAATACGCGAAGAATATATACATTATATATATATGCATATTATATTTATAAATATGCATACCTACACACACACACGTATATATACATATATGTGTATAAATACATATATGGATATACATATATATACATATATATGTATATATATGTATATATATGTATATATATATGTATATATATGTATATATATGTATATATATGTATATATATATGTATATATACATATATACATATATATGTTTGTATACATGTACATATATATATATATATATATATATATATATATATATACATATATATTTGTACATATATACTTCTGTGTGTGTGCATTATGGTGCAATGTGCGCTGTAAAGAAACTCTATAATATATCCCATTATTGCGGTTGATGGAAAATTCAATCTGTAGCCTCTCTCATAGCGGTACGCCACCGGAATACCTTGCTGGAGAACTTACTACGTTCATAGATCATAGGTAGATTGAACATAAATTGACAGATCATAGTTCATAGATCACTGACTATTGATCAAGATCATTGAAAGACGAAATATTGTGCATATATCTGCTTGATTGGCAGAAGAAGACTAAGACAATACGGGATTTTATGTATCACCATCGTATTGAGCCCATGGACCTGTCACCCAGCCGGTCGACCAGAACACTTCACCAACTGTTTTACTTGCAAATAGTTTTACTGTTAATGTGGAAGTGGATGATGGGGTCACAGCAGACAAATGCATTTCTACCATCCATTTCAGGAAGTGAGCGACTGGCGAATACGCTGAACTACGGCGACCTGGAGCTGCGAGTTGATCTGAAAACCCAGCTGGATGCCGACTATTTCAGTGTGTTTCGAGGCTTCACATACATCAATGACCGCTTCAACTTCGAACGCCTGAAGTATGCGTACGGCACCGCAGGTAATGCAGCATAGTCCCACCCTGCTACTTCAACAATATATCAGTTCAGTATTCCTCGTGTTAATGCGCCGTGCTGTCGGCGGTTGAACACCGAAATAGTTAACAGTGTGAGATCATGATATTAGCACGCAAATTTTATACGGCGAACACATCATCTGAAATAACTGTTTCGGGATGTACTTTGACACCTTAGCGTGCGGATTTTTCCAATATATTTTTGGTCTATCTTTATGTCCGCGTGCTGTCAGGCCACACTCGGTGTGTATAGTGCCGTGTGACAGTGTATACCGTGCCGTGCAATGGTGGACGGTATTGTGGCTGCAGTTGTGCTGGCGCACACGACAGATATGTAGCCGTAAGTGCGCTTAGCAGGTTTGTGGGTGCTTGGGCACCTTTGAGGAGATGCAAAGTTGCATCCCTGCTTTCGACTGATCACTATTTAGTGTTCTCCTACTATAGCACGCAGGGCAACCTTAAACATTGGTCCACTTCTATACGCATCGGTGTAATGCCAAAAACCGTTGTACCTACGAATATTAGACTTAGGGTGCTTACGCATATATTTCGGCAGCGATTCTGGTTGATTTTGACCACAGACTCTTCCATAAAAGGGAGCTCCAAGTTGCACAGAAGATTAAATGTGATCGATCCGGTCAGTGGTACATAATTCAATAGGTTTTGGGAACCAACAACCAACCAATGTGTTCCAAAATATTGGGACTATGGTGACGTGGAAGCCTTGGACGTGTATTCAATGCTTAGATGGCTCCATTTACGTTCGGTGAATGGATTAGATAATGCAAATGCCAATATTTATCAGATCACAGTCAAAGCAGGTACATTTATGCTGGACCTTATTCGGCGTAATAACGCCATATAACTACTACAAACACTTTCGAAACGTCAGCATCATCGATAGATTCAAGAAACGTCAAAACGCACATTGGACAAAATGAATTCGTGACTGAGGCCAATTATGACTAATATATATCTAGTTATTTATTTTATGCTGTTTTATAAGTTGGGTCCAATATATCTACCTACTGACACTGAAGTCAATGGAAGTTGCCATACGGCACTACTTTTTGGAACTAAAATAATTTAATGTAACCGTCCACTTGATATTCAAGCGCAATTTGTGTGGTCATATAGCAGGCATTAGTATGAAATGTGCCTCATAGGGCTGTTCTTGCGCTTATTTATCATGAATGAACAGTTTTGTCTGGACAAGATATGAGGAATGTTAGCGCATTTGTCAACACACTTCGCTTCACTATGCACGGGAAGAAGAAAATTACATTGAGATTTTCGGTGCCAACACTAAATATTCATTGGATGGTGTTCTGAATTAAGGCATGGTCCGCAACTGACTGTATCTGTAAATGAAATAAACGTACTTGTTTCATGGAGACATTTTTGCATATGTCCTGCGTTTTCCAGACCACCAAAAATCACACTATAAAATCAGTCGGTTTTAAAAAAATGGCCGGCTAATGGCTTATCGGTTCACCTAACAGACATTTCTGGGACATGGGGGCAGGAGTATTACTAACCGTTTAAACGTGCATCGCAAGAAAATGGAAATTAAATTGTGCACCTTTTTGTATCCCGATACACATGGGGTGGTCTGCATAATTTGGTTCATTCCGATGTTCCTTCACTCTGAAGACGGAGTAAGGATGTGAAATCCGTATGCCTCGATTCCATGCCATTTTTGATACTGTTGTACCCTTTGCATCTCATGGATTGGTTCACCTGATTTATCTGGAGAATGCACTGCAATTGATCCCGCGCTATTGTGAGATATCACGGGACAACCATCCGTAGCAAGAGACATTGTATGTTTGGTTATTGGTTGGTTCACGACACACTTTATGCACGTTCACGGCTAATGGCGCCGCCCACACTGTTTCGCCGGTGGGCCGCGGGATTGGGAAATGTCCTGAGTGGCGCTAGAGTCGAACCCGGGACATTTGGTACCCATAGCCCGACACCTTAACCACTCGGCCATCCCCGCCCCGTAGCAAGAGGCAGAGAACTAGCATGTAATTCCCACTTATGATTGCCAGCAAAGTGGCTTCACAGCGTTTGGATAAACGCAGGGTGGAGTGGTGAGTAAGCTGGGACACTGCACAAGGTCCGTACCAAACACACGCAAATTTTCCCCCAGCTAGCTGAGAGACAGCTTGCCAGAAACCACCACCAGCATTGCATTTAGTCGTTCGTGTTCACGCATCTGACTTACTGCTTGTCGGCTTTGACCTCCATCAACACAGATTCAACGAAACCGCACCGCTGAAGTAATGCATTTTGCCGAGATAGTCGTCACCGGTAAGCGCCAAGCAGACACCACCTCCGCCGCTAGATAGCAGACTGGGTGGATTGATTTCAACTCACTCCTATAACTTAGAGACTGTGCCCTAAGGAAACCACTTTGTGGCATTTGGAACGAAACGAAAAGCCCACAAAACTAAAATATCTTGCAATACACACACACACACACACACATATATATATATATACGCACATATACATATGTTTATATATATATATATATATATATATACATATATATATATATATATATATATATATATATATATATATATATATATATATATGACAAAAATATCCAATCAACCCGGAGTGCATCTAGCCTACAGTCGTAAACCCGACGATGCCAATGCCACCCTCCCTAAAAGGGTGGCATTGGCACCCTCTAGCCTCCCTCCCTCCCTCCCACCCCGGATGAGACTGGGGATGCGGATGCGGGGTGGTCGTGTTGGTGCATTAGACGCTGGTTAAACTGCCGGATTAAATCATGCCGTCGAAGATCCTCATGTCCGACAGTTTATGGTCCACACAACAGCCTCTTCTGATCGGGCGGCCCTCTCCATTAAGCCATTCCAGCAAACATTCCGAAGTGATTACTCTATAAACTATTTTTGAAGGCGGAGGAGGCACACTAAGACATGCGGCCGTACCTTGGGCAGATTGAGGAGGACAGCAAGCTTCACATGGGAAAGGACGAATAGCGTACAACTCTGTTGTAACAAAACTCAACTTTTCACGACTTGCATTATGTTGTTGACTCTGGGGAGTTCATTTTGGGAATATATGAAAAAACAAAATTGATTTCGAATGAGAAAAGAACAGCGAAATCGACCAGGACGATAATTTGTTTGCCCCCCAAAAATAACAATTTCATTTTTGTTGGAATTTCACAATTTTGAGTTTTCGAGTTTTCTTTAATTTTCCTTTTCCAATGGGTAGAACAGTCTGTGAAACGTTGTTGGATGTCAACTTGCCCTAACAAAAAACGTTCACTTTAACCAGAATCCTGTATTTGAACTGCAATTTCGGAAATACGTAAACTTTATATGTATTCAAAAACGGAGAAAAAAATCCACTAGTGCGTTTTGTTGCATCCGTAAAGATAAGCAAACGCTGAAAGTTTCATTAAAATATCTGTATCCGTTAAAGCGTGACGACTGGTTTAACTTTTTTGGAGGTGACCTCACTTGACCTTGATTAACTCGTTGACCCTAGATGATCTGAACTAAAACAATCAGCATGTCAAAATCAGCATGTCAAATTAATGTGGGAAAAAGTATGCCAAATTTGGGCGCGCTGCTGCGCGCCGTTCGTCCGCTACCCGCGAAAAACCTGAGGGGGGCGGTTGAAGACCCTCCCCGAGACGGGACGGGATAGCATCTGCTGCAAGCAGATGTTATGAGCAATTGGTATCCCCCTAAGCAACTGAGCGTCACGCGCGAATTGGGCAGCTGCGGGCTGCACACGGAGTCTTTAACAGATGTCATACAATGACCAGTGGAGGGCACTTGATAACTTGACCCAACTTCGATAGCGATAACTCGGTAACCTATTTCAAGGATGGTGACTTCGATAAAGATAATTCGACAACCTTTTTCGAGGATGGCGACTTGATAACGTTAACTCGATAACTTTCCATATTCAAATCGGCGACTTCTATAACGCGATAACGATAGCAATAACTTTTTTAGCAGTTGAAACAAAAATGCAAAATACATTTAAATAATGCTTAATTTAGGTTCTAAATAATATTTTTGCCCGTTCTTTCATAACATGCCATTATTACTTAGTTGTTTACCCAAAAAAGAAGCCTTAAACAATAACATGTTTATTTTTTAATATAGTAACATATACGAAACGAAGAAAAAACTATACTTAAAGTAGGCAAGGACGTCTTCTTCCTGCTCAGGAATCTCGAACTGGAGCAGGTGCGCGTTACCCTTCAGCAACACAGACCTCTGAAAGTTCATGGATGTGAGGGTGCTCCTCTTGGGCTTCAAGATGTCTGAGGCCGCCATCGAGAACACCCTCTCCACCGCGGCCGAGGTGTGGATGGCCGTGTTGTAGTGCCTGAACAAGCCCACAAACATCTCCCTGTAGAGCGTGGGGAAGATGCTCTCGTCCACGACCCCCTTGGATATCCCGCCGGACGACCACGAGTCGAGCTCCCTGGCCACCCTGGTGTGGACCATGCGGTGTGTGAGGTTGGGCTCAGCGGGCAAAAGGTCGTCCAAGACGCCGAAGAAGTTCTCCTGGCTCGTCTTGCTCGGGCACTCCCTTCGGTTCCTTGATTCCTCGGCATCATCCAGCTTCTCCTTCACCTCTTTAGTGATGCGACCCCTGATGGCGTCGGCCTTCGTAAGGTTCGTGGCCTTCACGATGAGCGTCCTGAATCCCGAGTGCAGGGCTGGGCCATCAGGATGTTCTCGTCCTGGAAGAGGAAGCCGAGCCTTGCCTCGAAGCCGGTGTTGCTCCCGACACCGCCCAGTAGGGCATCCACGAGGTTGTCGGCGTGGGTGTGGTTGTTGGCTTTCTCCTGAGGGAAGTTCGTCTTGATGCTGATGAGGACGGGAAGGAGAGAACCGGTATATGCCGTGGTCTCGCCCTGGATGTTGTCGAGCCCCTCTGCCACCAGCCTCATGACGTGGATGTACTCCTACGAAATCCCAATATCATAGTTGATGAAGCCTGGGTGCTGCAGGACGTCGTGCTAAGTGTAGATGGTGTTGAGCCTGACCAACTTGTTAGCCAGCGCAGACTCGAGGGGTACGAAGGAGTCGTACAGGCTGTCCAACCCCGTCACTGTCAGCGTGACCAGTTTGTGGCCGAAGGTATCCTTGACGGCAGCGGCAAAGGTCGGCCGCCTGTTGTGGGCGTTCTACAACGCGTGGGCCTGGCCCTTCGTCTTGGTGAAGGCGGCCCTGGACCCCGCAGATTGGTCGTGTCCGCCGCTGCCAGCAGATTGAGGGTGTTGGCGGCACAGCGGCGAAGGGTGGGCAGCCTGATCTCCTCGTCCTCCTCGCTGTCGGGGCCCTCCAGGAGGATGTCCCCCAAATTGACGGGCTCAATCGTGGTGGGCTCCTCAGTGCCGGGGACGTCGTCGGGGTCGTCCCCGCGCTGAAGGGCTGGGAGCTGTAGGTAACGAAGTATGAAATAATTCAATTAACTGTTAGTATTCAAAGGAAATAAGGAACTCAAGTGAAATAATTAAGGCAGCTTATTTATATTCAAATTGAAAGTAAGTTGTTATGTTCAACTTTAAAACATTTGAAAACGTAACCTAAATTAATACTGAGAGAAACGAATGTGCGTTTATACATCGCTGAAGTGCTCCCTGAAGGCCTTCACAAAGTTAGAGCCGTTGTCGGTGGCGATGTAGCCCAACTTGCTCTCGATCTTGTAGGAATAGTGGACGCCCCACATGGCCCTAACCTGAACGTCGAAGGCGTGCTTGACGTTGAGCTCCTTGCAGCAGAGAACCGTGGTCGTCCCCTGCAGGCTGGGGTCCAGCCAGTGCGCCGTCATGCCGCTGAACGTCTTGTTGTGGGCCGTCCACAGGTCGGCAGTCGTGGCGACATGGTCGGCCTCGCTGAGCACCTCCGTCACCTCGGCCCTGCCCTCGTCGGCCCAGTCCTTCAGGCGGCGCATGAAGGTCCTGGAGGGCAGGCGGACCTCCTTATTGAGATAGTCGGCCCACTTCCTCAGGGCCGGGGAGTCGACGAGCTTGGCGGGGAGCATCTCCTTAACCGTGAAGTTCATGAAGAGCATGTGAGCCATCTTGCTGTCGTGCTTAGGCCCAGCCTAGGCAAAGGCAGACAATAGGCTGGCCTGGACCGTCCTCTTTGGGGTGGGGCCGATAGAGGAGCTGCCGGACAAGAATTTTCCCTGGGTAGCCCTCTTGGTGTTCCTGTTGGCCTTGCAGGTCTCGGTGAACTGGGTGGCGTGGGAGGAGTGCATCCGCTCCATGTGGCTCTTGAGGTTGGCCGTGCTGAGGCTGTTGCAGCTTATCAGCTTGTTGCAGCCTAGCTTGCACTTGACCTTGCCGTTGATGGACTCCCTGCCGTCGGTCAAGTGGTGCGACACCACGTTGCAGATGTCGTCGAGGGAGTGGCGCAGGTACGGTCAGGGGTGCTCGTGATCGGCAGGAGAAATCGATTGAATCGAAGCAGCCGAAGTGACTAAAGCGGTGCTCTGCATACTGGGGGCCGGGCTAGGGGGGTTGTGCACCTCCATATTGCGGCAGCCTTCTGAGTGAGTTCCTCCGGATGAGACATGCTCGCGTTCCTTAGAAAACAAACAGTGGGCGAGGTTAACTGTGAAGTCACGCAGTACATGATATATATTATTTCTAGTAGGAAATGCTTTTACCTCATAATGTTGCGTTGGCTGGTTATGGCTTTGAAACCTTTGCAAATGCAAACGTCCCCATAACTCGCCAACGTGTCACGGGCAAACCACCGAAGTGCGCCTAACACGGACTCCCTCTCATGATTACCAAATAAAATCGTGTTCTGTGACGGCAAGATCAAAGAGGCTGACGGTAGGACAGGCTGTGATAGTTTATCGAGGTAATTCGGAAGCCCACATTACCTGCCTCGTAATTAAACTTCTAGCGCATTTGAACCATCGTAAATCTTCATAGAGATGTAGTAGAACCTGAAGTATGTAGTTTAATAGTTGACTAGTTGAGGTTAAAAAATAACTACAGGTTTTTTTTTAATACTACAAAAAATCCTGTAGTTATTTTTTTTTTTTTTTAGTTAAAAGTTTAATACTAGTTAAACTACGTATGTACGTAGGCTATATACAGTGAATACACATTAACAACTTATTGGGAAATATTTTCAAACGAGCAATTCTATGCTTCATGAATTTAAACTAATTATGTAGACCACTATGTATAATTAAACTGATAATTAATACATGTGTGGCACTAAATATATCCATTTCAAACAATATTTATCATGAAATGAATACACACCTCTTACGTGAGCGTTGCTCTTCGTCCGCTATCTTGTCGCTGCTTATTGTGCTTACTGCTTAGTAAACAAACCATGTGTCCACTGACGCCTATATTCGTTTGAACGCGGTTTATACTTGCATTGAACCTGTACAAAGGTGTTGAAACTGAAAACAAATAAAACAACTTAATAAGCTATTATCTACTTACACAGGAATAATATAACTTGCTTTAAAGGGGTTACTGAGTAGTAGGCCATGTCGTCGTTCGTCAAATTAAGATTTGGATCTCGGCGGGGTTATTTTTTTGTGCCTTGCTATGTAGTAATGTAAAATAAAAACAAACATTTCCAAAAATTTGAGTTTCAAATCTATAGAAACGAGGATCTTGTGATGTCTGCAAATTTTGTCTCCAACGCCCCAGGCGAGGGTTGGTTGGAGGTTTTTACACCGTCACCGTTTCTCTCCTAATCAAGTTATAGCTGCCAAACAAAAACGAGCATGTTGCCCGTCATCAAAGGAACACGACGGTAACCAGTTTTGAGGCTTGGATTCAACTGGTGACCTCCCAGGTCAGGTCAATGACCCAAATTAGGCAAAAAAAAACGGACTTTTACCCTTTGAAGGACCACAGAACAAACCGAAGGACCACACCAACATGCCGGAGAAGAACCTGACAACTTCTGAGGTTTCTTCTAATATTTGCCGCTCTCGGTCACCGACAGAGGTCAGGTCAGGACAAATCCGGTCAGGTACCACATCGACATGAAAGGACGTAAGCCATAGCATATTAACTCAGGTCTAAACATCACAAAAGCAAATCATTTTCCGAATAGAGCAGTGTTATACTAATATTATTTGCATCAAAGGAAAAGCACACGCTTCTACAAGTACCTTTGCAGTCTGACCTTCACGGTTCAAATGCCGGTGGCATCACAGTGATTCACATGCGCACGCGCACCGGCTGCCATAGCGTATCGATACAGAGCCGCTAACGGGCCGCGCACAATATGCTTACACGCCCCAGGAGCGCAAAACCGGCCGACAGTACAGCACACTAACAAGCAAAGAGCACAGGTCCAGACCTTACAAACATATCTTCGCATGGTCCTCCTTGGACTTCATGACGCCGCCGGTCAGCTCTCTGTGTGCCAGCCTGGCCCTGATGAAGCCATCTCTTCTCGCGTAGCCGTACACTGCCTTGGACGCGGCCGTCACCTCTTTGACACATCGCTCCACGTTCTGTCCATGGACTGGCATCGAGTCTACTTCCATGGGGGTGGACTCGAAGTTCTTGATGACCACAGCTGGCAGGTCCCGGGTGAGGATGGGCTCAGAGATCTGCTCATCATCCCAGACAATCAGTTTCCGCAGGCCTGTGGCCTGCTTGTTGAGGTCCACCTTGCACCTGGTGCGGATGTTGACTTGTTCTTCCCCTCCTCGGCTTCCGAGCGCCTCCTTCTCCCTCACCTCCATGATCTGTACGGCGAAGCAGCGGTCCTCTCGCTCCTCGCTGCACAGCAGCGTCTGCAGGAGCATCTCCGGATGCGCCCACCAGGCGCTGGACTCCAGATAGGAGAACACCTCCTTGACCACCTGTTCGTCCTGATCGAGAGTCAGCTGCAGCTCTTGCAGACAGATCCGTGCGCCCTCGATCCAGTGGTTACGGATCTTGTACCTGAACCACGTGGGGTAGTACACCCCGATGATGTACTCGCAGATGAGCCGGAGGTGCCAGGCTTCCTTCTCGGCGAAGCCATGGCGGCCCACCCACATCCGGAGGAAGCGGTTGGCTGTGGTCAGCCACCTGCTATGGTTGACCGGGCCGATGTCCAGGTTGGCGAGGCGGTCGGTCACGTGCCCGGAGCGGATCGCTGTCGGTGGACAGGTCTGCCCTCAACTCCTCCGTCAGCTCCGGCAGGGCTGGCCCGATGGTGATCTTGCTGAACCTCTTGACTGGCAGCTCGGTGGCAGTCGTGAGGGCCTTGTCCAGGGGACCTGAAATATCGTTGAATGGGTAGTTAGTCGTCGTAATCTGCCTTCTCATCTGCCTTCGGAGGTGAGAAGTGAAAAAGCTAGCCCCGCCGGGCTCAGCTACCACCGAGTAGTGATCCTCCTTCTGGAACGAGGGGTAGAGCTGGTCACTTCCCTCCACCTGCTCATACTTCAGCGTCCAGTCCTTCCGTCCATCTAAGTACAAGCAGGCGATGTCCTTCCTCTGGCACGTCATTACCGCCTTCTCCTGTAGCTCCCTATAGAGCGCCTCCTTCGCGCGCTGGACTTTCTTCGCGTCGATGACGTTTGAGGTGTCGTCTTTGGAAATGACTCCGTAGTCGAGCATGGCGGCGTTGGCGATAGCTGCGGTGGCGTTGCAGGACATGCCGTACCGGATTGAGGCCATGGCGACATTTCTGATGCTGGCCATGTTGCGCGTGCTGGAGCTGGTAGCGGCACTAGCAGAGTAGTTGGGGTCACGCTTGTAGCAGTCCTCGTCCTCTACCATCTCTATCTGTTCGCCCTCCGTCAGCTCTTCCACGAATTGATTAACTTCCATGGTGGCTTTCTTCTTCTTTTCTTCTTCTTTTCTTCTTCTTTTCTTCTTCTTTTCTCTTCTCCGCCATCCTCTGCTTCGACTGCTCCTTCTTTTCTTTCCTCTGGTAGGCCAACACCTGCTTGCTGTTCTCCTTCTTGTCCACACGACCTATCATGCATGAAGATTTTTCCCCAATCTTTTGCCTCTGGACCATCATGAAAGAAACTTCCAACGCAGAGATTTTCTGCTCCCTGGGGCAAGTGCAGGTGATGTGGCAGGGCGGAAGCCCGACGTTGCTGGGGATGGGGCAGCCGGGGCAGTTGGCCTCTTGGCAGGGGAGGATTGGGCAGCGGCACTTCGTGACGTCAAAAAGTCTGTCCAGCTGCTCCTCCATCTTACTGATCTGCTTCTCTGAGGTCTCTGAGGTGCTTCCTGGCTATTCTGCTGGCTTTCTCCCACAGCTCGAGCAGTCTCTCCACGATCGTCTTGTCTGCCGCAATGACGGGAGGCTGGAACTTGAAGTTAGCACTGGCCCACCTCTGCTTGATTTGGATGACGATTTCCTGAAAGAATTCGCGGCTGGCGTAGTGGTACTTGGGGTTCATCTCTCTCAGGTAGATGCCGTACCTAAGGCAGTCCCGGAGGGTGGGCAGCTCGGTCAGACACATCTCCTTCCCCGTCCCCAAGTACTCCGTCAATCTTGTGCTGCACTCAGAGCGAGTTCTCTTGCGAGCCGCCATTTCTTGCGGCTTGGCCGGTGATCACTCACAGCACAGCAGCTTTACGACAAAGTAGGCGGTCATTAGATCTGAAAGCAGGCACACCATTAGATTTGAGAAGCATCAGAGGGCCATCAGATTTATTTCCGGTGCCTGAAACCCTAATATGTTTAACATGCGGCCCCCACAAACGAAAACATATGCATGTTTTGGCGTAATTCTGGTCATTGACCTGACCTGGGAGGTCACCAGTTGACCCCAAGCCTCAAAACTGGATACCGTCGTGTTCCTTTGATGACGGGCAACATGCTCGTTTTTGTTTGGCAGCTATAACTTGATTAGGAGAGAAACGGTGACGGTGTAAAAACCTCCAACCAACCCTCGCCTGGGGCGTTGGAGACAAAATTTGCAGACATTACAAGATCCTCGTTTCTATAGATTTGAAACTCAATTTTTTTGGAATGTTTGTTTTTATTTTACATGACTACATAGCAAGGCACAAAAAAATAATCCCGCCGAGATCCAAATCTTAATCTGACGAACGACGACATGGCCTACTGAGTAGTGAGTACCCTATCGACCATAATGGGTTGAAAAATATTCAGCCGTTTAAAAATTAAACGGCTCAAACGGGCGCCGCCTTTATGAAAAGCTATAAAAAAATGTATCGTTGTCGATTAGCCGATACGAGGACTTCGATAACGTGGCTTCGATGACGATAATCGATGACCGCAAATTTGAAGAAAGAAAAAACTTGAGAAACGTAATCGTCAATAACGACATCGATAATCGTTATCGATAAACGTTATCGTTATCGAATCGGAGGCGGGTGGCGCAAGGCGGGAGGCGGAAGGCGAAAGGCGGGAGGCGGGAGGCGGAAGGCGAAAGGCGGGAGGCGGGAGGCGGAAGGCGAAAGGCGGGAGGCGGGAGGCGGCCGCTCGTGACCGGACCATGCATGTTTCGCAGGGGATGGAAGGTTGAAAGACCTGGACGGAGCTACATTCGATATCAGGTGCACGCCTGCCATCTGGTGGTCTACTGACAACTGTGACACCAGCACCGTCAAGGTATATACCGCACACGCCTCATTCATGTCGCCGCAACATGTCGGCAGTTATCGATCGATTAACCAGCCCGTCTTTCCCGTCAAATCCTCACACCCTGTCTCGGGGGGGTTGAAGATCCCCCACTAAAATCCAAACTAAGTATCGCACGAAAACGAAAGAGGTGCCATCGGAAAGCGCTCGACGAGTAGGGTCCGGGTCCAGCCTCCAAAAACAATTTCGCCCCGAAAGTGACGTCACCAGGGGGCTAGAATTTCACGATTTTTCATGACTTACATTATCTTTTTGACTCTGGGGAGTTCATTTTGGAGGATATATGAAAAAATAAAATTTATTTGGAATGAGAAAGGGACAAGGAAGTCGACCAGGGCTATCAGTTTTTGGGCCCCCGAATTTTTTTATTTCAAAATTTTGAGTTTCCAAGTTTTCTTCAATTTTCCTTTTCCAATTGGTAGAGCAGACCGAGAAACGTTGTTGGAAGTCAACTTAGCCCTAATAAAAATTCTTACTTTAGCCAGAATCATGTATTTTAACTGAATTTGGCAAATACGCGAAATTTATATGTAGTCAAAAACGAAAGAAAAGAAAAGTTAAACTCGTACATTTTATTGTTTCCGTAAAGATGGGGCAAACCCTGAATGTTTCATTAAAATATCTGTATCCGTTAAAGCGTGACGAGTGGTTGAACTTTTTTGGAGGTGGCCTCACTTGACCTTGACTAACTCGTTGGCCCTAGATGATCTGACCCAAACATTTTGCATCAGCATGCCAAATTGATGTGGGAAAAAGGTATGCCAAATTTGGATGCGCTGCCGCGCGCCGTTCATCCGCTATTCGCGAAAAACCTGACGGGGGCGGTTGAAGACCCCCCCTCCCGAGACGGGACGGGTTAACGTCGATGTCGATCGATGTCGATAGCATATCGATCTATATATAGCAAAGGATATTCAGCTTCATCACAGCTCAAATACATCTTATTGTCGTCTAGAAAAGACATGAGTTTCACTCCACATCCTCCTCATATAACGCAGTCAATCTATTGACTCTGGGCAGCATTAACCAGTCCAATGCGTGTTCATATGTACAGTTTGTACATATGAACACACAAGCACACACACACACACACACACACACACACACACACACACACACACACACACACACACACACACACACACACACACACACACACACACATACACATACACACAGACACATACACGTACACATACACACGCACACACACACACACACACACGTACACACACACACACGTACACACACACACATGCACAAACCGACACAGACACAGACACAAACTGACACACACATATACACACACACACACACACATACACACAAACACATACACATACACATCCACACACGCACACACACACACGCACACGCACACCCGCACAATACCGACACACACGCACAATACCGACATACGTACATACACCTACACACGCGCAATACCGACACACGCACTTGCACATTCACGATACTAGCACACAAAGCATGAGGGCCAGACAACATTAGCCCGCGCATGATTACAAAATGTGGCCGCTAGCTCATGACTTCGCTGGCAAAGATATAAGATATAAGATATAATCAGCCCCTGCGGGCATGTATTTTTCCCCAACTCTAGAAGTAAGCCAACATCATCCCAGTGTTTAATAAGGGCGACAAAAACCCTCTAACTACCGCTCTGTTTCACTGCTACCGCCGTTTGGTAAAGCTCTCGAGCGCGTCGTTTATGATGTCCGATCGCAACATGTCGCGCCCGTGCTATGCTCCGAACAATGCGACTCTGTCCTGATCCAGTTATGTGTATCGAATTTGGTTGTAAATATATCATCACCGAGGAAAGCCATATCGGATGGATATCAGATGAACACAATTTATCAGAACTTTTCGGCCGCATTTCAGAGCGTTAATCACAAGCTCGTTGTTCACCACCTTCATATATCATATCACCTGTGTGAATCCGCGCTAAAATGGACCATTCGTGTCTGTCTAATTCGTGTGGTCATTTCCAATTAGTAGCTTCAACTCAACTAGTGAACGATGCCTAGGATGAATAAAATGCTTAGCCTCATGTGGTGAAAGGTACATAGGCCTTCAGGACACAAATCCATGTGAAAAAGTTCCTTCTAACCATATGTGATATGGAAAATATTTCACGTACGTACTAGCTTCACATAATTGAAATACACAATTGGGTCAATAAGAGCAGCCGAACTGCTACCCATGGAAACAAAGCGAGTCATACTAGACCTTTCAAAATGTTAATAGTTACATCAGCAACATTTCTGGTTCTTGAGGTGATTATAAAAGGAATCCACACTAGAATGGGGCGCTGATATATCGTTTTGCTGTCAAACGTGTATGAATGACCGACAAATTACGATACTGCTTATATTGAAGGGAACAGGAATATTCTTGGAATACCAAAGGTTTCTTGGAAGTAGCTTTGGCAAAAAAACAACAACAATATTCACTCACTAGGTCACAAACGAACACACCCCTGCTAGCTTCCACAGAAATAGGTAAACAATTGTGAACATAAAGCCACATTGTTGGATAATGTTAATACGCCTGCCTCAAGATCGCGACACAGTGTGTGCGTTATTATTTTTATATTAGAGAGCACGTTTCATATCAAAGTCGATTCAACTCAGACGGTGTCTGCGGGGAGAGGAGGTGTTCCAACGGAACGGTGTGCATCTCAGGCGATATATGCAGGGGGCGGAGGTGTCCCAATGGAGCGGTGTGCATCTCAGGCTATATATGCAGGGGGTGGAGGTGTCCCAACGGAGCGGTGTGCATCTCAGGCTATATATGCAGGGGGTGGAGGTGTCCCAACGGAACGGTGTGCATCTCAGGCGATATATGCAGGGGGCGGAGGTGTCCCAACGGAACGGTATGCATCTCAGGCGATATATGCAGGGGGCGGAGGTGTCCCAATGGAACGGTGTGCATCTCAGGCTATATATGCAGGGGGTGGAGGTGTCCCAATGGAGCGGTGTTCATCTCAGGCTATATATGCAGGGGGTGGAGGTGTCCCAACGGAGCGGTGTGCATCTCAGGCGACATATGCAGGGGGTGGAGGTGTCCCAACGGAGCGGTGTGCATCTCTGGCTATATATGCAGGGGGTGAAGGTGTCCCAACGGAGCGGTGTGCATCTCAGGCTATATATGCAGGGGGCGGAGGTGTTCCAACGGAGCGGTGTGCATCTCAGGCGATATATGCAGGGGGTGGAGGTGTCCCAATGGAGCGGTGTGCATCTCAGGCTATATATGCAGGGGCGGAGGTGTCCCAACGGAGCGGTGTGCATCTCAGGCGATATATGCAGGGGGGGAGGTGTCCCAAGACGGTGTGCATCTCAGGCGATATATGCAGGGGGCGGAGGTGTCCCAATGGAGCGGTGTGCATCTCAGGCGATATATGCAGGGGGTGAAGGTGTCCCAACGGAGCGGTGTGCATCTCAGGCGATATATGCAGGGGGCGGAGGTGTCCCAACGGAACGGTGTGCATCTCAGGCTATATATGCAGGGGTGGAGGTGTCCCAACGGAGCGGTGTGCATCTCAGGCGATATATGCAGGGGGCGGAGGTGTCCCAACGGAGCGGTGTGCATCTCAGGCGATATATGCAGGGGGTGGAGGTGTCCCAATGGAGCGGTGTGCATCTCAGGCTATATATGCAGGGGGCGGAGGTGTCCCAACGAAGCGGTGTGCATCTCAGGCGATATATGCAGGGGGCGGAGGTGTCCCAACGGAACGGTGTGCATCTCAGGCGATATATGCAGGGGTGGAGGTGTCCCAACGGGGCGGTGTGCATCTCAGGCGATATATGCAGGGGGTGAAGGTGTCCCAACGGAGCGGTGTGCATCTCAGGCGATATATGCAGGGGGCGGAGGTGTCCCAATGGAGCGGTGTGCATCTCAGGCTATATATGCAGGGGGTGGAGATGTCCCAATGGAGCGGTGTGCATCTCAGGCGATATATGCAGGGGGTGGAGGTGTCCCAATGGAGCGGTGTGCATCTCAGGCTATATATGCAGGGGTGGAGATGTCCCAATGGAGCGGTGTGCATCTCAGGCGATATATGCAGGGGGTGAAGGTGTCCCAACGGAGCGGTGTGCATCTCAGGCGATATATGCAGGGGGCGGAGGTGTCCCAACGGAACGGTGTGCATCTCAGGCTATATATGCAGGGGGTGGAGGTGTCCCAACGGAGCGGTGTGCATCTCAGGCGATATATGCAGGGGGCGGAGGTGTCCCAACGGAGCGGTGTGCATCTCAGGCGATATATGCAGGGGGTGGAGGTGTCCCAATGGAGCGGTGTGCATCTCAGGCTATATATGCAGGGGGCGGAGGTGTCCCAACGAAGCGGTGTGCATCTCAGGCGATATATGCAGGGGGCGGAGGTGTCCCAACGGAACGGTGTGCATCTCAGGCGATATATGCAGGGGTGGAGGTGTCCCAACGGGGCGGTGTGCATCTCAGGCGATATATGCAGGGGGTGAAGGTGTCCCAACGGAGCGGTGTGCATCTCAGGCGATATATGCAGGGGGCGGAGGTGTCCCAATGGAGCGGTGTGCATCTCAGGCTATATATGCAGGGGGTGGAGATGTCCCAATGGAGCGGTGTGCATCTCAGGCGATATATGCAGGGGGTGGAGGTGTCCCAATGGAGCGGTGTGCATCTCAGGCTATATATGCAGGGGGTGGAGATGTCCCAATGGAGCGGTGTGCATCTCAGGCGATATATGCAGGGGGTGAAGGTGTCCCAACGGAGCGGTGTGCATCTCAGGCGATATATGCAGGGGGCGGAGGTGTCCCAATGGAGCGGTGTGCATCTCAGGCGATATATGCAGGGGGCGGAGGTGTCCCAACGGAGCGGTGTGCATCTCAGGCGATATATGCAGGGGGCGGAGGTGTCCCAACGGAGCGGTGTGCATCTCAGGCGATATATGCAGGGGGCGGAGGTGTCCCAACGGAGCGGTGTGCATCTCAGGCTATATATGCAGGGGGTGGAGGTGTCCCAACGGAGCGGTGTGCATCTCAGGCTATATATGCAGGGGGCGGAGGTGTCCCAACGGAACGGTGTGCATTTCAGGCGATATATGCAGGGGGTGGAGGTGTCCCAATGGAGCGGTGTGCATCTCAGGCGATATATGCAGGGGGCGGAGGTGTCCCAACGGAGCGGTGTGCATCTCAGGCGATATATGCAGGGGGTGGAGGTGTCCCAATGGAGCGGTGTGCATCTCAGGCTATATATGCAGGGGGTGGAGGTGTCCCAATGGAGCGGTGTGCATCTCAGGCTATATATGCAGGGGGCGGAGGTGTCCCAATGGAGCGGTGTGCATCTCAGGCGATATATGCAGGGGGTGAAGGTGTCCCAACGGAGCGGTGTGCATCTCAGGCGATATATGCAGGGGGTGGAGATGTCCCAATGGAGCGGTGTGCATCTCAGGCTATATATGCAGGGGGTGGAGGTGTCCCAACGGAGCGGTGTGCATCTCAGGCGATATATGCAGGGGGTGGAGGTGTCCCAATGGAGCGGTGTGCATCTCAGGCGATATATGCAGGGGGTGGAGGTGTCCCAACGGGGCGGTTTGCATCTCAGGCTATATATGCAGGGGGTGGAGGTGTCCCAACGGGGCGGTGTGCATCTCTGGCTATATATGCAGGGGGTGGAGGTGTCCCAACGGAGCGGTGTGCATCTCAGGCGATATATGCAGGGGGCGGAGGTGTCCCAATGGAGCGGTGTGCATCTCAGGCGATATATGCAGGGGGTGGAGGTGTCCCAACGGGGCGGTTTGCATCTCAGGCTATATATGCAGGGGGTGGAGGTGTCCCAACGGGGCGGTGTGCATCTCAGGCGGCATATGCAGGGGGCGGAGGTGTCCCAACGGAGCGGTGTGCATCTCTGGCTATATATGCAGGGGGTGGAGGTGTCCCAACGGAGCGGTGTGCATCTCAGGCGATATATGCAGGGGGCGGAGGTGTTCCAACGGGGCGGTTTGCATCTCAGGCTATATATGCAGGGGGCGGAGGTGTCCCAACGGGGCGGTGTGAATCTTTTTAACATGGTGGATTGAACAAAAGGACACCAACGGCGAAGCTTTCAGAATTTCTCTCATCTGGCGATATGATCAATTCTGCCAGAATCCACCTCGTTGTGCACCAGTATGCTATAAGCAATTATCTTTTTGATTAAGAACTTCGGATTTCTATATCGATAAAGATTCATGTGGCACCTGTGGGTACAAGTCAATTGATCAGCCATTCACCATTCATCCAATCCCCAGGCACGGGTTGGCACCTCAGAAGCGTCATAACTGTACTGAACTGAGTGGAACTCTACTGCGTGTACTTGAGTCGTGCGTTGGTTCATATTCGCAACAGCACTTGCCTATGTTGGCCGTCTCGCAACAAATATAGTCATTTAGCCGTGTACACAACCATGATGGTTATTCACAGATGCTCTGCAGCTGAGGTTTGGCACGATATTGGTGTCCATTCCGACACAACTTACGGGCCAATCACACTTTCTACTCGCTACATAAACATTAGCGATAACAAAACAAGTCACTGATCCAGTCAGGTAGCTACTTAATGGGCTATTCTAACACTCGTCGTATAATGAATAGCATAATGCTCATTATGACATCAACTTAAGCAATGCTACCAGTCCGAAAGTTTGCCTATGTGGTTTTGCGAAACAAGACCCATGCCAAATTGAGCTGGTTTTGTATTCACCAGTGTTAAAATAATGGATGTTCGCTAAGTGTGAGATGTTCAAATGAGTACAGTAGGATGTCAAAATTTGCGATGGAAACAATGCCATTTAACAGAAACTATAAGTTTTCCGAAGACAATTCTGATCCAACTGCATACTCGTATATGCAACTTTTCCCTTTTTTGAGGTGCCTAATTTAGGGATAACTATTTAATGATAGCAATGCAAAACGCCTATCCTTATCAACTGATATTGCATAACAGACCACATTATAGGTAACCTTGTTCATTAAATTGTGCTAAGGTATGTTTGTGCATCGCAATACAAATGGTAGGTATCAGAATGACGCTTATCAAGAAGATACTGTTGGAAATTAGATATATACTTCGTAACGACTCACCATGAAACAGGATGTTGATGCTCTGCTGGGAGGGATGTCAATTTATTGTTCAGAAAGTGGTATGTTTCACCCTAATTTACGAATGCTTGATCACTGGCAAACACTGTCCTTCCGTCCGATCTTGCATGCAACCTTGATGACATTGTTTTGATGTCTATGCTATCAGCGACGCATTCGCATTCGCACTCATTTAGCGCGACTCTCATCCCACTCACATACTCTCCGATTTCGTTCATTTTTGTTCAGGGTGTGATCTGTCGTTTGCAAAAGTAAGGCAAACAACGATTATTCAGTAGGACGGGCAGTTCAATCTCTAGAGGTCAAGAAAGGTCGTTCGAGTCAAAAACTTGGAACCGCATAAGATTCAAAGTATTCCACTTAACCAAATAATTCCAACGCCTAGACGTCCGCTGCCCATCAAAGATGCAGCACATCGAACTATGTGACCTTTAATGTCACAGGTGACCTCACCTACAGTGCATTGGTAAAACCAACTTTGGTGACCTCAGGTCACCAAAGTTGGTTTTACTAATGCACTGTATCTATTTACGGGGTACCCAATAACAATGTGTTGACACGTTGTATGCACCTGGTTTTTGCAGGCGATAGTCTACATACGACGTACGTAGAGCACATCGATCAAAAGCACCATTATGGTCATTGATTCATTAATGTTCGCCGAAAAGTCCCAAAAATAGCAAATATGCCAACTTCTTGTGTACCCGATAATTTCCGCAAAATCTTACTTGGCACCAGGAAATAACACCCGGATATTATGCATGGCTAATGGATGGAGCACATTGAAGCGCAAGACCTACAATTTCATAGTTTGACCTAGGTTCATAAAATATTGTTTTGACCGTGCACTATTGCCATCTACGGGGTACCGAATAATGCCTTCCTAAATACACTAACCGGATGGACATTAGTGCCAAATAATCTCCCAACGCACAAGAAAGCAAGATATCCAAGCATGTCACCTTCACGTTCACCATTTGACCTCAGGTCAACGAGGATTTTATCACTACACCCTACGGAAAAATCATGGTGCACCGAATAACATTTTCCTGAATACATTTACCGGATGGATATTAGCGCCGAACAATCACCCACCAAGCAAGGAAGCAGCACATCCGAGCACGTGACCTGCAAGGTCAGCGTTTGACCTCAGGTCAGGTTTTGATGAAATTCCGAAAATGAAAGTGGTCCACTGATGTACCACATGTGGGCCAAACGAAGCATTTAATGTAGACTGTCTCAACACTGTTGCAAGCACTACCAATACAAGAAGCAGCACACCGCACGATTTGACCTCTATCGATGACGCAAGTTATCAGGTAGCACCAGCATCCCATTCAGCAACGCATTCCGAAACGCATTCACCAATATCCTGCGATTCGTCTGAAAATTTGAGATCGCAGGCATAACTCATGCACTATATCTCGCTAATATATATAGTGCATGAGCAAAATCAACTTTGGTGACCTGAGGCCAAACTGTGACATCGAAGGTCACGTAATTCGATGTGCTGCATCTTTGATGGACAGCGGACGTCTAAGCGTTGAAATCATTCGGCTAAGTGAAACACTTTGAATGCTGTGCGATACCCAGTTTTTTTACCCGAATTACCTTTCTTGGCATCTGGAGATCGAACTGCTCTTCCTACTGAATAATTGTTGTTTGCCTTCCTTTTGCAAGCGACAAAGATCACATCCTGATAGAATGAACGAAATCGGAGAGTATGCGAATATTCAATGTGAATGCGACTGCGTCGCTAATATCATAGACATTTTTTTGGTAGAACATGACCATTTTCCCGATAAGTAAGTTCATGCCCCGATTCACAATTAATTGTCCATACTGCCGATAATCACGTCATCTAAATAATTCATTTTCCTCAAGTACGTTCGTATAGTTTCCGGGGTTCCTCAAAACATGCGGTGCATCGAATCACCCCAGAGATGCAGCACTCCTGCTGATGGCACCAATTAGGCAAACTACCATACATTTTCCACAAGGAAGCGAATGTGATCCTTGTCCGGTGAACTTGCTGAATGAAGTAATGAGTGTTCCGTTGGGCTTCGTTTCACATCCTGTGCACATGGGATATAAGTTCAATGCCGTACCGTTAAGTTACTTGTGTTTGTTTTGTCATGTCGCTCGAACTGCTTCGATGGAGTCGTGGATATAGTAATTGCTTCCAGCCTGGCAGCGAGGCCAGGAACCTCCGCCTTTTTAACCGTTCAATATTTAACTGAAATAAATTCAGTTGACGGCTGCATGGCGTCGGAATTGATATAACATGAAGGAGCCATTGCTAACAAAAGTATGCACTATGTTATTGACTAGTGGCGTTATATATTTATTTGAAGTAGGAAGGATCGCCCTGGATAAAAAACTGGGATTAAAAAAGCTACGGGTTCGTCTGTATAAGAGCTCTATAGCAAGTATTCAAAGGTGGAAAATAATCCGTATGGTTGTTGCAAGAGCTTGACCTGAATGCCCCATTGATCCGCCACTAACTCCGGGCATTAACACAATAAAATTGGTTCAACGCATTTGTTCGCTTGCTCGGGTACATTTGGCTGAATTGGTGACATTTTCCAAAGCTGCGTCACCAACGTGTCTGCACATGCTTGCAGGGGCCCTTCCTCACTCTGCCTCTGGACGGCCGGAACCACCGAAACGGCGAGCATCCGTGGCCCACCCTGGCCTCCGAGCTGAAGGCAATCTCTCTCCGAGTTAGATCCCACAACGAGAACGGTACGTCACATGAACATGGTGCCCGGCCCACACTCCGCCACGTCGATACGGTGTCCGGTCCACATGCCCCGTCACGTCGATACGGTGTCCGGTCCACATGCCCCGTCACGTCGATACGGTGTCCGGTCCACATGCCGCGCCACGTCGATACGGTGTCCGGTCCACATGCCCCGCCACGTCGATACGGTGTCCGGTCCACATGCCCCGTCACGTCGATACGGTGTCCGGTCCACATGCCCCGCCACGTCGATACGGTGTCCGGTCCACATGCCCCGCCACGTCGATACGGTGTCCGGTCCACATGCCCCGCCACGTCGATACGGTGTCCGGTCCACATGCCCCGCCACGTCGATACGGTGTCCGGTCCACATGCCCCGCCACGTCGATACGGTGTCCGGTCCACATGCCCCGCCACGTCGATACGGTGTCCGGTCCACATGCCCCGCCACGTCAATACGGTGTCCGGTCCACAAACTATGTCGCGATATATGGTGTCAGGTCCACAAATTCTGTCACGTTATATGGTGTCAGGTCCACATATCCCGCCACGGCAATGTGGTGTCAGGTCCACAAACTATGTCACGTTATATGGTGTCCGGTCCACAAACCTCGCCACGTCAATATGGTGTCAGGTCCACAAACTCTGTCACGTTATATGGTGTCCGGTCCACATGCCCCGCCACGTCAATGTGGTGTCAGGTCCACAAACTATGTCGCGATATATGGTGTCAGGTCCACAAATTCTGTCACGTTATATGGTGTCCGGTCCACATACCCCGCCACGGCAATGTGGTGTCAGGTCCACATAACATGTCACGATATATGGTGTCCTGTCCACATACCCCGCCACGTCAATGTGGTGTCAGATCCACAAACTATGTCGCGATATATGGTGTCAGGTCCACAAATTCTGTCACGTTATATGGTGTCCGGTCCACATACCCCGCCACGGCAATGTGGTGTCAGGTCCACACAACATGTAACGATATATGGTGTCCTGTCCACATACCCCGCCACGTCAATGTGGTGTCAGGTCCACAAACTATGTCGCGATATATGGTGTCAGGTCCACAAATTCTGTCACGTTATATGGTGTCCGGTCCACATACCCCGCCACGGCAATGTGGTGTCAGGTCCACATAACATGTCACGCTAGCATAGCGTCCGGTCCGCCACCACATAAAAAATATTACTTCCCCTGTGTGCGTGACTGATGCGAGTGCGATCGTGATGGTGAGTGAAACCCGCTCGTAATTTAAGAACATTAGTGGTGGCGTCCTGTGCGATGTACAGCTTCGTCTGGCAGTTGCCACTCGACACTGAGCCAGTCGTGTCATCTGCACGGTCTGTCCGTCCTGGCAGCTGCATCATGCCACCGACCGCTACCACACGCGACACCAGCTCATGCGATCCGCATCCCTACTCTCAGGCAACGAGGAGAGCTCATTCATCTGCTCTAGCGTCTATGAGCACCTTGAAGACTACTGTGTGATCGCACCACGTACGCGACAGGCAAACTCATCTCGGTACAACGGCGGCCTGCCGGCTTGCCCTAATTATCTCCAAAGTCGCCTTTTCGTAACTGGTAATTGCTGTTTACGTGAAACACTAATCAGGCTGCATGTTCTTTTCAGACGAGTGCACGTCATCCGATAAGTTCGCCTTCAATGGTGACATACTGAAGTACGTGACGATTACCGACATGCAGTTCACCAGTGAATCATCCTTCACCATTGCCTGCAAAAATCCAAACGAGGTAGCACGACAAATAATATGATGCAGAGGCTAAATGGTGACGATACAATGTCACTGTACCATTGACACTTTACCGTATGGACAGAAAAAACTTGAATCGCTTTTTATTTCATACTAGTATCTTACATTGCGGTGTATTTGACCATAAAAAATACATAGTGTCGTACGCATATTAATGAGAGCAACAAAAAGCATTGTGTGTACCAGAAGAACGGAATGAAAGAATGAAAGTGTTGCACAATTTCTCCTGGCTCACCAGCCTCAGTCGTAGTTGAATGTACAATTTGGCTGCGCGGTCAGAATCTGTGCGTCACTGGGGTCATATCTGAACTGGCTGTTCGTCTAATTTGCTCCCGTGTCGGCTCTCAGGTCCTTCCCACGGAGCGGACCAAGCGTGGAAACATGACATCCTCCGTCTTATTCACCTGTGGTGACAGAGCGATGTCAGATTGGCCGGTTCTCTCTGGCAATCCGTGCATGGGTAAGACACACGCTCACGCACACGCACACGTTTTCCGCAGTTTTCCCTCAGTATCCTCTCTTTGTCTGGGAGAAGACTTAAGAAATGTATAGCCAATGTGATGCGCTCCACATTATAACCACAGACGAGTCAGTCATAACCCATGGCTATGCGCCCTCCATTGTAGCAACGGCGATCCCAGTCATAACTCATTGCTATGACCTACTCAGGTGTTCTATTACACTTAAAGAGTATACTGAGGGGAAAATACAAAATGTCGAATCGGTCACAGCGGTGGAGGCGAATTATTCCGCATGATCCATTATTAACGTTCAAATGGGGAGAAGCGAGAGGGAGATGTTGATGCACCAAAAACAACACAAAGGAAAAACAAATAGAATGATCAGCAGTCTGAAACAGCATGCGTGACTGTTCTGCGTGACTGTCCTGCATGACTGTCATGCGTGACGTCCCGTATGACTGTCACGCATGACTGTCACGCGTGACTGTCACGCATGACTCTCCTGTGTGACTGTCCTGCGTGACGTTCAATGCGAAGTCCTGCACGACTGCCCTTCGTGACTGTCCTGCGTGACGCCCTGCGTGACTGTTTTGCGCGACCGTCTTCAGAGAAATGCTCGCCAGAGCAGGCTGCCTTCCTGGGAGAGGCCGCACAGTCCGGCGCGACAGCGGACCGCACGACCTGTGTGTCGCGCGGCCGGTCGGCCGGCGCTCCCAGTCTTCTGCAGGCCGCCGACGAGTGCGGCCAGCGTGACCAACAGCTGGCCGACTTCGGCATGCCGGACCTGTTCGAAGCGGCCGACAGCCGGGCCACGTACTGGCTGAACGTGCATGCCAGCAGGGAGGGGCGTCAGGAGAACATCAGGTGTGTGTTCGCAACTCGGGCTGGCATGATCCTGTGATCCCATGATCCTGCTGGTGCTTGCCGCACCTGCGACGTCAGGTGTGTGTCTGCAGCTCGGACTGTATGCTTCATGTCGGGCCTACTCGAAGGGGCACCTGTCCTCCCAAGGGCATTTTACCCTCAGAGGGGCGCCTTTAGCTGATAAATTCGAGAGGATATGCCCTCGAGCCTTCCCAGGTCCCAGAGCCTCGAGCCTTCCTTTCCCATTTCCCAGCCGGATGGACACCACCTTCCATTGGGGCACATGGTCCCAGTGTGCACATCTATCCACACCTGATATTGCTAAATTTCTTTGAAGAGAAAAATGCATAGTGTCTATTGCTTTCCTGTCACATTGACGTCGCGTGGTGCTCACGGAATTTGAAAGCGAAAATTATCAAAGAAAGCTGAAGGAAGTTCAACATAAAAGGCGAATCTTCGATCTTGGATCCAGACGTGCGAAGCAACATACAAATATATGTAATCTAAATCAGACGATTATCACTTGTACGGAGAGCTAAAAATGTTCCACTTCTAGTCATACAGCTTTTCTTCTCCGAAGTAGCCTAGGCTATAGCCTAGCCTAAAGCTTACTTCTTAGATACTGTTGCTCGAGCATGTCTAAAGATGCACAGCTCAATTTAGACTATCAGATAGCGCCATAGGCACCTTTCCGTAAACAGTGAGAGGTAAGAATATTAATTTGTCATCGTACTGGTCGATCTACTATGGCTAGCCTCACGCTCGGAATAATCACACAAAAAAGCTCGGCTGAATTGGTTCCTGTTTCATAACTTACAGTACAGTGGCATTAGGGCTGAATTTGTTCCTGTTGCATAAATTACAATACAGTGGCATTAGGGCTGCATTGGTTCCTGTTTCATAAATTACAGTACAGTGTCATTTGGGCTGAATTGGTTCCTGTTTCATAGATTATAATATCTCGACATTCGGCCTTGTTGATGTGTTTAGTGGCTAGCATGACATTACTCCAGGAAAATTAGCACCTGCTGATCTATCTTGATGAGTACATGCATGCCGTGTGCATGCTCGCGAATTAAAAATATCTCCCCCGTAGTGCTCACTACTCTACCCGCGTATATACAGGCATCGTGGTGAGCACGACTTTTTTCTCGCGTTAGTTTCAGTAGCAGTGCACAAAATGCAGACTACTATTCCCGAGCGCTGCCTGACACATTGTTTGTAATCTCAGGTTCCTAGATTCAAGGCTCCGCGAAAGGCTCGTCGGAATGTCGCTTCCTAAGAACAAGAACTGTGTTTCCTACCGACGAAAGAGCAGTGGCTCCCAATATGATTATACTGCTGTCTCGTGTGTGGGTGAATTCAACGAGGGAACTTCTCGCCACCAATACCTCTGCGTGACCAAAAGTAAGTAGTCGTGTGGGTTGGTGGGTCTGACGAGTTGGTATGCGGCCCACGGTTGTACGAATTGGTGGGCCTGACCATTTGGTATGCGGCCCACGGCTGCGCCTTAGCGTACATTGTTTTGCTGAAGCTTATGCTGTTCGTTGTAGCATGTGTGGATTTTCATTGATGGGGAAGACACAGCCGGTTTGACATTTTGTGTCAGGCAGCCTGTAGCAACGTTCAGATATGACACATGGTGTGCGCCACAGAATGATCACTGATTGCATTGGATTTGTGGACTAGATTTGCACTGGGTTTGTGTTTAATCAGAAACAGAAGCTTAACACATGATACTTATTTAATGGATACAATTGTAAATCAGATATCACAACGGCAGAAATTCTCGGCACATTCAACAAATGCGCCGACCACAACAATCACAAAACACCCCTATTCATGGATGGATCAAAACACGAGGTCCAGGTAGGCATCGGCACCACTGGGCCAGGCCTAGGCTCTCCCAGCCCCTGCCGGATACCGTTTCAATCTACACAACTGGAGCACTGGCCAAATCAGTTCAGATACCAAATCAGTCCTTCAGTCAGTTAGCAACAAACACGACTGCCCACATCCAGTCGCTGATCGAATCCAATCGAATGATCGAATCGAAGCAACGAAGACAACTTGGTGGTGGACGGGTGGACGGGTGCCCACTGGTGGACGGGTGGACGTGTAGCTACATCACTGCATCGGCACGCAAGCTTGCCTGGGGTCGGGATGTTCACGGCACGCCGACACATCTGACCGCGGCTGGGAACCGCCGACATGAGTCAACAATTCGCATACATTGTGATAACGGCTGTTGTGGTTTGTTGGTGATTTACATGTCGTTCTTCTCTCTCCCTCTCTCTATCTCTCTCTCTCTCTCTCGCTCTATAGCGGTCTGTCCTGGGGAGCACATGTTCTTCAAGGGCTTCTGCTACCACCTGAACCGCACAGCATCGGCGGAAAGCCACCTAAGAGACTGCGCCCTGGCATTTGGTTCACCTGCTGAATATACTCCGAGCTTCGCCAAGAGTATGCTCAAACGGCTCAATCCGCTGGCGCGTGCGGATGCTCCCCCACTAGTTGGCATCTACAAGTGAGTTCACATAAAGAAATATAAAATTATGTATATATATGTATATATTTACAATACTTGTAACCTTGATGAAGGCATGTGATATTTCAGAATCGCCACATTCCATTTAACTCGAATGGAAGAAAAAAATTCGAGTTGTGGCCAGTAACGCGCGTGCATTGCCCGCCCCTTATGTGACATAAGAACTGAACCAGCAGGCAATCCCCACAACTTTGGCCGGTATTAGCATTAGTCCTGTGACGTAGCATGAATGAAGACGTAAAAATGACTGACCACTTCTTGAGCTTATTCCCACAAGACAGCCACGAACCATGACTGAAATGTTGATACCTGCATATTTGCGAATTTGCCTGAAACTGTGTATGCGCCTCTCTGTGCGTACAGTGTATGCGCCTCTCTGTGTGTACAGTGTATGCGCCTCTCTGTGTGTACAGTGTATGCGCCTCTCTGTGTGTACAGTGTATGCGCCTCTCTGTGTGTACAGTGTATGCGCCTCTCTGTGTGTACAGTGTATGCGCCTCTCTGTGTGTACAGTGTATGCGCCTCTCTGTGTGTACAGTGTATGCGCTTCGTGCGTGTTGCGCCTCTGTGTGTACAGTGTATGCGCCTCTCTGTGTTACAGTGTATGCGCCTCTCTGTTTACAGTTATGCCTCTCTTGTGTACAGTGTATGCGCCTTACCCTCTCTGTGTGTACAGTGTATGCGCCTCTCGTGTGTACAGTGTATGCGCCTCTCGTGCGAGTGTCCCTCTGTGTGTACAGTTATCGCCTCTCTGTGTGTCAGTGTATGCGCCTCTCTGTGTGACAGTGTATGCCCTCTCTGTGGTACAGTGTATGCGCCTCTCTGTGGTATCAGTGTATGCGCCTCTCGTGTGTACAGTGTATGCGCCTCTCTGTGTGTACAGTGTATGCGCCTCTCTGTGTGTACAGTGTATGCGCCTCTCTGTGGTACAGTGTATGCGCCTCTCTGTGTGTACAGTTATGCGCCTCTCTGTGTGTACAGTGTATGCGCCTCTCTGTGTGTACAGTGTATGCGCCTCTCTGTGTGTACAGTGTATGCGCCTCTCTGTGGTACAGTGTATGCGCCTCTCGTGTGTACAGTGTATGCGCCTCTCTGTGTGTACAGTGTATGCGCCTCTCTGTGCGTGCAGTGTATGCGCCTCTCTGTGTGTACAGTGTATGCGCTTCTCTGTGTGTACAGTGTATGCGCTTCTCTGTGCGTACAGTGTATGCGCCTCTCTGTGCGTACAGTGTATGCGCCTCTCTGTGTGTACAGTGTATGCGCCTCTCTGTGTGTACAGTGTATGCGCCTCTCTGTGCGTGCAGTGTATGCGCCTCTCTGTGTACAGTGTATGCGCTTCTCTGTGTGTACAGTGTATGCGCTTCTCTGTGCGTACAGTGTATGCGCTTCTCTGTGCGTACAGTGTATGCGCTTCTCTGTGTGTACAGTGTATGCGCCTCTCTGTGTGTACAGTGTATGCGCCTCTCTGTGTGTACAGTGTATGCGCCTCTCTGTGTGTACAGTGTATGCGCCTCTCTGTGTGTACAGTGTATGCGCTTCTCTGTGTGTACAGTGTATGCGCTTCTCTGTGCGCTTCTCTGTGCGCTTCTCGTGCAGTGTATGCGCCCGTCCGTGCGAGCACACGCCGTCCACCTGACGACGCCACCTGCTCGTCGGCAGACGGTTCGGCAAGTTCTGGCGGCCGGGCGGGGTGTCGGTGGACGAGTCCGAGTTCGAAGGCGGGTTCGGCTCGCCGGACGACAAGTGCGCTGTGGCAGTGCGACGCACGAACAAGCTGCAGGCGGTGCCGTGTGACGACCAGCAGCGCGGTGTCATCTGCCAGTCTCCCGGGCACGCCAGCTCTCAGACATGTAAGCTGGCTCGGTGATGCACAGGAAGGGGCGGAGAGGCTGCGCGGCTCAGGCGCATTTGCGATTGCTCGCGAATAATGGTGTTTGTGTCGACTTGCCGACCGGCAGGATATCTTCCGTGCACGAGTTTTCGAGATTACACAGGATAAATTCAATCCAGGAATTTTCACGGTTACGGGAAGACCAAGGGGTGTCCAGAAGTTCTGACCGGTTTACAAAGACATATGGAGCTTGTGTGTTTTACGTGTGAGGAAATGCATTGTGGAGGCGGGGTCCAGAAGTTCCCATGTGTGGGTAAAGGGAAAGGGGAGACGGTGCCCGGAAGTTCTCACGGATACGAAGAGACATCAGCCAATAATTCATATGAATGGAATGGGCTAAATACATTCTACCTTGAATGTCATGATTCTGCATGCTTTTGAGTTCCACCCTATCTGATCGGTGGTTAGCTCCGATTAAAAGCACCTTGATAACTGTGTCTATGAGAGGAAACAAAGAAAGGGATAAAGAGAGAATGAGAGATAGAGAAAAAGAGAGAAATAGAGAAAGAGAGAAAGAGAGAGAAAGGGAGAGAGAGCGAGAGAGAGTGAGAGAGAGAGAGAGGGAGAGAGAGGGAGAGAAAGAGGGAGAGAGAGAGGGAGAGAAGAGAGAGAGAGATAGAAAGAGAGAGAGAGAGAGAGAGAGGGAGAGAGGGAGGGAGAGAGGGAGAGGGAGAGGGAGAGGGAGAGGGAGAGGGAGAGGGAGAGAGGGGGAGAGGCAATGCAATGCTTCGGTCACACATGATATTTGTTATCCTTAGAAGGCTTGTACGAAGGTGGAGCTTTAAGGATATCCTTGGGATGTCTTAACACTGAGACATCCCAAGGACCGGTCATATACCGAGCAAACTACCGGCATACTACCGGCCATACACTGAGCAAACTGAGAACCGGTCCATACCGGCATGTACTGAAGTATTACAACTGTTAGGGTGGTCCTACTGAGGATTTGATGGCTCGACTCCATATCAAATGTGTTTATGAATGGTCAGTGCATTGGTGTACTCAGCTACAGCATCGCGGATGTGCAGCGATCAGCTTTGGAGAGTGGCGGAGCCTCTCGCGATGCGATAACATGGAACTTTAGTGCATGAGTCAGTTATTAGGGCTTTAGGGCGCATTTTGATGGGAAAATGCGCCCTAGTTATTCATATATGTGTTGGCGAAGGGTTCCGCTTCGGGTAAGTTCCTAGTATGTGCATGTGGGAGAGGATATTGCCAGTGGCGTACTGGGGGGGGGGGGGGCATTGGGGACAGTTGCAGCCCCCTTAAGAGGCTGTGAGCTCCCAAGAATCGAGCAGAGTTCGGAAAAAATTTAGCCAGGTTCCCTAAAAATCCCTGACCCAAAACGTTATGGAGGAGCCTTTGACAATGGACACGAGGTGCCATCAAATTCCACCAAGGTTCCTGAAAATCACACTGAATCACATTGGGGGCCACACGAATTGTTTCGGGCCCCTAAGAATAACGTCGGGGCTCCAAAATGTATGGCCGTTCCCTTGAATATAACGCTTGCGTCTCGAAAAAGTCGTGCCGGGCCACAAAAAGTAGTACCATCTATTCCGAAGATCACACTGGGGCCTAAAAAGATCAGACTAGGGCCGTGTGTGTGTGTGAGTGAGTTTTGCCAGCCTGCCACCGTGTGGTGATATCGGCTGGTTAGGGCCGTTGAAAGTGACGCTGTGCTCCCAAAAAGACGGTCCGCGCTTCTGATCATCATGCTGGGGCCTCTACAAAGTCGGACCGGGGCTCTTGAAAATCACGTTGGGTCATCAAACATTCGCACATGGGTCCCTGAAAATCAGCCTCAGCTACCTGACCATGCTAGCCGCAAAATTATACTTAATCATTAATAGATTGAAAACATATGCAAGAAAATCACCAAAAATACTAGAAGCCGATCTAGCCAATCAACGGTCTTCTCAGGCTATCGGTCTTCATGAAATCTCCGAGTAGTAATTCAGCAAACGTTTGACATTTCTGCCGCCAGGCCATTCTTGAATAGCATGGACATTAACTATCTTGTGTTTCGCTTGGGTGGAAACTTGCGCTTTGCGAATAATAAGTTGCGCTATCGCAAGGCCTCCTAGGCTACATTGTCCTGCACATATGTCGATATATCTTGAACAAAAGCGACTCTGGGTGTCCTTGGGCTAAGCCACAACTTGTGGCTATGCTTTGCCCAATCAGGGCCTTCGGTGCCGTGGAGGGGAGTCATGGCCAGCCTCAAGCACGTACGACAAGTTAACGTCATATCCGCATTCGTATTCAGCGACGAGTTCGATAGAGACGTATTTGTATTGGCATTGGCATTAAGTAACGGGTTTTTACTCGTTCGAATCAATTGCCACAAATGCTTCTGCTTGTACTGAACACTCTGGAAGCAACTACATAGGTATCACATGGCCACTTTACTGATGAAGGTTCAACATAAACCCGTGTGTTCGGTCTCCTGTTTTCTTTAGTTTTCACAAAAACCTGCCGAAATATGGTATCAAGCGACAGCTTGTGATAAGCTATCGTGCAACATTTAAAACCGGTACATGTCAGGGCAAAATTGAAGGTCAAAGATTAGGGGACGAGTAGTCTAGGGGTAGGTTGCTCGCCTCACAGTCGAAAGGTCGTGGGTTCGCGCTTCACCTGTCGCTACTCTTCGCCCGCGAGATTGGCGACGCTACATGACTCAACGGTCGTCGTGTCGTAAAACTAATAATCACCAATCACCAAGGGAAAATATTAGCTTGATTTATTAGATGGCGATATTGAAGCGACATCGACCGAACGTGAGGTTCGATTGTTATCGCTTCAATTTCCATGAAATGGGTGTCATTCGACGTTGCTTGCTATGCCGTATCAGACATCCAAGCAATCGAAATGTTTTTTTTTTTTTGCAAGGGCAAAGGCCAAGCTGATCCTTCGGTGACTTCAAATATTTTACTTCAGCTCAAGCATATCCAAATCTGGTATTAAGCTACAGCCAGTGGTGAACACACGGGCAACATTTCAAACCGGGGCATGTCAATGTTAAATGTTTGAGTTCTTCGATGACCTCGCATTTCGTCGCTATGGCTTCAATTTGCAGAGAATGGACGCCATTCGATGTAACTTGTACGGTATGAGAAAGTTGATAATTCGAATTAATATGTAGTTGCCGATTAGAAAGTAAGTGCCGAGCACGGGGAAGGACGTGTATTGGCAGTGTCCGGCGACCCAGCCACGAGCACCGGCCACGCGTCCCCTCGACCAACTGCGGGCAGTCACCCCCGCACGCCGCGAACCTAGCCGCCCCAACCACAGACCGCGCTGCAGAAACCGCTGACGGGCGTGACCACGTGACAGTGACCACGTGACCACGTGACGCGCCGAGTGCCACGTGACACCGGCGCCACCCGCGCCGGCGGCCCTGCGTGGCGCAGGGCCAGCTCCAGCACCAGCTCACTACATAATATCCAGGGATCAAAATTCAAACTGATTTCTTCGGTTGCTACTCATTGTTTTCGGTTTCACCCGGGACTATCCGGATCCACTATCCGGATCAAGCGATAGCCCATGGTGAGCCCTCGAGTAACATTTTGAAACCGGGATGTCAAGTCAAGCCTCAAGGTCAAAGGATAGGCTGAATTTTCGACTTCCTCGCGATTCGTCGCTATGGGACCAAGTGGGCGTCATTCTACGTGGTTTGCGCCGTCTTATAATGCTGCAAAATCGAACTAATTTCAAAGGTCAAAGGTCAAAACAATTTCTTCAATTTCTACGATTTCGCCCTGCATTTTTCCTTCACCCTAACCTACCTATACCTGGTATCAAGTGATAGCCTGTGGTGAACCTTTGGTAACATTTCAAACCGGGACATGTCAATGTCAAACCACAAGATCGCAGGTCGGTTTCTGCTAGACCTCGTATGTTTTACCAATTACTGCCACATAAGTGTCATATTTGGTGGTTTCTGGTTGTTAATAAACCCGGATACACGCTACGTTTTGATGCACCTGATCTCTTTGGTTAAATAAATTCTCCGATTGGCTATCGAACCGAGGCCAAAGCTAGGTGTTATATTTCCGGAACTGTTGCGTTTTTCTTCGTCTACGGATATATTTTATGGCTCCAGCTAATTTTTTGTTAGGGGCCAAGCATAATTTTAGACCCGACGTTTTTGCAGCTTTGCTGCCTTATGTTTTTGCTACGCACCGACTGTATTTTCTTAGGAACTGGCGCGCTTTTGAAGACCCGATGCGTTTATTTAGTGCCCGTTCTTTTTTTAGGGCCATGTCACTTTATTAGGTTAAATATTTATTTTGTTAAATAGATTCTCCGATTCGCTATCGAACCGAGGCCCAAGCTAGGTGTTATATTTCCGGAACCGTTGCGTTTTTCTTCGTCTACGGATACATTTTATGGCTCCAGCTAATTTTTTGTTAGTGGCCAAGCATATTTTTAGAACCGACGTTTTTGCATCCTTGCTGCCTTATTTTTTGCTATGCACCGACTGTATTTTTTATGATCTGACGCGCTTTTGAAGACCCGATGCGTTTATTTAGTGCCCGTTCTTTTTTAGGGCCATGTCACTTTATTAGGGACACGGCAGAGTTTTGAGGCCTCCTTTCGGTCTCATAGCTCCGGTGTGCTTTAAGGGCCTCTGTTGTGTGTCCTTAGAGTTCCCGATGTGTTTATTCACAGTTGCAACGCAGTTTTAAGGCCTTGCCACTTTTTGGGAGACTGCATGCGCATTGTAGGGCCCATACATGTTCGGCTTCTCATTGTGTTCTTAGGATCCTGCTGTGCTTATTTAGGACACATTTGTGGAACCCAACGCGATTTTGGAGGCTCCGTTATAATTCCTCGCGGTCTCTGTGCGACTTTTCTGGCTAAGGTGTGGGTTTCCGGGCTGATCCGACATTAGTGTTTTGGGGGGCTCGACTCGCTATTGGTGACTTCTGATTTTTTAGAGTCCGAGTCCCGGCTTGATTTTAGGGTCCTTGGTTCCATACTTTTGTCTCCCGCCCGGTATTTCGAGCTCCTTTACTCTTTTCCGGTGCCTTGCGCGGTACTTTAAGGCACCTGGTGGTATGTTTGTGGCTCCGGAGCGATTTCCCTGGCTCGAACATATATTTTTTCGGAATCCTTCAGTATTTTCGAGGCTCCGTCTTGACATTTAGCGGGATCCAATGCGACATTTGGGGCCAAGCTGTGTTTATTTGAGGAATTTGGCGCCAGTTTTTCGGAACCCTGAGGGACATTTTGAATGCACGACCAAAATTCTTCGATTTTTGACAAGAACTTTGGGTCACGCGACATTTCTGGGGATCGGCGCGAGGTCGCTGGTAGCGTTTACTGAGACCCAGTGCGATTTTCGCGGCCCCGGCGCAATTTTGGGGTCCCGGCTCGAGTTGTTTTTGTGCCTGTTGCCTTTGGTTTAAGCCCCGATGCGAATTTATGGGGCATCAGGGTGATTTTTGAGGATCCAGTACAATTTAAGGGATCCCATCCGTTCAGGAGGGAGGGGATATTTTCCTCTTCGGTAAACCATTGCGGTTGCTCAACGTTTTTTTCAGCACTTGGCACCTTTAAGAGTAGAAAGGCCCTTAGGAGAGCTTTCTTTCGGGACCTGTTGTGAATGTTCTGGTGTTCCGGCGGATTCCATGGAGTCCATTTGTAATTTATTAGTGTTGATTCGTCGGTTTTGAGCGTGTTTTTCAGAGACACTTGTCCGACATATTGGGAGCCGCTGCGTGGTTTTTAGGGGTCCAGTGAGTCTTTTTGGGGCCATCGTGATTTTCAAGGACATTGACAATACTTTTTTTTAGGTCACCAGCATGATTTTCAGGGGCACAGGTGCGAAATTTTGAGGCCTGTTGCTTGATTTTCAGGGGCCCTGTTCGGAGTTTTGGTGGCCCCAGCGAGATTTTCAGGCACCTGGCTCGCTTTTTGGGCTCTCGGCGTTATTTTATGGGTTCATGCACGATTTTTAACCTCCAATTTGAATTTTGCCGGTTACAGTGATAATTTTTGGGGACCCAGCGGGATTTTAGGAAGCCTGGCATCATTTTCCGAACACCAGCGAGGTTCTTGGGGCCCCAATCTCTCAGGGGGAGTAACTGTCCCTAATGTGGCAAGCTGAAAAGGAACTAGGATTTCCACTTAGTATAGTGGATCAGTTCCCCAAAATGAAATTCCAACAGAATGGAGAATGGGAAATTTAGTTCTTATTTCCAAGAAAGGAGAAAGAAGGAAAGTTGAAAACTATACGCCAGTAAGCCTCACATCCCTACTCTGCAAGGTACTCGAATCAATTATCAAGAATATAATATTTATTTATCTGGAGGGAAATAGAGTAATTCAAGATACTCAATATGGGTTTAGAAAAGGGCGATCGTGTCCCACAAATTATTGTTCTGTATATTTACAAATTGTTAGGCTGGACACAAAATTGGGGACATCAGAACGGACCAAGGAAGTCAGGAACAAGACACGGAGAATGATTAGGGTAATAAATAGGAATGTATCATACAGAAGTTAGGAAGTCATCAGGACGTTTTACTATGCATATGTCAGGCCACATTTTGATTACTACGTCCAAGCTTTGCTTCCTAGCTGTGAAAAGGATTGTTGGCTTTTAGAGATAGCACAAAAGAGGGCAAAGAAAATGATTAGTGGTATAAGCAACCTGATATACAAGGAAAGATTGAAGAAATTGAATATGTTTTCGCTTAGATATGGAAGGCTGAGAGGAGATCTCATCGAGGTCGTTAAATTTGTCCATAGTCAGGAGAAGGGATATATCAAGGAACTGTTTGCATTTAACAGAGATGATGGAATTAGAGGTCATCAATGCAAGTATTGCTTCGACGCATGACACAGCATACTGCTGTGCCAATTAGTGGCGTGCATAATACGCATAATAGTGAGCTGGCTAGAAACTCGCGCCCAGTCCCGCTGGCAGGCGGCCATAGACAATAGTACGTCGGCCGGCCGGTAGAGGCGCCTCGGTCGTAGTTGTCGCGTCGAAGCGCTACATGATTAAAGTTAACCACAGCAGGACAAGGTTAAGACAATCTTTTTCACCCACAATGTAATATAACACTGGAACCAGCTGCCGGAAACCATTGTCAGTAGCGACACATTGGACATCATTTGAAAACAGCGTGGACAATAATTAAAAGAACATAGGGCTTGCTTTTCAGTATTCCAGGGAGAAGGGCCCTTGTGGCTTATAGTTGCACTGATCCTTTACGTCTGAATGTCTTTATGTCTAATGTTCCCACCTTTGGTACGCCACTGGTGAAAGCCCATGTTTATTACAATAAACCCATCGTCCAATATGTTATCTTCTCCTGCTACAAAAGAGCAACGCTTAACTAATTACAGCATTGCTCTATGGGAATTGTGAAATCGGGCTAAGCACATACGACATATAATTAGGTGTTCATAGGCAGTGCTAAGGAGTGAACCTTGCTAATTTTGGAGGAACTTATTGTCCCCAAAAAATTATGTTTAACAATGGCAAATCTGAAAAGCAGACAGGGAAAACGAAGTAGTTGAAATCCGAGGATTTTGTTTTCGGGGGGGGGGGGAGATCTCGCCCTCCATCTTGCCAAAGCATACCGCGTCCCTGGTTTGTCCCCATCCCTTCCAATTTCAAAGCCGTGGCTGCACCCATGTGTGACAGCGACCAGCACAACGTTGTGGGCCTTGCAGGAACCGGAAAATCACGTGCGCAGTGTGGTGAATACGCCGAAGGTGCAATGCTGGTGTACACGTACACGGACGTTGGTGTTTTGACGACCGGGCATTGTTTATTTGTTTATTGTTTATTGGTTGGTTCACGACACACTTTATGCACATTCACGGCTAATGGCGCCGCCCACACTGTTTCGCCGGTGGGCCGCGGGATTGGGAAATGTCCTGAGGGGCGCTAGAGTCGAACCCGGGACCTTTGGTACCCACAGCCCGACACCTTAACCACTCGGCCATCCCCGCCCCAAACCGGGCATTAGTAACCTGAGTGCCTGAAATGGGAAAATTTTACATTTCTAAGTGATTTGTGCAGGTGTTATTTCAGCAGTGTGAGGTGACTTGTGAAGGGACACGAAAGGCAAATCCCTCGAACAGGCGGGGGAACCACTGGCTTAAATCCGGTGCTCAGAAACAATGGTTGTGGAGTGGGCTCCCTCCACAGGATGATTCAATTGTCCACTAATCGTTTTATTCAAAATTTAAGCAATGGGCTCCTTTGAAACATATTGCTCGGAATCCGTGGCGTTTTTTTAAATGAAGTAGGTGTGACTCCTCCAAATCCGCTTTCCCCCCCCCCTGCCGCACATCATAGGTACGCCACTGAATATTGCAAATGTATTTGGAGGCATTGCCAGGTTCCCTACGTCAGTGCTTACCGTGCAACAGGCCACGATCAAAGGTTCGTAACGGCAGAACACCTGAGGTAAAAATATCAACATAGTTCTGGAAGGGATCGTTTGCACCCAAGAGAGGCGAAAAGTGTTTATCGGGAGATGGGCGACTGTCTCTTGTCCCACACCCCCGCCCTCCACCCACACCCATAAGTCCATGTTCGAAAGGCTTTTTGAAAATCGTCCTGTCCTTTCCGAAATGCATTTGTGAAGTGGAAAGGCACTTTCTAGCCTCTTGTCTTCGTGCACAAAGGAACTGATTGAAATAAATTCAGGTGATGGCAGTATAACCTGAATCAAATTTAAGTTGTCAAGTTTCCATCATCACCTTGTTTTAGTTACACTGCAACTTCCTGTTCGGCGTTGCTGAAAGCAACGGATTGACTCCATCCATCTTAGGATATCACCAAGACGCGAATTGTGACGGGCGCCGCTCATGTGCATTCCCAATCGGAAGTGCACAAGTCAGCACCTGCTTCCATGACTCCCATTACGCTAGTCGCCAGCCAAGCTGAAGAAATCTGAACAGGCCAAGCGCGTTGTAACCGTGCCTGTCTATTGTCTATTGTAGGCTTCGTGCATCATATTTAGGTATTACCGTTCTCGCGATTGAGATGGTGTCAACTCTAAGCCGCTGCCACAATGCATTGCGGAAACGACAATTACAATGGCAAGTGTAATTTTGTGTGGATATCTTAGCTCACGCAGTCCTGTGCGAGGGGAAATACCGTCGGCTGGGAAGGAGGGGAAGGGGAGGGGAAACTTGTCCCTTCAGCTATCGTTTTATTCGAGTCCTTGCTCCACGCGCTGGGATATGTAATTTTTGCAAAGGGTTTGGATGTTTTTTTGGTTAACGTAGCAGGATATCCTGAGAATTCGCTGAACATCACAGCCTAAGCACGCAAGGTTCAACGTTTTAATCATTGAAATAAAATGTGAAGTGTGGTACATGACCCTGAGATCAAGGATGATTCGGTTCCATGTTGTCACCAGGTGTCTTCATGGTACATACTTGGATGTAAAATATGACAAGGTCGTTCCGTTGGCCGGTTTGGAGCATTGCGTGGCCTCCGCCTTTTTCGGATGATGGGAGAGCTCTGGAAATCCGACGAATGTCGAATTGTGAATATATATTTGATAGCGCGCGCCCTGAGGTGTCCTACTCCGCAACGGTTGAATGCGACCAGAAGGGATAGACAAACCCGCCCGTCAGTCTCCACTAGCCCATTAGCAGCGGTTCAATGTGTACACCTAGCGGAAGTCAATGTCCACCAAAAACAACAAGATGCAGACAAGGAAGAATAACAGCACAGATGAATCCACACGCCGGAAAATCGCTTTGCGAATAGTTTATGTTTCAAGTTCCTTCGCAAAAGCGTTAAAAAAAACAGAGCATATGCTGTTACTTGTAGGCTGACATGGCACCACGTGGTGATGCCAACCGGCTTTGCTATTTGGAGATAAGATAAGAGAGGAGGGAGAGTGGAGAGGCTTACAGTGAGAACAGATGGCCTTCATATTTACGGTTGGGGATCCCTGGAAGCTAGACGCTTTAGTTTGTTCACTTGCCTTCCTGGAATTTTGTTTGCTGATAGCAGTACTGGTTGGACACTATCAATTAAGGCCTGATTTCCCATCCTTGCATACCAATAACACCTCAATGCTTGTCTTTGGATCATTTGCACAAACCGTGTTACCTTCCACGGATGTACAGTTGGCGCTTACAAGATCCTTGGTACCTAAAGCTTTAAAATGCATTGTTAACGTCATTTACGATTATTCATTCGCTGTCATTACGCTTCCTATGGTCTTAACCATCCTCTTTTCAGTAAGTTGTACTTTTTTTTTACATCACATCGTCTTTCTTGTGACACTTGTTAAACATGTTGCTTGAAATCTTTGGGGAAGAAAATAATGCGCACGCTGCCTTCGCCATGTTTTCATCTCTTGCCACGGTCGAATGCAAAATATATGTGCGTGAGCGTGCGTGTGTTTGTGCGTGTGCGTGTGCGGGTGCGTGTGTGTGTGCGTGTGTGTGTGCGTGCGTGTGCTTGTGTGTGTGTGTGTGTGTGTGTGTGTGTGTGTGTGTGTGTGTGTGTGTGTGCGTGTGTGCTTATGCGTGTTTGTGTGTGTGGGGTAAAGGGGGCAAAGCCCAGCTTTAGGTAATAAGCTTAATGTATTGGCTAGCTACTGTCGGAAATGTAATGCATTTCCTCCCCGTCCCACACATGTGAAATTGACCGTATTGACCCGCTTTGTTGGCCCGTTGACCCGCTTTGTTGTGCTTTCAGCGCACTGCTCGATCCCGTACGACCAGATAGTCAGCAGCAACGGCACAACACGACCAACCTGGGAACAGAAGAACCCGAGCAAAAGGGAGCCCGGGACTTTTGGTGACGTGGTGACCGTGACCTGTCCCGACGGCTACGGCATGTACCCGCCTGACCTGCACCACACTTTCAGCTTCGAGTGTCACGGCCTGCAGCGCGAGTGGGAGCCATTTGCTGCCGTCAACACAACGCTGCCGCCGGTGTGCGTGCTAGGTGTGTACTGGCCTCGCGGCATCACGTGACTGTGTGCAGCACTGCAGGGCTAGCACGACCGGCGACTGACGCGTGCATCAGGGGACGAGTAGCTTAGGGGTAAGTTGCTCGTCTCACAATCGAAAGGTTGTGGGTTCGAGTCTCACCTGTCGCTACTCTTCGCCCGCGACCAATCGGCGTGAGAGATTGGCGACGCTACATGACTCAACGGTCGATGTGTCGTAAAACCAATTACCAACCAACCAACCAACCGACGCGTGCAACATGAAACGAAACGTCTGCCAACATGAAACGCCGTTTCATGTTGGCAGACGCAGGTCGGGCATGCCAAGTTCAATGGCAGTTAACTCACACAACCACACGTTGGCGGGCGCACGTTGGGCGGGCGCACGTTGACCAGTCAGTTTGGTTTGAAGACCACAGATCGGGCAAAATCACAGGGTGACTCCAGTCGGCACAACTCAGGTAGCCAGTTTAATATTCCTCGAGGGGCTGGTTTCACATAGTGACTGCAGCATAATATCGCCCTCACACCCTGGATATATATATATATATGTCTGGGATCCGGCAGTAGTTGCTTCTTGAGCGATGACAGTACGACCGACACACACCAGGAACTTCCCAATAACACATGCATTAATCATCCTTCCTAGCACCGAAATAAAGCAGCCAGGAAACAAGCCGCTAGCCTGAGCAGAGGCCAAAAGAAGGCCGTGTACTCTCATGAACGGTTTTGCTATAATTGGTAATCTTTATAAAAAAAAACGTTGCGAGAAAGATGTTGAATGGATAGAAGTTATGTCAAATTTAGAAGATTTTGGATTTGATTTTAACCGGATTAAATCATATTTTTGTGACCCCTGCTGAATGCAGTGACCGTTATTTTTGTAATTATATTTCCTCGCCAATATACGTTTAATTTATTTGACATCAGCATTTTTCACTGAAAGAAACACGAGTAAACTGTCAAGCGTGATGGACGCACACGAGGTATTCCAGGCCAACAAATACTCTGAGCCCCTACATATGATGAAGTACATTATCTTCCGTACACACATCATATGACAGGATATCGGGGCGACTGACTCTGAGCAGCTCCGGTTCCTTTTCCACCCCAACTTAGATTCAGCAAGCAGCTAGCTTGTTTCCGACGGCGTGGCAATACTCCGTACGATTGATATATCGGATATCACTCAATATGGTAACACTCATTACCGCGCAAACCATCACACCTTTCAGCCGTACTCACTTTTCTTACAGCATTCCGTGCGTAATTATTTTCACTGAAACTCGAGTGTGTACTTTTTATGTTGATTTTTAACAATTTGTACTCTGATAATTTTCGCGAAGTGTGCAATCTTTGCTCAAAGAAAGAGGGCTGTAGCGGCTTTGCCGATGGTGGGAACTTTTAGCATCGCTTCACGGTGTAGCAAAGCATTTCAAGTTGTGTTGGTCTCACTCAGGCCAGACCTGTTCTTTTCCTTTTTAATTATAACAGCCCTCATCACGAGATTTCTCCCGAAGTTCCTCCAGCATGTCTTCAAGGAAATGGGTCTGTGGCAACATTGTTGCGCACGAGTGGACAAGCATAGATGTATTACGCAGCCGGCGCACGCCATGAGTCCCCTCGACAGGTAGGTGGCAGCGTGGCCGATCAGTGCTCCGGTGATTCGAGTTCAGTCCCAGAGAGGAATGATGACCATTTATTTCTGTGTCAGCAATGCCAATTAGCGAATGTTTCGCATCGAAGGTCGCTGTTGTCCTGTGTACATCGTCGAAAGCTTGTGGCTGCATAAGCACTCAAAGCAACGCGCCTTTGGATAAGATGCACGCTGATTCGACTGCACTGTGCACCTACCACTTGTCCTGGCTCGCCCAGCGCCCAAACAGGCGCCTCTTGCCGGTGCTATGCTTCATACAGATCACATGTGCTGGAAGTTGAGAGTTCAGGGAGTCGGGGCTTCAGTCTCTCTCCCAGTGCTGGCTGATGCTCACACTGACCAGCTCCGGGCCCACTCTGGCCGCTTCATGCGCTCCCAGCGCTGGCCAATGCGCACATGTCGCAGCGTCCGTTGATGAGGCTCCGCCCGCATCCCCCGCTACAGTGTGCGACGTACCCGAGTCGGCGGTGGTGGCCAACAGCCAGCTCAGCGTGAACGGCTCCAGCATGGTGCATACGTGCCTCGGCCGGCTACAAACACGCAGCCGAAAGACGCAGCAGGGACAAATCTGCCATCACCACCAGCTGTGGGTCCCACCGTCGGACGACCTGTTGCCCTGCGACCGTAAGATTCTGAACATGATGTATGCATGCTGTCGGGGGTGTAAGAATGTTCGAAGGTGCAGGGCGCGCTTTTTTCTGTTGATTCTTTTTCTGTAATGCTCATAAAGGTTAATGATTAAAGTTGCAAGATTGTGGAAGGCCACGGTCCCTACCACTACCCTGCATTTTCAAGAAATGCGTGTTGTATTTCGAGTCGTCAACTAGAGCCACCTCTTGGAGGCGGAGGTGACGAACCAGGCTTTCACTGACAACACTGGCAAATTATGTCAATACAAGTCTGACTTGCATAGGATGAAGGTACACCGTGATGGACATGCTTCACTTTGTGGATTTTTAGCTGTGAAAGGAACGGTAATAATATTTAATCGAACAAAATAATAGTATTTTGCTCACAGTAGGAGTATTTGCGACATAATGAAATAGATACGGGTAAATAGTGTACACAACGTACGGCAAGACATTCGTCGAGTATTTTCATGCGGGTTTATGCAAGCGTCCTGCGTTATGGATGATGGGATGAGGGTTCGTGCTTGTGAAATTTATCAGTGCTTATGAAAATGTGTGGTCTAAGAGGGTAAGCAATCTTGTATTGTTAAAGTGCAGCAGTGAATTTTTTATTCAAATCTTACGGTGTGGTTACTTGGACATTCAGAAATACCTTGCACAACATTTTCGGATCAAATCGGTGGAAGTATTATTCTCAGGATTTGCTGTGGCCAGATACTGTGCCACGGAGAAACGACAAACTGGGTGATGACAGGCACATTCAGTGTTATGGCAGCTTCCATATTCCATATTCAATACCCATTCGCATAATCTTGAATGCTAAGTGTTTTTTTCCCCGAATATTTCACCACTTTAACGCAGAGCTAACAATAAAGCTAACTTACAAACATGCGGTTTAATGGTAAGTATAATGATAATTGCTCACTTTACTTTTCGCCACAAGTTCCGTTGACAAAAACAAATATTCGCTGCTTGCACGAGGGGCCCTAGTCTCCGCCCTGCCATCTATTGTCACCTCCGATGACCTGTATAGCAACTGTATGGTATGCCCCAAGGGCGGATCCAGGAATTCTTATGAGGAGGCACTCTTCTGAAGGGCCGCCATTTTCTCCAGTGCCACTGCAATTGTCCAACATTTGCTCTCGGAATGGTGCCATCGGCTGAAAGTTCGTTGAATCAGCTGAGGGTGCACTCAACCATGCTGAAGGGGTGCTTTTTCTCTTGTATTCCTCCTGTTTAGAACACAGCCAAAATATTAGCGCCGTGCTCCACAATTCGCTCTTCTTTGACAATGGATTGCGAGCCAAGCTTGAAGTGATTCAGTGGCCATCTGCGCACAAGATTCAACGGCCGGCGGCTGAGCATCGCTGTACTCCTCAATTGTGACGTCACATGTATGTCGACCAATCACAAAGTGATGACTTCATATGCGAGTTTCGGATTGCTTCCGGCATTTCGGCTATTTTTACAAATAAACGTGTGTTACCATCATGATCAACGCAAATACAAAGTGTGAAACTCCCAGAAAACTGGTTCTTACGTAATATGAAGCTTTCCCATTGCAACACTGCTGCGTTTCTCGCATGCGTAATTGAGTTTAATATTAAGATTTGGTCAGCACTAGATTGGTAGAAACTAAGTTGATGACTCATGGACAATGGCTAAAGTAGTTTAATAACTATGTTAGATAGCGACCATGCAACAATCAAGATTCGGGAATTAATCCCACGTCGCGATTTTTTATCCCATGATACCATGTAGCAATATGGACAAATTTCATGTTGGAGCAGGCCCCTTTTTCCAAGCTCTGCTAGTGACTTGTAATTTTAACGACGATGGTGGCATTAATTTATTTCTACCAAATCCCACAAATACTTACATAATTTAAAAAACTACCTCCCAATGCTTCGGCTTGTGATTGGATAAAATATACGTGACGTTACATCTGAAGAACTCAGCGATGCTTGACTGCCGCCCATTATATCCGCCATTTGGGAAGCTGCCAGCTCGAAATAAACGCGACAGATTTAGCTTGGATCACATCCGATCGTCATGGGCAAATGGATAGCAGAAAACCACGCTAGTATTCTTCATTGTGCCGATGAATACCAATGCAACTGGAAGCAGACCTGTGCTCGACTCGAGTTGAATCGAGAATCGACTGACGAATCAAATCGTGTTTGGATGAGTCGCGAGTTGAATCAATTCTTTTCCCCAAAATATATCTTGAATCGTGAGTTGAACCACATCATTCCAAAAAATGAGTCGAATCATGAGTCAATAATTAAAATATCGTATGCTGACAGTGCACACATAATTATATGGCTCTTGAATCTGATACCATTGAATCGGATCTGAATCGATTCAAATTTCTGTCGGTCTCTTTGAGTCGCGAGTCGAATCCATGTAAAGATCAACCTGAAAACAAGTGTACCTTGTCTAAAATCCATAGCGTATAGCAAAATCATCTCTGAAATTTGTCATTTGAGCGCAGTCCATTTTTGCAATTTCTCCATGGACATCATCAATATATTGCAATAATTGGAGCAGGCATATTACCCACTTTGTTACATCACAATACTGTTCGAAGAAACGCTATGGCATCTCTCGAACTATCACGATGCACAGGTGCATTTCAACTGCATCTCTATGTATTTACCGACATGTTTTACCAATCATGTGATGTGAAATGTGCAGTATTCACAACTTTAAATATACTTGGCATGTTATTTATTGATCATTTAGCACGTATCTGTATTGGGCTGCAGCTTGCAGTTTATCCCACTACGGAATGTCAATTATAGAACTAGGTATAAACAGCTGTTTTGCTAAGGGGAATCCATGGCGTTTTGTTCAGCTAAGCCACACATAATTTATGTCATTGTCGTGTCAATTATTTTCCTAATTTTATCCACAAATATAGTACAACTTTTTTTCTGTTTGTACGCAGCGCACCGCGCCGAATTTGAAACAAAAATGTTAGTTGAGCTGTACTACCACTATAATAGATTACCTACCCTTCCAAGCTTCATATTTTGGTCAATTGGTAACATTTCAGTATCACAAGCCCTCGCCTTAGTATTCCTGACGCGCATCTGTTGAAAAACTTCGCATGGAACAATCCAACGTATGGTTTCCCATGTGCTTCAGGCTTACCCGCTTCGACACCTCGACATACCTGACGTCATTGATATGAGAAGGTTTTTAAATCGATGGCAACCCCTAAGTGAAATGGTTCAAATATGCTGTAAGTGCTTATCCTGTAAGAACAAATATGCCAGCTTTGTCTACGAAGTATTATTGCCGTTTTTAAAACCAAAAATATACTACGTGAAACTTGTACATTGTACTGCATGGTCTATCACCTTTTGCCAGGTCAGTTTCTCGGACCAGATTCGTCACGAGAGCTGGTATCCAAAGGAATTTGACATGGTAATTTCCAGACAAATTGCCAACGTGGGACAAGATGTATTTCGATGGGGTACACATTGCAGCCGAATTGCAACTCAGTGTGAAAAAGACCACAAAATGTAGAGGATAACTTAAAGGATATGAAGTACAAATGAAAAATGCAAGGGATATAAAGGACAAGAAAATAATTATGTGGCCCTGGCATAATCTTTGATGCCCTCATGATCGCATATGCGACGAAAAATGTAGCTGCACTCTGTGAAGATGCATATCTAACGGCAATGTAAGATACTGAACTAAGGTGCGTATCTATCTGTAATGCTTTTTACTGAACTAAGGTGCTTGTTTAGTGGCAATGTTGAATATTGAGCCAAGCTCGGAAAACATTTGCGAATCTCGAGTTCATACGAACTGTGGTGGATGCCATCCACATAAATTAAAATATATTTCATAAATACACCTTTATTCCACATGAGAATGAGTCATACGTGCAAATAGTTGTTGAAATCTACGCGCATGGCTTTGCGGGCTATTTGTGTGTAGCAGAGGGGGCGGGGCTTTTAATGGATTGGTTACTCTATCGTGGAGGCCCTTCACCAGCAGACGCCCAGCAACTTCTATGCACATTATCGTCGCGACAAGCTTTGGATCGTGCGGAAAACTGGAAAACGTTGGTATGGACTTACACATACTCTGTGTTACACATACTCCTACACCCGTCTGTGTTAGGTTATCGCGGACGTGTTTTGACAGCCTACAATGAGCTATTTCATGATTCTCATAATCAATATTTGTATTCTACGCAAACGGCGAATGGAAGTGAAAATACCTTCCACAATAGAATAATGCTACACTGACCGGAATCGCAAATTGTATAAAACGCAAGGGGAATGCAAATCTGTGAACGAGGGAAACTACCATTTTGTCTTTTTAAAATCGATGTTTGTGTAATCGCACCTGTGCATTGGCGTTCCACTGTTGACTATGCCACAAACTGCTAGCTACCGAGCTAGTGTTCGTTTACTGTTGGAGGTAGAAATAGACAACTGTGGCTTCTCTCCGTCGGTCTTCAATAAAATGGATTTTGGTGCAGCTTGCTTGCGATGCAAGGTGGTATTAAGGGCGATAGAAGGTGGTCTGAAAGGCGACAAACGGTGGTCTGAAGGGCGATAAAGGGCCGTTTGACACCGACAGACTGCATCATGGATCCGCTGTTCCCGGCTGAACTGGACACCACGTTTACCAGCGACTGGCAGCCGAACATGCCCGACCTCAAGCTGCTCCACACCCTCGTCAACTACACGTGCACGAAGGGTCTGATGACCCCCAATGGAGCCACCGTGCAGAACCGGACGTGCACGGTCGACGGATGGGTAAGCTCGGTCATCGGTCCGGTAATCGGTCCGGTTTGGTCCTCGGCTAAGTCCTCAATTCGTCTCTCAGTCAGATCGTTGGCCCGGTCCTCCGTTCGGTCCCGAGTCTGGTGCTCAGTCCGATCGCTGATCCGGTCCCCAGTCTGGTCATTGATCCGGTCGTTGGTCCGATTCTCAGTCGGATCCCCGGTGAGGTGTTCAGCTCGGTCCTTGCGCGATTATCGATTCACTGCTCAGCCCCTCTGTCGGTTTGGTGACGTGGGCGAGTGCAAGACGTCATCACGTGGTACGTCCGACGTTTGCCATGTCCGACCATTGGGTGTGCTTGGCACATACTCGGTACATGTTGAGAGATTCGGCGGTGGGAAGATCCTGGATAGGTTACTGGATACACATCGGAATTGGTAGGCCTGTTATGAACAATAAATAATCGGGTGAGGTGAGTACGTTTAGAAGATCACCTCACTACGATAACGTGTCTTGCGATGGCAAAGCTGCCAACCGATCACCTATTCGAAAACGCGGTTGCAGTGTTGATCCTGCGCGTTCCCAAGTACACGAGTGTCACGCAACATATCCGGTCTCCACAGTGGCATGCGTGTCCGCACTGCCTTCCAAGGCAGATCTGGAACAGTTCCACGGCTACCCCGGCAGAGAGCATGCCTCCGCTCCTCAGACGGCAGACGCGCTCCAACGGGGCCCGGCTGGATGACACTTGCACCGCGCCGCAGGTGGGCGACGTGGTGGAGTGCTCCGTGTGTCAGCCGCTCGTCGTTTCCGGCGTGAACGTGAACGTGAGCGTGGAAGGGTCGCCGGGATTTGGCCAGCTGACGCAGCTCCGCTGTCCGGAGGGTCTGACGTCGACCGCCGGCGTCACCAACGACACGGCCGTCTGCTCCGCCGCCGGCTGGGTGACGTGTGTCGCCAACTTCAGCTGCGACCGTGAGCGCCGCACAAGACGCCGACACAGCGCACGGTCAAGCCCCGCGGGGCACCGCACAAGACGCCGACACAGCGCACGGTCAAGCCCCGAGGGGTACCGCACAACACGCCGACACAGCGCACGGTCAAGCCCTGCGGGGCACCGCACAACGTGCCAACACCACCCACGGCTGTGCTCGCGAAGTAAAACACAACGTGCCAACACCACACGCGGCCGTGCTCGCAGAGCTGCAGGCATTACTAGGCGCTGCTACAACATGCACAGATGCGCTGAACATTTCCACACTGCACTCACTGCCTGCGAGCAAACAACTCCAGTGTGGCCGGCCCCTCAGCAATGCCCCCCCCCCCCCCCACTGCTTCATTCAGCAATGGCAGTCCAGTTGTCCATGCCACTCGCGACTCTTACCGCTCCACTGGGCAAGGTTCAGTAGAGATCCACAGTCGCCAACGTGGATCTCACCAGTAGGGTGGCTTTGGCCCTCTGATCGCAATTTCATACACCGGTTTTAAACACGGTACAAATGACCCGTCCCTTGGACACTACACGGGCGCCATAAAGATTGAAATACGCCCAGCCGCTCATGTGTGGACTAGTTTTGACATTCGTCTTGAACGCACTGCAGTTTGTGACGGACAAATCCGAATTGCTTATTGTGTGGTTCTGGTCTGAGGTGTCCCGATCTTGCTGCAGTTCGCCTCTGTCCGCCTGCGCCGCACCACCTCCCCGGCTATTGTGCTCCACACCACCTGTCCGGCTGTTGTGCTCCACACCACCTGCCCGGCTATTGTGCTCCACACCACCTCCCCTGGCTCACCATTGTGCTCCACACCACCTCCCCGTCTATTGTGCTCCACACCACCTCCACGGCTATTGTGCTCCACACCACCTGCCCGGCTATTGTGCTCCACACCACCTCCCCGGCTATTGTGCTCCACACCACCTGTCCGGCTATTGTGCTCCACACCACCTCCCCGGCTATTGTGCTCCACACAACCTGTCCAGCTATTGTGCTCCACACCACCTCCCCGGCTATTGTGCTCCACACCACCTCCCCGGCTATTGTGCTCCACACCACCTCCCCGGCTATTGTGCTCCACACCACCTCCCCGGCTATTGTGCTCCACACCACCTCCCCGGCTATTGTGCTCCACACCACCTGTCCGGCTGTTGTGCTCCACACCACCTGCCCGGCTATTGTGCTCCACACCACCTCCCCGGCTATTGTGCTCCACACCACCTGTCCGGCTATTGTGCTCCACACCACCTCCCCAGCTATTGTTCTTCACACCACCTCCCCTGTCTCCACACCACCTCCCCGGCTATTGTGCTCCACACCACCTCCCCAGCTATTGTGCTCCACACCACCTGTCCGGCTGTTGTGCTCCACACCACCTGTCCGGCTGTTGTGCTCCACACCACCTGCCCGGCTATTGTGCTCCACACCACCTGTCCGGCTGTTGTGCTCCACACCACCTGTCCGGCTGTTGTCGCCAGACTGTACGGGAGCGCCGCCCAACGTGACCGGCCAGCGCCTGATTACCTCCGACTGGGACGGCACGGCCGACACCATCGGCACGAGCGTCACGTATTCGTGCGCCACGGGTCTGGCGACGGCCGGCGGCGCCACGCACCAGCACGTCAACTGTTCGGTCGACAACCCCAGCTGGGCACACGCGCTCCTGCCGTGCGACAGTCAGTACAACAGAGAATGTCCCGTCCCCCACCACCGTCACCTTCTGCGCACAGGTTGTGGTGTGTCGGCACACGTGTTCCCATGCGTGGGACACGCGTTGCGGTGTCCCTAGTTTGGTTTATTGTATCTGTGTGTGTGCCGACACCACTAATCAAGTAAGCAAGGGGTCAGGGAAGTCTTGAGGCACATGCGCGTCAGCAGAATGAAAGGTACTTCACGCTGCTCAGCCCAAGGTCGTGCGTGGCATGCCCCTACCATATCTGGTGGTAGGGGCTACCTTATCCAGCGTCCCTACATTACCCGGCTTCCATACATTATCCGGGATCCCTACCTTATCCAGTATCCCTGCCTTATCCAGAGTTATTATAAACCCACCTTCCGTTTCAAAGGCAGAGCGTTTGATGTACGCAGCAGAAGCAGCATTTTGCACATGACAAGACCTCACAGCTTATACCCAGTCGCGATTCTGCTTGGTGTTACTGGTTATTCTGTCAGCTCATTTTGAATGTCAGTTTTCCTTCTCGGAGGAAAGAGGATTTTCACATCCATTCGTTATTTATGTGGAAACAGCAGCAGATAGACACCTGAACTGCTCAGCGTAGTATGTTTCACTATCTTGAAATATTAGCGATGTGTGACTTGTTATGCTTCGACTTATTGGCCAAGGCTCAGGTGAGTAAGCTGGTTCAACAAATATCGACCCGCGATCAGGGACAGCACCACATGAGGGACAGTGGGACACTTTTCCCAATATCTTTGTCGCTTAGCATTATGACAATGTACGTTGGGTGGATATAATCGACCCGAATGATTCACGGTACCTAACTGTCCTCCCCCTAAAAGCGTTCGCGGAGCGCATGGCCACGGCTCCAACTCTTCGCATGTTGAATATTGGAACTTCATTTGCATTCGGCATTCCTCTCAGCCGAGCACCTTCCGAAACGTAACGGCGTGTTCCAATTGCGTGCGGTGGAGTGTGGTCGGAGGTTTTGCACAGAAACAATTGCTCCACAATTCTACTCTGCAGCATCTCCAATTTAGATGAGACAAGCCAATCTTTGAATGTCTCGTCAAATTAAAACTGAGTTAGACCAATATGCTGCAGCTTAAGCACTTGACAACTGTCAAGTAACAAAGCCAGAGGAGCAAACTTGCGTCTGCTAGCTTACCCAGTTCATTTTCGCTTCAACTGCATGGAGGGCAACGCCGACATTACTCCACCCTGTTGCAAGGATAACCCATGCACCGCAGGAGACCAACCTCTGATCTCACACAGACCGGCTGAAGCCGCTCAGCTCACCACTGCCGGCTCTGCAACAGTCCTGGCTCGATATATACCTAATTCAAGTATTGAGTAGTCGTACCGTGACAGCTTGCAGGTCTGCAGTGGACGTCGGGCATTGCATTCGTTGGTGATTTTATGAAAAACGTAGGCACGAACAGGCTATATGCAGCGCTGGAGACGAAAACATGCCCCACGCATTTTCTATAGCATCATGTGCATCCTCTGATGCTGAACTCCATGCAGCAGGGCCTGCTACAGACAAAGGTCGCTACCGACTGGAGTGTATCCAGATCTCCTTTATACACGAGAGTAGACTCGCAATAAACCATGCGTTCTGGGCTGGGATTGATACTGGTACCGGTCGTAAGCTAATTTGTGAAGATGGAACTTAGCACTTCCACCAAAAATAATAAAGTAGTAAACTTCTCGTCAAAATGTAAAAAGATACCGTACACCCTTCCGCCACTCAGCCAGTTTTTGAATGTTTTGATCAAGTTGTTCTTCCGCCATCATCTCCTGCCCCTCCTCCTTGTGCACATTAAGATCACACACTGACACTTGAGCGCAGTAACATGAACACTTCACTTGTATTCTTAAGCTGACTCTGTCTCCCCCCTCAACATGCCTGAATCCGCCCGTGGCCAATCACTCGACGGTCGGGTCTGTCGACGAGCACGGCAACGGCATACTGTCTCTCCCTCAACATGCCTGAATCCGCCCGTGACCAACCACTCGACGGTCGGGTCTGTCGACGAGCACGGCAACGGCATACTGTCTCTCCCTCAACATGCCTGAATCCGCCCGTGGCCAACCACTCGACGGTCGGGCCTGTCGACGAGCACGGCAACGGCATACTGTCTCTCCCTCAGCGTGCCTGAATCCGCCCGTGGCCAACCACTCGACGGTCGGGTCTGTCGACGAGTACGGCAACGGCACGCTCGGCTCCAGCCTCGTGTTCCACTGCTCCGGCGGCCTGATGACGGCTGACGGCCGCACCACCATCACCAGCCTGTGCGACGACACCGGCTGGAACCACTGCACGGACGACATCAAGTGCGAACGTGAGTGCCAGCTCGCTGCCGCGACAACAACACACGCCAATGCGAGATTCGAGCCACGTGCCCGCAGGACATCAAGTGCGAATGCTAATGGCAGGCTCGCTGGTCGACAGGAGCACATCAGATGTGAATGCGTGATCCCGCACTTCCTCGTGCAGATGCTCAATTAATGGGCAATGGCTGCAGCAGCTTGTGGGGTGGGGGCGACGTTAGAGACGCGTCGGACCATAGAGGTCGTTCGCGCCGCCTTTGGAGAAGTTCGAAGATATTGTGCAGATTTGATGCTAAGTTCACGGAAAGAAGGATGGTGATCATAAGTCATAATGTCATAAAGTGTTTAGACTTAGTAAGAGCCTCAAGGGCCAACCGTACATATTTCTGGTGGTGATTCTTGTATGCCCACCAAGCTGAAAAAGGTGGGCACCACCCCATTAGACCTACAAGTACCACAAGGGATTAAGCCATTTTAACATGCAACATGGTCATATTTTCTAAGGAATCGAAATGGGACCAGCGAGCACATCTCATCACGATGTGATAGTCCACACAAGTTAATCTTCTCCAGCAACACTTACTTTTATTGACAATTATGCCCATTTTCCCCTCGCAATCATGGGTCTGAAATCATTTCCTAAGCGAAACAAAAGAGAAGGGATATAATTTCCGATTATATTTTCGGTAAGAGTGAGTTTTTGCGTGAGCATGTGCGGTCATTGTGCATCAGATCGTATGTGAAGACAGCTACACCAGCCCGTTCGCGTGCTGTACTGTATTGCGTCACAATGTACTATTCTGCATTATGTTGTGTCATCCTCTATGTTGTAGACATCCATTTGCAAGTCATTAATGAGCGTAGACGGTCAGCAATTGGAAGTCGCAGTCTCGCCGAATTCATCGACCAGCAGTCACCGTTCACACCGATGCGAGCTACCACCAGTGTGTACCCTGTCCTCTCGCACTGCCCTGGCTCCAACGGTATAGCGTCACCAGTGTGTACCCTGTCCCCTCTCACTGCCCTGGCTCCAACGGTACAGCGTCACCAGTGTGTACCCCGTCCTCTCGCACTGCCCTGGCTCCAACGGTATAGCGTCACCAGTGTGTACCCTGTCCCCTCTCACTGCCCTGGCTCTAGCGGTACAGCGTCACTAGTGTGTACCCTGTCCTCTCGCACTGCCCTGGCTCCAACGGTATAGCGTCACCAGTGTGTACCCTGTCCTCTCGCACTGCCCTGGCTCCAACGGTACAGCGTCACCAGTGTGTACCCCGTCCTCTCGCACTGCCCTGGCTCCAACGGTATAGCGTCACCAGTGTGTACCCTGTCCCCTCTCACTGCCCTGGCTCTAGCGGTACAGCGTCACTAGTGTGTACCCTGTCCTCTCGCACTGCCCTGGCTCCAACGGTATAGCGTCACCAGTGTGTACCCTGTCCCCTCTCACTGCCCTGGCTCCAACAGTATAGCGTCACCAGTGTGTACCCTGTCCTCTCGCACTGCCCTGGCTCCAACGGTACAGCGTCACCAGTGTCTACCCTGTCCTCTCACACTGCCCTGGCTCCAACGGTATAGCGTCACCAGTGTGTACCCTGTCCTCTCGCACTGCCCTGGCTCCAACGGTACAGCGTCACCAGTGTCTACCCTGTCCTCTCACACTGCCCTGGCTCCAACGGTATAGCGTCACCAGTGTGTACCATGTCCTCTCGCACTGCTCTGGTTCCAACGGTACAGCGTCACTAATATGTGCCCCGTCCCATCAGACTGCCCTGACCCCAGTGGTACAGCGTCACTAATATGTGCCCCGTCCCATCAGACTGCCCTGACCCCAGTGGTACAGCGTCACTAATATGCGCCCAGTCCCATCAGACTGCCCTGACCCCAGTGGTACAGCGTCACTAATATGTGCCCCGTCCCATCAGACTGCCCTGACCCCAGTGGTACAGCGTCACTAATATGCGCCCGTCCCATCAGACTGCCCTGACCCCAGTGGTACAGCGTCACTAATATGTGCCCGTCCCATCAGACTGCCCTGACCCCAGTGGTACAGCGTCACTAATATGTGCCCCGTCCCATCAGACTGCCCTGACCCCAGTGGTACAGCGTCACTAATATGCGCCCGTCCCATCAGACTGCCCTGACCCCAGTGGTACAGCGTCACTAATATGTGCCCGTCCCATCAGACTGCCCTGACCCCAGTGGTACAGCGTCACTAATATGCGCCCGTCCCATCAGACTGCCCTGACCCCAGTGGTACAGCGTCACTAATATGCGCCCGTCCCATCAGACTGCACTGGCCTCAGCGGCACATCATTACGATGTGCACCCGACCCACAGACTGCCTACCGCTTCCGAGTCTGGAGCGGTGGCAATACACCTTCTCTTGGAACTACAACAGGAGCTCCAGCGACGGCAACTCTCTCGGGACGACAGTCACTGTGACGTGCAACCCGGCCACAGCCACGGCCACCGCCGACCTGCGCACCAGCCAGACCGTCACGTGCGGCCCGCACGGCTGGAACCACACCGACCTGCAGGCCTGCTCTGGTCAGTCGTGGCATACGTCACACGTCACGTGTCACTCGTCACGGTGTCACACGTCACGTGTCACTGGTCACGTGTCACACGTCACGTGTCGCAAGTCACGTGTCACTCGTCACGTGTCACACGTCACGTGTCACACGTCACGTGTCACACGTCACGTGTCACACGTCACGTGTCACACGTCACGTGTCACACGTCACGTGTCACACGTCACGTGTCACACGTCACGTGTCACACGTCACGTGTCACACGTCACGTGTCACACGTCACGTGTCACACGTCACGTGTCACACGTCACGTGTCACACGTCATTTTCATTTTCAAGCCCTACAAAATAAATTAAATCTCAAATAGCCGATTTTTTAAATCGTTTCATTAACGCCCGCTCCGGAAGGGGGACGAATTTTTTTCGTGTATATTTCTCGATTTTACTTGTAGATATTTATATACTGTGGGCTATTTTTCGTGCACCTGCCTCAAAATGTCCGCCGCGTTCAAATCAAGAAAACCAATATCGCCCGAAAATGTATCGATAGTCAAAGTCATAACATTTCCCAGCGTCAGACCACAAAATCGGCAGTGATGCGCTTACCGGGAAAAGGAAGTGTTCTCGGCAATACTGGCGATTTGTTTGATCAATATTGTTGCGCTATATAGTTTCAAAGTCATATTAGGTCACCGAGGTTAACACGCGCCCTGGAGGGCCTCGAAAAATTACGCGCACTGGAGGGGGGGGTGGATTCTGCCCCCCTAAGATCTTGGCTCCTACTGGGGCTAGAGCAACGAAATTCGCAGAATGGATGGGCACGATAGCGAACTCTATTGTGTGCAAAGTTTATGACCTTAGGTCAATATCTGCCAGGTAAAATGAGGTCAAAATAGCAAAATTTTCTGGTTTTGCGTAGATTGGCTTGTCAATGTAATGGATCGCTATGATTGTGTGTAAATGCTCCAAAATTGGCATTGATGACGTTTTGGACGTTACTAATAATTCAATACAGATGCCAGATCCGCTATTTGACCTCAGGTCACCTATATACGAGCACTTTAGCAGGTCATTACCTGCTCCAGTTACCGGAACCGGGCTACCCGCCCGGCTGCTCCGTTGGGCGGTACGGCACAATCGGCTTCGCAAAGAAAGGAGTGAAATACATGAATAAAGTATAGAAAAGCTTTGGCACTCAATGACAAACAGTAAATTTCGTCATGTAAAGTGACAGCAATCGCATGACAGCCATTTGCATTGTTGACAACATTCCAGTTGACCAAGTTTGGTTCTGTTAGCCTGTCACGAACTTGACCTGACTTGAACGCGGCGACCTAACATGACTTTTAAATTATATAGCATAACAAAATGCATCAAACAAGTCGCTAGTGTTGTCAAGAACACTTCCCTTTTGCCAATATACGGGAAGCGCATCAGCGCCGATTTTTGTGCTCTGGCGTTGCGAATTGTTTGTAATTTAACGGCCCATAACTTGAAAAGTTTTTGGCCGATTTTCATTTTTCGTACTTCCAACAATGTGCCGAGCATTTTCAAGTAGGTGCGCCAAAAATGCCGTATATCGGCCGGTACAGTATGGAGTTATATACGAAAAATCGGAGGGGTGGGCGGATTTCGCCATCCCCTACAGGGCGTATGTTAACCTGTCCTAAACTTGACCTGACTTGACCTCGGTGACCTGACATGACTTTGAAAGAATATAGCATAACAATGTACACCAAACAAGTCGTTAGTTTTGCCAAGAACACTTCCTTTTTGCCAATCTACGAGAAGCGCATCAGCGCCGATATTTGTGGTCTGGTGCTGATTTTTTTTTTTTAACTTTAGCGACCCCTAAGCTCGAAAAATTTTCGTCGATTTTCATTGTTTTTTGCTTCAAACAACGGCCGGTCATTTATAAGCAGGTACACAAACAATGGCATATATCAGCTGGTAAAATCTGGAGTTATCTATGAAAAACTGGAGGGGTGGGCGGATTTCGCCCCCTCCCCCTCCAGGACGCGTGTTAAGTCAGGCCAAAATAATGCTAGATCAATGGAACCAAACTAGTCCAGCTGGAAGTTTGTTATAAACGCAAATGACCTCATGGTATTCATGCCATATCGCATGCTATTCACCACATAACCTGAAAACCAATATTTTGCCATTGTGAACGTATCCATCCTACATTCATGTACTTCATCCCTTTCTTCGGGAAGCCGATTGCGCCGGCCATCCCGGCGGGCGGCCCGGCTCCGGTAACTGAAGCCGGTAATTGACATTTATAAAGTGCTGATAAATAGGTGGACTTAGGTCAAATGCTGCTAGTATCATATATCTGGTATTATTAACCACATCCGAAACATCATTGAAACCCATTTTACAGCATTTAAATAAAATCGCAGTGATCCATAACAATATCTATCCAATACACGCAAAACAAGCAAAATGCAACACATGTGACCTAACTTGACCTTAAAGATATTAACCTAAGGTCATTCAATTTTTACACAATACAGATCACCACAGTACTCATCTACCACTTTAATTTCATGACTCTAGGTTTAATAGTAGCCGAGGTCTTAGAGGGCCGGGATCGCCCCCTCCCCTAACAGTTCGCGTAATTTTGAGATGGACTCCAAGGCGTCTGCTAAGTCCTGTAGATAGAGCAACCTGGGTAAAATGGTACATGCTAGACATGCAATATTCTGTTTCCAAAGAAGTGAAAGTTTCGTTACTTCTAACGTGCTGCAGTTACCGAAGGTTAATTGAAATTGAGAGTGTTAATTATTGTCACACCATTGGTCTACGGGCCTGCTTCTTTTGCGGAAGAACATTTCCTTCGAATGTACTCCTGCTTCGTTTTCTCCGGTGTAGCTGCATGAACAGATTGCCACGAAGAGACGAACGAGAAGTCGTGGTAACTCTTGGCTGCTGCAAATGCATCGTTTCAGTCTGCACCAATGCTCCGCCCAATGAGACATCTTCAATGCTGCCGATTCTTTGGACGCTCAGAGACGCTGAGGTCATCTACAGCTGCCTGGACGATCTGCAGCTGCCCTGGAACGACACAACATACACCATGAGCTGCTCCGGAAAGGGATGGGACGAGTGTGTTCCCGAATGTTCAGGTAGGAATCGACACCAACAGGCTCACAGTGGTCCGTGGAATCGGTGTCCGCTCCACTAACTACTGCACCAACCCTTCATTGATGGTGGGTGCACGTGGTAGTATTTCACTCGTACATACATGTTTGCATGCATGCATACATGCATGGAAGCTTGCATATACAAATACATTCATGCATATATACTTATATGTATATAAATATATACATATATATATATATATATATATATATATATATATATATATATATATATACATATATGTATGGATATATATATATATATATATATATATATATATATATATATATATATATATATATATATATATGTATATAAGACAGAGATATGCTGGTTTCCGTCCAGTGGTGTACTGGGAGTGCACTACATAGTGTGGCCACAAATAATGATGTGCAACAGCTTACACGAGTAGGGGAGGGGAAGAATTGATGTTCCAACACCTCATTTTCCAGTGTTCATATGTCGTAACATGACATCGCGTGGAATGAACATGTGTCAAGTTGCCGGGTCCACCACAAATTGCCACAGCAAATATGGCCCGGGTTTCAGCAAAGGTCTGGTGATATGGTACCGCAAAGCGTGTCCAGCTTTGTTATGCGTAAGCCGTCGTTCTGTGATAACTTCGAGGGTCGGCTTTCCAGTAAAAGAAAGATTAGGTTGTGCTACTGCTTTCGTCACTGCGTGTGCTCTCATTTCATACGCTGTATCTGGCAATTGGCATCTTACCGCCTTTTACGGTGTTGCTCGATGAATCAGTCGCATAGTCAGAATGACAGTCGCGTTTTCGGCGTGGATACTCACGGCGGAACCTGCCATGAGTGTCTTCAGTGTCCACAACACTCCTTGACACCCCGGAATGTGCCCGGAGGAACGGCTTGGCGATGCTGCTAGTCATGCTCTATGAGTGTAGTGTGAGAGCGACATACATATTGCACTAATTAGAGCCGCAAGGGTAAATTTCTCCATTGGCGACACACATCAGGAGTTCTAGGCTTGTACCATGGTGCCCTGCAATTATTTTCAAATGGTGTTAAAGGAATCCCAGATGAACTTGACATTGAATCCCACCGGCTGTTTCCAGAGAGACGGGCTGGCGAAACTTGCTCGACTTTAACTAGGTGAAAATCGGTGTATCCGTCTTTCACCTTCAGCATGGCAGCCTTTCCGGCAATGGTCCGCGCCCCTGCAGTAAACACGACACCCCTGTCCACAGTGTGCCGCGCTCCTGCAGTAAACACGACACCCCTGCAGTAAACACGAGACCCCTGCAGTAAACACGAGACCCCTGCAGTAAACACGACACCCGTACAGTAAATACGACACCCCTGCAGTAAACACGGGACCCCTGCAGTAAACACGACACCCCTGCAGTAAACACGAGACCCCTGCAGTAAACACGACACCCGTACAGTAAATACGACACCCCTGCAGTAAACACGACACCCCTGCAGTAAACACGAGACCTCTGCAGTAAACACGACACCCGTACAGTAAATACGACACCCCTGCAGTAAACACGACACCCGTACAGTAAATACGACACCCCTGCAGTAAACACGACACCCCTGCAGTAAACACGACACCCGTACAGTAAATACGACACCCCTGCAGTAAACACGACACCCGTACAGTAAATACGACACCCCTGCAGTAAACACGACACCCCTGCAGTAAACACGAGACCCCTGCAGTAAACACGACACCCGTACAGTAAATACGACACCCCTGCAGTAAACACGACACCCGTACAGTAAATACGACACCCCTGCAGTAAACAAGACACCCCTGCAGTAAACACGAGACCCCTGCAGTAAACACGACACCCGTACAATAAACACGACACCCCTGCAGTAAACACGACACCCGTACAGTAAATACGACACCCCTGCAGTAAACACGACACCCCTGCAGTAAACACGAGACCCCTGCAGTAAACACGACACCCGTACAGTAAATACGACACCCCTGCAGTAAACACGACACCCTAAATCAGTAAACACGACACCCCTGCGGTAAACACGAGACCCCTGCAGTAAACACGACACCCCTGCAGTAAATACGACACCCCTGCAGTAAACACGACACCCGTACAGTAAATACGACACCCCTGCAGTAAACACGACACCCCTGCAGTAAACACGAGACCCCTGCAGTAAACACGACACCCGTACAGTAAATACGACACCCCTGCAGTAAACACGACACCCGTACAGTAAATACGACACCCCTGCAGTAAACACGACACCCCTGCAGTAAACACGACACCCCTGCAGTAAACACCACACCCCGTCCACGGTGTACCGCACCCCTGCAGTAAACACGACACCCCTGCAGTAAACACCACGCCTCTGTCCACAGTGTGCCGCACCCCGAACGTGTCGCTTCCGCACGTGACGCTGACGGCGATGAACCAGACGCGCGGCGGCGCGGCGGTGTACAGCTGCAGCAGCGAACGCCTGCAGACGACTTCCGGCGACACCATCCAACAGCTGACCTGCTCTGAAACCGGCTGGGACGGCCTGCCGCTGCTCAACTGCGACAGTGAGTGAAGGGAGTGCGCCTGGGATGTGAGACGTGTCCATGGTGACGTGACGTGACGTGACGTGACGTGACGTGACGTGACGTGATGTGACGTGACGGGTGCCGGCACACTCGGCACACCGGGCCACGATCACCGAGTGAGAGTGATGGCAGGGAGTGGGTCGGGGAGCGTGAATGTGTTGATGAAGTAGGCGCACAGGGAACGGTGCGGTGTCCAACGGTGGCCGCGAAATGACAACATTTTCCCAGTTTACGTGAGCAGGAAAACTTCCGAATAGCATGCGATTAGGAAAAGTTGCGAAAATCATGCTCTTGTAAACGGGCTTTTGCGTAGCAAAACATGCGAAAAGCTTAATGCAAATTTACGCTGCGGTAGGTGGAGCGGAAATTTGTAGTTCGGAAGTAGCGTCAATCATGAACAAATGACGGTACGGATGCAAGGGCCATACTACTTTTTCAGGCTATTCTCGGCTACCTTTTTAGTGAATTTGTGGTAAATATGAAAAACAAACGTTTTGTTTTAGCTCTAATTGCAAACCCGGCTACAAAACACAAAATTCAAACATGTAACAGCTGAAAACGGCGCTAAGACGTCACGTTATTAGTGTGTGCCTCGACCGTGAGTTTTACGATGTGGCGGAGTGTTGAACTTGAGGATTTGTGACAGCGTTTTGCCTTTGCTGATCTATCTCTTTGATTGCGTAGTGAAACTGATTTACCCTGTTTATTTGAATATTGCACAGTTCGGAACAAGCAGTTTGAGACATTGCACCATTACATAGTCCGGAACCTATATTATTGAACACAGTCTGGCCTGGAAACAATGCACCATTTGATTCACGAAGAAGAAAAGGCTAGTTATCATAGTCAACGTGTCATCGGCTACGTCAATCCTTCGAATTCACATATTTCCTATATCTCCGCCCAACAAACTCAAACTACGTGGATCACTCACGATACCATGTGCCTGTGTCTGTTGCTCGAAGCAGGTGCGTCAGAAGAGCAAAAATCCGATTAAGTGGCTGGTTACTCTTATAAACGTGCCGCGCGATCGGAACTTTTGCGAATCGACCGGATCGGAAATTTTCGTTGACGGTTGACCTGCTCATGTGAACGGGGTAAATGCGTGAGAGTGGGGACGGAGTGGATTGGCACGTGCGAAAGGTGACAATATGCCGGTAGCCCGCTGGTAAAGTTGACCTGTTAAGCTTCAGATGGAGATTTGGAAAGCATAGTTGAGCCTCCTTTGGATGGCATGTAGTTGTAGGAATTCTCATTCACTATATATGTGTATGAATGCATCTCGTAGATACATAACGTTCATACTAAATCGTCCATGTAGACGTGCCATTTAGAAGCGAGACTGAGGACAGAATGTATGCTTCGTGAGCGGGGGTGGGGGGGATTGTTTCACTTGAGCACCCCGAACCAACACGGCTCTTCCGATCGCCACTTTTCCACAACTTTGCAGTCTCACCATGGTTTGCCTAGCGAACATGAAGCTAGCGCGAGTTTGTCAGCTGAATGCCTGCCTGTTCATTGTAATGATGTTTGAATGCCTTCCAATATCATTGGAATTGGGTGAACAGGCGTAGAACATCCATTTCCAGTACTGCACTGGACAACACGTCTCACTGCTAGAAACAACAAATGTGCAATATTTTTGTTTGCACGCAGGCATGCGTATGTCCAGTTCAGGACTATCTCATTTCCCAAACATAACAGCTTTCTGGAAATCCTAGTTTCTATCGAACAAAATGTTGTGCTCCTACCGCAAAATGTTATGTGGGTATTTATCAGTAAAACGGGTAGATTCATTGAAACTGTATCATCACAAAGTAATCCTAAAAATGACCCACAATATATATTATGTATTACCTCACTGCAGTGGCGCAATCTTCATGCAAACATAATGATTCATAATTAAGGCGGTGAAGACTCGCCGGCATATGCAGTCCAACGTTTTGAATTACGACTCATGCATGTCCATCAATATGCGAACGATGAGCCAAAGCTATGATCCATCAATATACCAAAACATTGGGGCAACATGAGGACCATTATGGCTGATTTTTTATTAGATGCGTATTATGCACGGGCTGCGTACGTACGTTCTACTTTGGTTAGCTGCGTAATATCGAAATAATTCTTATATCTTTTTGGTCTCATTTCCGTGATAAAAGTCTATGCAAGTCGCGTGAAGAATGTTTTGCTTCATTGATCGAGTTCTGTCACAACAGCTGATGATTGAGAACTACCCAAGTTTTGCTTACACCATCTATATTTCGGATAATTAGCATTAGGCGTATGGCTCTACAGGAAAAGACAGCCCAATACAACTGCAATGCAAAATCACCATCTTTTTCTCGACGACTTTGGGATAACTCCATCAGTGACCACTCTACATCTTGCTTTCGCTGTGCGAACTAGATCTAAAGTGTTGCGGTACTCTGACCCCTGGATACGTCTTCGACTCCCTTTCTGATAGTCTAGCCCAGCGCCGTCAGAATTTCATGTATTCGAGTCCGAGCTTTATGTATGCCTCCTTTGCAGCAGCTACTGCCCAGTATATGCCATATTGTTAGTCTGTCAGGCTTACCACCCAGTGTATGCTCTATTGATAACACCGTCCAGCGTAAGCACTATTGTCAACACTGCCCAGTGAATGCACTATTGTCAGCACTGCCCAGTGTATGCACTATTGTCAGGACTGCCTAGTGTATGCACTATTGTCAGCACTGCCCAGTGTATGCACTATTGTCAGTACTGCCCAGTGTATGCACTATTGTCAACACTGCCCAGTGTATGCACTATTGTCAGCACTGCCCAGTGTATGCACTATTGTCAGCACTGCCCAGTGTATGCACTATTGTCAGCACTGCCCAGTGTATGCACTATTGTCAGGACTGCCCAGTGTATGCACTATTGTCAGCACTGCCCAGTGTATGCACTATTGTCAACACTGCCCAGTGTATGCACTATTGTCAGCACTGCCCAGTGTATGCACTATTGTCAGCACTGCCCAGTGTATGCACTATTGTCAGCAAACTGCCCAGTGTATGCACTATTGTCAGACTGCCCAGTGTATGCACTATTGTCAGACTGCCCAGTGTATGCACTATTGTCAGACTGCCCAGTGTATGCACTATTGTCAGACTGCCCAGTGTATGCACTATTGTCAAACTGCCCAGTGTATGCACTATTGTCAGCACTGCCCAGTGTATGCACTATTGTCAGCACTGCCCAGTGTATGCACTATTGTCAGCACTGCCCAGTGTATGCACTATTGTCAACACTGCCCAGTGTATGCACTATTGTCAGCACTGCCCAGTGTATGCACTATTGTCAGTACTGCCCAGTGTATGCACTATTGTCAGCACTGCCCAGTGTATGCACTATTGTCAGTACTGCCCAGTGTATGCACTATTGTCAGGACTGCCCAGTGTATGCACTATTGTCAGCACTGCCCAGTGTATGCACTATTGTCAGGACTGCCCAGTGTATGCACTATTGTCAGCACTGCCCAGTGTATGCACTATTGTCAACACTGCCCAGTGTATGCACTAAGGTCAGTCCTGTCGACCCTAACGCCCAAGGCCGAGCCCAGCTTCAACCTGTATAACCTACTGTCCAATGTCAAGCCCAACCTCAGCCTCTAAGACCTACTGTCCAGTGTCGAGCCCATCGTCAGCCTGTAGGACCTACTGTCCGGTGTCGAGCCCATCGTCAGCCTGTAGGACCTACTGTCCAGTGTCGAGCCCATCGTCAGCCTGTAGAACCTACTGTCCAGTGTTGAGCCCATCATCAGCCTGTAGGACCTACTGTCCGGTGTCGAGCCCATCCTCAGCCTGTAGGACCTACTGTCCGGTGTCGAGCCCATCGTCAGACTGAAGGACCTACTGTCCGGTGTCGAGCCCATCGTCAGCCTGTAGGACCTACTGTCCGGTGTCGAGCCCATCGTCAGCCTGTAGGACCTACTGTCCGGTGTCGAGCCCATCGTCAGCCTGTAGGACCTACTGTCCGGTGTCGAGCCCATCGTCAGCCTGTATGACCAACTGTCCAGTGTCGAGCCCATCCTCAGCCTGTAGGACCTACTGTCTAGTGTCGAGCCTATCCTCAGCCTGTAGGACCTACTGTCCAGTGTTGAGCCCATCATCGGCCTGTAGGACCTACTGTCCGGTGTCGAGCCCATCCTCAGCCTGTAGGACCTACTGTCCGTTGTCGAGCCCATCGTCAGACTGAAGGACCTACTGTCCGGTGTCGAGCCCATCGTCAGCCTGTAGGACCTACTGTCCGGTGTCGAGCCCATCGTCAGCCTGTAGGACCTACTGTCCGGTGTCGAGCCCATCGTCAGCCTGTAGGACCTACTGTCCGGTGTCGAGCCCATCGTCAGCCTGTATGACCAACTGTCCAGTGTCGAGCCCATCCTCAGCCTGTAGGACCTACTGTCCGGTGTCGAGCCCATCCTCAGCCTGTAGGACCTACTGTCCGGTGTCGAGCCCATCGTCAGCCTGTAGGACCTACTGTCCGGTGTCGGGCCCATCGTCAGCCTGTAGGACCTACTGTCCGGTGTCGAGCCCATCGTCAGCCTGTATGACCTACTGTCCAGTGTCGAGCCCATCCTCAGCCTGTAGGACCTACTGTCCGGTGTCGAGCCCATCGTCAGCCTGTATGACCTACTGTCCGGTGTCGAGCCTATCGTCAGCTTGTAGGACCAACTGTCCGGTGTCGAGCCCATCGACAGCCTGCCGGCCCGTGTTCGCAGCGTGTGTCGGCGAGCCGCCGCTGGCCGGAGCGGCTCAGAACCGCTCGTGGTCGGGCAACAGCACCATCGGCGAGGTGGCCCGGTTCCAGTGTCACGAGCCGCTGGTGACGGCCGCCGGCATGCCGGACCACAACGTCACCTGCACGGAGACCGGCTGGTCCGACCCGCCGCCGCCCTGCGACCGTGAGTTGGCCGCGTCACAGTGTGCTGCACCATGGCACACCGCGTCACACCACGGCACACCGCGTCACACTGTGGCACACCGCGTCACACCACGGCACACCGCGTCACACCACGGTACACCGCGTCACACCACGGCACACCGTGTCGCACCATGACACACCGTGTCACACCACGGTACACCGCGTCACACCACGGCACACCGCGTCACACCACGGTACACCGCGTCACACCACGACACATCGTGTCGCACCACGACACACCGCGTCACACCACGGCACACCGTGTCGCACCACGACACACCGCGTCACACCACGGCACACCGCGTCACACTGTGGCACACCGCGTCACACCACGACACACCGCGTCACACCACGGTACACCGCGTCACACCACGGCACACCGTGTCGCACCATGACACACCGTGTCACACCACGACACATCGTGTCAAACCATAGTGCAGTTCATCACACCATCTAGGGCAGCAACACCTAGGGCAATGACTCAGGCAACTAGTGTCGCTCAATTTGACGTGTTACAATACATTGATTCCTGCGGTAGTTTTGGCGCAGCATTCGAATTCAGCTCTTAGTGTAATCCCGGTAATGCACAAATTCTAGAAATAGATGATGGGTATATAAAGCATACCACTGAAAGTGAATGGCCTTCACTTGTCAAATATGATTGCTTGCCCGTCGATCAAACCATTTGAAGCCAGAAATTGGTGCCTCGTCGACCCAAATTCAAGTTCCAAGTGTTGTTTCATCGCCAATTATTCATAGTTTGCAAGTTGCAACACAATTGCGTTTGAAGGCGTAGAAATATATTCTATTTCCCACGGTTCCTACTCGTGACCTTGACATTGAATTCGCGTTTTGGCAACACGAACGCATTCGCCAGTAGCTAATCTATCTATCTATATATGCTAAATTGTATCATAAACAGCATCTTGTTAGCGGCTAGAACTCGAGAACAAAGATGTCGGTCAGTGAAACCCCAACCTTGACCTCTTTGACCAGACGTGGAAGGTGAACGGTAAGAGTTGGACACAATTTGTTGACACCCGTAAATAGTTAGCGGATGAAGCTACGCACTGGTGAAATTCACGTTTCTCAAGATCATCTGGAGCACAAGTTAAAGGTGTGAGTCCCCTTCCCCTCCTCCCGGCATAAATAGAGGCATGTACCGCGGGCGGCTGCTGCCGGGTTAGGGTTAATGTCTGGGAAACCCAGTTCGTGGTATTTGCTAGCCGTCAGAATCTGTCATCTACTGCACTCTTCAGTTAACTTCAATGGCGTTCTCCCAGAAACGTGTCGGGAAGTGAAAAACATTGATACTTGTCTTTGGCATGCTGATATCGTGAAACTCCCGTTTGACATAAGTCGTCAATACAAGGGGATTTTGACCGGGCTTCCCCAGTCCGAAGCCACTTACAAGCGTGTAATGTCATTACTCTAGTATCACCTATAATCCTGCCCTCAGTACGATACTGTATAATAGTTTACGGCAATGGGTGATCAATCGTATTTGCCCATAGAGCTGAATTTGTTATCTGGAATGCTGAATTTTGTATTCCGAGTAATTTTCGGTAGGCGGAAGTTTGACTATATGTTGAACTTACGGATGAAGTTGGGCTGTCTGGATGCCGCACAGCTAACGGATTTCCATGCATTGCCACTGGCACACACGGCTTTGTCTTGTGAGTTTGAATCGCCAGCTGCTCCGCCCCCTACAAACAGGGGCATACGGAGTATACACACAAGACGAGAAGGGTTCTTCCACAAGTCAAGGTCGACAACAGAGTCAAATCAACGGAGACGTGGTGTACTAGTGTCTAAGCTCAACGATCTTCCGATGAGATCACTAGATTTCCAGATGGGGAATTGCACGCTACATGAAGAGACGCATGGCTGTTCGTGAGACGGCTGTTGAATTGATGCTTCGGTCCATGGTCGGATGTGTGATGGTGATGCTGTTGTGGATTGCCTGTATGAACTGTGTCTGCCCTGTGAGTTGTGATGCTAGGTGTAATAACCACATTCCCATTGTTGAGGCCCTACAATGAAGTAATACGATGCAACGCACGATGTAACCCGCACACTTTTACATAGTTAGTATGCTTTTCTTAACATTGTTCGTTTCACCTCCTGTCGTCTAACATGAATTTGAGATTATGTTCGCCACTTGGCTACTGCCACTGTGCTTTCCATCTCTGCCGCGATGCCCAACACGACGCGATTATCGGGCAGACTGCGGCCAGCCACCGCCGCCGCTGGGCGACACCCAGCACTGGGACTGGCCCGACAACAGCTCGACGGCGCTGCTCAACGCGACGGTGACGTACACCTGCACCGCCGGCACCGTGCTGCTGCTCAACGGCAGCGTCGCCAGCAACGGCACCAGCAACGACACCCGCCAGACCATCGCTTGCGGCACCGACGGCTGGGGGCCCGCCGTCCAGCTGTGCGGTGAGTCCAGCTGACTCGGAGCCCGAGCCCGCCGTCCAGCTGTGCGGTGAGCTCAGCTGACTCGGAGCTCGAGTCCGCCGTCCAGCTGTGCGGTGAGTCCAGCTGACTCGGAGCCCGAGCCCGCCGTCCAGCTGTGCGGTGAGCTCAGCTGACTCGGAGCTCGAGCCCGCTGTCCAGCTGTGCGGTGAGCTCAGCTGACTCGGAGCCCGAGTCCGCCGTCCAGCTGTGCGGTGAGTCCAGCTGACTCGGAGCCCGAGCCCGCCGTCCAGCTGTGCGGTGAGTCCAGCTGACTCGGAGCCCGAGCCCGCCGTCCAGCTGTGCGGTGAGTCCAGCTGACTCGGAGCCCGAGCCCGAGGGTGTGCCGTGAGTCCAGCTGTGCGGTGAGCCCAGCTGACTGGGAGCCCGAGCCCGAGGGTGTGCCGTGAGTCCAGCTGACTGGGAGCCCGAGCCCGAGGGTGTGCCGTGAGTCCAGCTGACTGGGAGCCCGAGCCCGAGGGTGTGCCGTGAGTCCAGCTGACTGGGAGCCCGAGCCCGAGGGTGTGCCGTGAGTCGCGACTGTGTCGGGTCAACTGGCGCCACGTGGTCTCGTGTGTGTCACGTCAGGAGCGTCGTCCGTCACAGGCGGACACGAGAACGCCGCCAGTGGCTGGTAGGGGACGGGCGAGCTGTGGGGACCGGCATGCGGCGCAGTGCGAAGCCGTCACGGCGTAATTATTACTGTGGTTCGCATGGTGGCAATCGAAAATGGCGTCATCACCGTTTTACAGCGGAGTTCGCTTGCTATCGACTGGAATCGGAGGACGAAAAAATTTAGAGAGTCAGGTCCCAGCAGATCTCCGAATACGGACCTGAATCTGAGTACGACTCTGAAGCTCGTTTCTCCGTCCATCCGAGCACTCAGCTCGCCGGACCTCTGAAGTCAATTCCCCCTTGAGGCCCATTCCCACCTTCCGAGTGGCTGAAGTCTGCTACTCCTCATTCAGACCTGTCTCAATATCTCGCTACCTCCGTGGCCTTATCCAATACCTGACAGGCCGCTGAACCCCGCCTCTATATCTCCGACAATGGAGGCCATGCCTTCACCTTCACCATCTTTCACTGACTAAGCCAGCCTCCTGCGTCTCTGGGATATAGGGCCTTGTCCCTCTACCTTTCCGGCTCATCGAGATGTTTATGTGGGTGCTACGCATCATGCTAGTTAGGGATTGTGTATTTTAAAGGGTGTGTGGATGCCTTTAATGTCTGTAGAACATCCTTACAGTTAGCAACCTAACGGTTTTAAGTCATCTTTAACTTGATAATGTGAAATATATCAAGTAAAATATGTTCAAATAATAGTTGAGAATCATGGAATCAAAATAATGTTATGACACGTTTCTTCGCCTCCCATGTTTGGAAGGCTCTCAGTGATATGGTCCTACAAATGTGCGTGTGGTGTGCGTATATGTTTTGCCTATGCATGTGTGTGCGTATGTGTGCCAATGTGTGTGTTTGTGTGTGTGTGTGCGTGCGTTTGTGTGTATTTTGTGTGTGTGTGTGTGTGTGTGTGTGTGTGTGTGTGTGTGTGTGTGTGTGTGTGTGTGTGTGTGTGTATGTGCATGTGTGTGTGCTTTGTTCCTGTGCACCTGAAGTTGTGAGTGTGCGTGTGCATACGCGTAGGGATGTGTTCGTTCTCTTACAGTTTGCATTGCTAGATTTTGTTCGGTTGAACGTGGGCTGAGATGACGCACGTGGCCGTGGCCCCCGGGCGTGTTCAAGTGGTCTTTTATCCCTGGACTGTCTGAGCCACTGTGCCTCCAGTGGTCTGGGTGTGACAGCAGACTTGCAAACTTAACCATCCCTAAGATATTCCGCCGTTTTATCTGCCTGACGTGTATTAATAAAATAAAATTTTATAATAAATTTATTATATTTATTTTTTATTTTAAAAATTAAAGTTGGGGGGGGGGGGTTGTCGGCCCCCCCTCCAATTGGGGGGGGGGGGGGCCCCCCGCCCCCCCCCCGCCACAACCCCCCCCCGGAACGGCAAAGGGGGGGGGGGGGGGGGAAAAGGGGGGGGGGACCGCCCTTTACACGTGTGTCGCCCCCGGCCACCGGCAGCTGATCACCTGCGCAACACTCCAGCGGGGAGTGTTGCGGTATTCGCGTTTCCTGTGACATATTTGTTTGGCTATTTTCGGAACCTGCCTGCGTCGAAGAGAAGAGGTATTTGTCACGAGGACAGAAGAGGACGCACTCCTAATCACATATATGAAGTGGTGCAAGTCAAAATTATTTCTGTAAGAACGGAACAATTAAATATTGGGTAATAAATAGGTCATAATACTTGGGAAATCAATTATATATTATAACAATTACGACGATTATAACAATTTGGTGATACATTTGTGGAATGTAAAAAGCCTGTTCGGTCGGCGCTGACCGATTGTCGGCCCACTGCTACAGTGGCGTGTGCGCACGACCTCCCGGCGGCCAACAGCACCTCCGGTCAGCGTAACGTCACGTGGGACGGCGGCAGACAGGACGGCGACACGGCCCTGTACACGTGTGTCGACTCCGGCCACCGGCAGCTGGTCACCTGCGTGAACGGCAGCTGGTCACCGGGCCAGCTGGAGCTCTGCGGTCAGTCGTCGCCGGAGCTGAGAGCCCGGCTGGTGCGGTCTCGGTCGGTACGGCACGGAGCATTTGGTGGCTCCTGTCGTTTTATTTCTGCGAAGTGGATAACGTCCTCGTTTAGTCACATCCACACCGATGGCTTGATGTAAAGATGCTGACAATGATTTGTTAATACTTAATTATCGCAGAATTATTGTCTTGCCTTGTCTTTCCGTGTGTGCCCCTTGTATAGGAACTTGGCTACATTAGCAAACAAGCTCCTAGATAGTTTTTCCTAGATATACGATGTGCCTTAAGATTGTTTTTGGATGTGTCTGCATTATCCTGAAGATGATACTGTTTTTTTCACGCTGGCCGTCATTCGTACTGTGTCCTGTACTGTGCCCAAACCCTCTGCCCGTGCTACTCTGCCCGATCGACTGTAACCCTCTGATCATCCCTTATGCATGATCCTGTATGGTTGAATGAGAGGATGGCTCAATGAGGAGGTGGCTGAATGAGGAGGTGGCTGAATGAGAGGATGGCTGAATGAGGAGGTGGCTAAATGAGAGGATGGCTGAATGAATATGAGTAGAATAAGTATGGCTGAATCTTCGTGAATATCAGTGCATAAGCAATTATGCGTATATGTATGTATCTATGTGTGTATGCGTGTGTATGTGTGTGTGTGTGTGTGTTTGTGTGTGTGCGTACGTACGTGCGCGAGTATGGGTATGTGTGTGCGCTCTCGAACAATATTTAGCATTCATCGATTCTTCGCTGAAGAGTATGCACCCGGAGAGTGGCTACTTGATGTTAGTATTATTATTGATAATCGTTTTGTCGCTCCTGCACTCTTGCTATTGATGCATCCTGTATTTCGTAGAGCATTGTCCATAGTGTATATGCATATTATGCACTGCACTAATGGTGCGTTATGCACAGTGTATGCACATATTACACGCTGTGTTCATAGTGCATTGTACATAGTGTATGCACACATTTCACTCTTCATAGTGTATTATGCATAGTGCATGCGCATATTATACACTGTATATTCATAGTATGTCGTACATAGTGTAATGCAAATAGTAGCTCTGTATTCATAGTGTACATAGTGTATGCGCATATTACACACTGCGCTTATAGTTCTCCGACCGCATTGTTTTTGAAATAATAATATTTATGTTTTTGCTACAGCGCTTCCTTTCTAATTTCTGAACTTGGAGTCCAATGTGCTCCTTTAATTTTTCTTTTGGCCACTTCTTCCCCACTATTTTTCATGGTTGTCTTCATGCTTCATGCCTTCATGCTTCACACATACACACGTGCATACCTTCATGCTTCATGACTCTGGACAATTTCTTCACAGAATGAGGCTCGTGGGGCAGTTCCAATCACTGGGCACGTTCACGTTTCTTGCTTCATTATTGTATTTCTATGTGTTATTATTCGTATTGCTTGTGGAACGGCTAACCAGAATAGACACGAGTACTCTATGAATCGGCAATAGAATCACCTCACATCGCTCAATCAAAGCCGTTTGGCTACAACGGACCCGACAGAAGTGAGTAGCTATGTGTTGCGCTGTTATCGGTAGCCTGTGCTCGGTGTCGGCGGCATGGGACCGGTAACACCAGGGTCAGTGAGGGTGTCCTAGTGTTGAGTGTCGGTCTTCACAGCACAACACGCAGCTATCGCGCCGCGCTACATGCCACACTGCACCCCCCACCCCCTCCCCACCAAACACCGGTGTACATACATCAGGAGCACAGGCTGTTGACCACAGCATGACACATAGCTCCTCACTTCGTCCGCCGTAGCCAATGGCTATGATTCAGCGATGTGAGGTGATCATCTTGTTGATTCATAGAGAATCCGTATCCATCCTGTAAGTTGCGGTCTCGTCATGGCATCTCAATCTGATTCCAATGGTTGATAAATTATTCACCTGATATCAATAATTTATCGGCAGCATACTGCGACGCGTTCCATGGCATTTTGAAATTGTTTTCTCTCGCCTCAAAACTGTCACTGTTCACCAAGACACGCCGCCGAAATACGACGTTTAGTTTTGGCCGATTTTATATCTTTCTGCTATAATTAGCATACGTTCAAAATTTCCACAAGCAATGTTAGTAACTGTGTATTAGTACATGATCTTCAATGTTATTATACGTTGGGAAATAGTGAATTACACGCTTATAATTCTTATGCAGCATTCCATGTTCCAATTTTATCGCTCGGGACCACACCCGCACTTTTTAGTTTGAAATTTGCCAACGTTAATCACAGTATCTCAGCTGAATCACTAACCATGTCTGTTCTGAGAAAGGGGTATGCGGCAGCACTGTCGAGCGCGGGAAGCTCCCAATATAGCAAGCGCTGCAGCTGGGATTGGCCATTCGTCCCGCGTGCGAACAGGTAACATGCTTGACGTGTGCTCCGATACCTCTAGTTCAGCCCCAGGCAGGCGTGACGCTTTTGGTTTATACCTTCAGTAGTGCAATTTAGAAATGAATCGCATCACAGATCACGTCAGAACTGTATGCATGCTTGAAGGCTGGCGTCGCAAAGCATGGTGCGGACGGCTGATCAACACTAAAAATGTAATTGTGCTGTGCTGTAAAGAATTACCCTCGCTCGTTCAGAGCCTCTATAGATGACTTATACTTACGATTGCATGATGATATGATAACTTAGTGCTACATGCATGGCGCGACGCGACATGGCATATGCGGCGTGGCGTATCTAGCTTGAAGGTTTGTACTTTTCCGTCAGAAGCTTGATGCAACCCTATATGTATATTTATATACGATTTTGTTTCGTATATTTCGTGGGCGTTGAGATCAGACACGCTCTTCGCAGAGCACGATCGACGCCCGAAGTCAGCAAGCAAGAAGAGCAGCAGGAAGTGTCAAGGTTTGAGCAGAAGACAAGCCTGCAGCAACAGAAGAAGTGAAGACACGAAGAGCTCCAGGGACCCTAGAGAAGCACTCCTGCGACTCTAGAAGGGAAACCTCCCTCACCAAATCCCCGACTTCCCTCTGTCTCCCAACTAACCTTCACCCCGGAGGAAACCTAACGGTGTCGAGCCCACTGTCTTGGGCCATTGCGGCTGGGGCTGGGATCAGAGAGCGAAAGCTGGGTCCAGGGTGCAACGAATCCTAGTAGTTCTTCAGTCAGGAGGGACACCTATGGGAGGGACCGCACCCTTACGCACCATGGCGCCCGCCGCCAGAACCACACAAGGCACCTACCTAGTAGGTAAGTACACAGATACAGGACACAACATCACTCGGGAGTCTGATTTCAATATCGAGAGGACACACCGTCACATTCTTAATTCAACACACTTAAAAGTCCACATGCACACCATACACATCATAGTTCGAACACAGGGCAGCATGGGCACACAGACTACCAACTAAACACAGCCACCTTTAACAACCAGTGTTGCTTCTTCACGTTAGACCGCACTCTGAACACCAGCCGGGGCTGCCTTTACGACCAGAGCTGGGTAGCCTACCACTTGACAACATCGCCGCACTGTTCGTCGCAGCCCTCTTAGATGCCACAAGCGCAATCAGCCAGATTTAACGGGAGGCACATCCGAAACATAAACTCGTATTACTGACTTTCGCCTCACACCACCTGCCATCACACGTTCACATACACAACCCACCACCAGGCCCCTTCCCCCAGCTGACGGTGAAAGGACAGCACATCACTGGCACATGGAACACATCAAATCAGTCTCGCCGACAAAAAGAGGCCATCTGCACTAGACTTAAAACTGGCTGCACAAAACTAACACAGCCTCAATCATAAGGTGACCAATGCACAGCAACTCACTGCGACGCCTGCAACACCACGTTAAGCATAGGCCACATTATGCTAGACTGCAGTAGCTTTAGCTCTCAAAAACAACCACTTATGCATTCTGCTGAAGAGAGGGTATCACCCTATCGTTTCAATCGCCTCTCGGTAACAAATACACAGAGCTCCTTCAATTGCTATTTGAATATCTGTATGCTATAACACTAGCAAGTACACTGAAGGCACCACATCGTCACCACTCGCATCAACTCACAGTGCATGACCGCGAAACACTCGTAGGAAACACGTAAATAGCCATCCCCGCATGTCGTCGAACGTACATGAGCCGATTCGCTTCACAATTAGAAATAAATGGCTGCCTACCGGTGCCCTCGGAAGTAGATGAGCCGACTTGCTTTGGGAAAACATAAAAGCTAAATATAAAAATAAAATAGCAGAGCACACAACGACTAAAATAGCATAGCACAATACCCAGAGGAGCCTTCGGACGCAGATGAGCCGACTTGTCTTGCAACTTATAAAGTAAACGGCTAACCAGAGGTACAGTAGACGTGGAAGAGCCGAATTCCAAAACAAAGCGCTAATCCAACTGATAACCCTGCATGGCACGCTTAAAGTAACCCGCTACTAGCAACTAACATGCGACGACCGGCGTGATAGGCGATGTGGACAATTACCTCCTTGTCCGCACGGTAAAGATCCCACGGTACCGTTCGTTAAGAGTAAGCTAAAACCGACACTGTCAAAATCAACTTATCGCCACTCTCAAAACGCACCCACCCCCACTCAAGCTACAAAATATTTTGTGGAGGAGTAAAGGAAAATTAAAACAATTTAGAGATCCCAGAGGTGTCCCCAACCCAGCACCCGCCTTCAGCGCCTAAAATATCACACAAACTAAAACGTAAAATTCCCCTCGTGTAAATGCCTACTTGCCTGTGCCTTGATCCCGAACACCCGCTTTTATAGACAGACATGTAACGTACCCGCTTTAAAGGCGGCGCAGATGACCTTCATGATCCGGCACGTGTAAAAATAACTCTCTCCTCCCCCTGTTTCGTATTTATAGCAGAACTATGAACATAATAATGCTGGATAGGCCTCCCTAGGCAGACTAGCTCTCTCTTTCCACCATTCGACATGGTAAGATGGTGCTCTGTGAACTAACTAGTTCAAGCTTATATGTGTTATATGTGCTGCTATATGAAAACGATTTTCTCATCTGCCATCATGATAAAACTGACAATCATGTATCGCGTGCGGCAGGTCTACAAAAGTCCGCAACGACCTCGCACAACCTGAGTTCATCTCATGCCAAGAAACGCTTGTCACATGTGCAATCGCACACGAACGATTTTCAAACCAATTTTCTGGAGCTGATATATCTTCAAGAAATATGCGAACAATTTTGACTTCACCTCATCTGGAACGTCGCCGGTGACTTCGAGGTAGGTCTACCATGCTCGTTCCCAACGGAAATGTTAAACCGTTGAGGAATATTTCGTTGGTAAGTATCCTAGTGTACCTGTGCGGTTCAATAGCTTATTGTTGAGCGTGTGCTGCGTGTGTGGCGCGTGGGCCGTGGTTTACGGTTCATCGACTCGCGACTCGCGATTCCACGGACTCGCGACCAACTCCAGAATGTTCGCCCCGACAGGGCCAGTCGCGTCAGAGCAAGCAAGGAGAACACCGTGCATCGCCAGACCGTGCACAGTGAATATGGAGACCGTGAGATATCAGTGCATTGCTAGCAGACAGTGAGGCCTCAGCTTGCATCACCATATGGCACGTCGGTAGTATGGATCCGGACGCTCACACAGAAACACTCTCCCGCCTGACGGATTTACGGAAGAAGACACAGGATCCGCCAGGAGAGAGGAACGGCTTCTGGCGCTGGCTGAATCGGCCACCCAGACCAGACCACACAGCACGCTGACCGATTCAGATGCTGGACGCACCGATGCCGCCGGCGCTGACCCTGGTCCAGCCACCCCTGGCACGACACGGCTGAGTGCGAAAGCAACGCCTGTCTCCAGGCTGATGGAGGGTGCCAGCCTACGCGAGTTCGCCTCTTGACGGGACAAATTCGAGGGATATGCGATTCTCTCCGGTCTGTATGACCTCCCGCCGCTGCTGCCATGACATGATTCAATCGAGCTCGGGATTCTGCCACCTGACTTGCCCGCTGAGGTGGCGAGCGTCGCCGCCCGCGGAACGAAAAGGGAATCCGTGAATGACACCCGGCCACGCGTTGCCTCGGCGCGCGCAGTTACAGTCGCCGCCGCGTGGCGGCAGCACTGTCCGGCGAGTCAGGATGTCACCGCCGCCAGATGGCAGCACCTCTACGAGGACGCGAAAGGAGGCGCCGGTACGCGCCCCGCGCCGAAGAAAAATCAGCACTCGCCAGACGCTGGCACACAAGTCGGATGATCCAGTGACCTGCTCTGTTCGGGGGCCGCTCCCGACCTGGGACCCGGTTCTTGTGGGTCTTCCCGACAGCAACGAGCAGCTCACTTGGCGGAACCCTCTCCGACATCAGTCGTACGTGGAAAATCGTAGACGACGTGCTGGCGCACGACCGCTAGTGTGCAGAGCACCTACAACACATGGAGCGATGTGACGCAGCCGGCATCACGCTGCACCCCGGCAAGCTGGTGTTTGCCGAGCCGTCGGTTAGCTACTGTGGCTACGATGTGACCGCCGACGGCTACACAGTCGACCAGCGGAAGGTCAAGGCCATCACTGAGATCCCGCACCTGGCAATCTCACCGATCTGCGCAGTTTCATTCGACTAGTAAACCAACTGGGTGCCTTCTCGGCCGGCACTGCGCTGGCGGCCGAGCCGCTGCGCGACCTGCTGCGGCCCCAGAACATATGGGCATTGACCGATAATCACACTCAGACCTTTGAGGCAGTGAAAAGGACGCTCGTTTCACCCCCAGTGCTCGCGTACTTTGGTCCGCAACCACCCACCACCATGCAGACCGATGCCTCTCGGTTGCACGGCCTTGGGTACGCCCCTCTCCAGCTTCATGACGAACAGTGGCGACTGATGCAATGCGTCTTCCGATTCCTGTCGGCCACGGAATTACGATACGCCGCCATCGAGCTTGAGTTGCTCACTGCGATCTGGGCCACACGCAAGTGCCACCTGTTTTTGGTAGACCTCCGTCATTCGACGTGCTCACCGATCACCGCCCATTGGTGCCCATCCTCAACCAGAAATCTCTGCCGGAGATCGACAATCCCCGACTGCGGCGCCTCCGGATGAAGCTCCTGGCGTACAGCTTCTCGACAATTTGGCAGTCTGGCAAGCATCACCACATCCCAGATACTCTCTACAGAGCCCCCGTGGACGACCCCACACCAGACGACGATGAAGCCAAATATGAAGTAACTCATCAGCTGTGCAGTCTCGTCGTGCGCTCCGTGACTCAGCTGGATCCAGACGGAGCCCGGGTGTCTCCCATCGAGGATGCCACGCTGACCCGCGTCCGCGACGCCACCCGCGTCGACACCGAGTACGTGACCCGGTGCGAAGCCGTGACAAACGGCTTTCCTGATCGGAGGCGTTATCTGCCCGCTGCCCTGAGGCCATACTGGGGCGTGCGAGATCGCCTGGGCGTTGACGACGACATCCTGGTATGTGGTCCTCGTCTGGTCATCCCCAGAAGCCTCAGAGCAGAGACTGCAGCGCCTACATGACTCACACCAAGGCGTCGAGCGCACGCAGCGCCGCGCACTCCAGTCTGCATACTGGGTCGGCATCAACCACGATGCTGCCGACTCAGTTGCCTCCTGTCAGGCATACCGTGAGCGGCTGCCTCGCCAGCAACGAGCGCCACTGATGTCTGATGCCCGCGCCGAGCCGAGTCTTCGAGTCTGTGTCCACAGACTTCCTATGTGTCGCCACCGTGCTTTCGCACCTGAGTGGCGACGAGCCGCTGACGACTGTGACGCCAGCGCCGGCCCGCTCCGACCGGCGGCCCGGGCCACTATGACCGAGCGGCCATGCCACTGCCCAGCCTGCGCGTTGGGACCCACGCGTCCCTTCAGGATCCCTCGACCGGATTATGGGACCGGCGAGGAAATGTATTAAGTGTAGAACGATGGCGTGACCTCTTAGTGAAGCTCCCCAGTGGCCGCATATACTGGCGCAGCCGGCGCTCCTTACGCCCATTCCGCCCGCTCGTGTCCGAGTGCACACCGCCGTGTCCGTCCGCGCCGCCCAGTCAGGCCCCGCCGACCCGCCCACCGCGCACTGTTCGTTTTCTGGACGAGCTGACCGACCGACGGTCACCGCCCCCACAGCCACCGACCAGTCCGGTTCCCCGTCGCAGCAGCAGACGCTCTCACCGCCCCGCTCGCCTCCAAATCGACCCCAGCCGTTCCTCTTACGGGTAGCATTCACGCATTCGCCGGTACGATGTCCATGTTGTGACGCATTGTGCTGTAACCTGAGCTGTGGCGGCATATTGTTAGGAGGCGACACCCACAACCTATCGTCGTCATGGATTCGGAGTTGGTGTAGTAGTTGTTGGCGTATAGTCTGGAACCTAACTGTGAACTTGGAGGGGAGGTATTGTGCGTGTGTCGCATGTTGGGACAGCTGATGACTTCAACCGATTTGTTGTCCGTGTGGGCCCGTGCGTGGCTAACGAGGTTAGGAGTATGGGAGGGACGCCTAGTATCTCCTGCCGTTTGCCGCTTGTCGGTGCCTGTGCGCTTACCCTGGTGCCGTTGTCGCTACCTGAGCTGCCAGCCGTCGTCTTCGGGATGAACGGCTCGTCAGCCTGTGGCGAGAAAGGCATCAGCATCCACATGTTGAGGGTGTGCTTCGAATCGTTAGGTGAGGTGCTCCTGCATTTGACCAATTCAAGCATTACCCAATCCGATGTTCCTGATTCTTGGAAGCACTCCCTCGTCCATCCCATCTTCAAGTCCGGTGATCCCTGTAACTCTTCCAATTTCCGTCCTATTTTCATCGTCCCAGTCATTGTGAAAATTATAGAGCGTGCCGTCCACCAGCAACTCTACAATTACCCGACCGATAACCACCTCCTCTCCAAAACTCAGCACGGCTTCCGTCTTCGTCACTCGACGGAAACCGCTCTGACCTCCATATCTGACCAGATCCTATCCACATGTGACCATGGAGAGGTGTCCCTTCTCTGCCTGCTGGATTTGAGCAAGTGCTTTGATGTGATAGATCACTCAAAACTCTTATCAAAATTAAGTATCCACAGCATCGATACTTCCTGGTTTTCAGCTTATCTTCAGAACCACACCCAGAGTGTCAGCCTTACCGACAGTCTGGGTGTCATCCACAAATTTTCCCTGTTGCCCAACAGCATCGGTGTTTTCCAAGGATCATCACTAGGACCTCTTCTCTACTGTATCTTCGCCAACGACCTCAGCCTGTTCGCAAAAGGTGCTGTGGTTGTTCAATCCGCCGACGACACCCAAATTTTAGTCAGTGGTAAGCAATCTGAGATTCAAAATGTTGTTATCCATATGGAAACAGTTCTGGCCTCCCTCTACATTGCTTATTGTTTATTGTCCACAATCTCCAACGGCATATTGTGCCCTTTATAGGAGAAGTCAGTAGCTAAAAACGGGACATCTGGTTTCGAGCAAATGGACTGAAAATTAGCGTAACTAAGACACAGCTGATGATGTTGGGAAGCCACAAAATTTGCGTGCCTTACCGGATGTCACAGTGCAATTTCGCGATCACGATCTACCCACCATCTGTGGGTCGCAAAATGCAAAATGCAAAATGAACGCAAAAATCTCGGTCTTATTTTCGCAAAATGACCTTAATAGTCCATACGCCCTTAAGCCCAAATAATCAAATCAAATCGATCTTATTTTCGATCGCTCGCTCAGCTGGGACTCGCACGTCTCAGAATTTCCTCAACGTTATTTTGGAGTTCTGGGTGGTCTGTCGCATCTGAGGGGGTACCTTCCACCTGCCGTCATCTCCGCGCCGGTCAATGCTCTGGTCTTCTCGCAGATCCGTTACTGTATTTCTGTGTATGGTAACGGAGCCAAAAAGAACCTAGCTCGAAGTAAAAAAAAAATTGTCAACTACTCGGCAAAGATGATTTTCGGCCGCAAAAAGTTTGACCACGTTTCGGATCTGCTGAGGAAGCTGGGCTGGCTCAGCGCGGAGAACCGGGCCAGTTACCGCACCCTTCTCCCCACACACAAGGTGCGTCTTCATGGTGAGCCAGAGTCACTGGCTCACGATCTCACCACCATGGCGGAGATTCGTGACCGGACCCCTGTCAAGACCACAACTTGCGTGTCCCCCGGTCCCGCACCGAGATGGGGAATAGACGTTTTAGTTCCAGAGCGCCACACATGTACAACTCACTGCCACCTGAGCTGACGCGACTTCCCGTGTCGATCTTTGGTCGCCGCCTACGGGAGTATCTACTTGACGCGCCGCCCGTGCAGGACTGATTGACTGCGCGACTTGTTGTATTTTATTTATTTCTATTTTTATTCTGTGATTTTGACCCTCTTTTTACCTTTTGTGCTGTGTTGTTTTATCTATTTGACGCGATGTCATAATAGCCACGAATCCGTTGTGGATAACCTCAATGAAGTATGTGTCTGTGCGGAGCGCGGGCCGTGGTTTATAGTCATGGCACCACGGGCGCGCGACCCACTCCCGACTGTTCGCCCCGACAGGGCCGGTCGTGTCGGAACAAGACTAATGAACAGCGTGCATTGTCAGACCGTGTACAGTGAATACAGAGACCGTGACATATCAGTGCATTGCTAGCAGACTGCGAGACAACAACATGTACCACCATGCTTAACATTTCATTAGACAGCGTCAGGCACATCATTATGCAAAAAGCATGACATATATATGCACGTCTCGTTCCGTGTTCTATTTCACTTTCGTGGCCCCACCTGTGCTCCTAACAGGGTGCTCAAGCATGGTTTTCCTTTTCAAAACGCTCCACCCTGATATTAAGCAGTAGTCGCAATCCCGTACGAATGCTTTCCTGGTTAACAAGGCTAATATGCTAAGATGCCATGACACTAACTGTGATAGATTGCCACAGAAAAGCATAATTGTTCGACGTTCCCTGCTGCGGCGTGGAGTTCGCGTGCAGGTGACTTTCTGAAGCTGTGAGACAACTGTGAACATATCAAGCGACATCCGCCTCGCTGGGCTGAACCCACCCTGCAAACCATGCCCGAGTACCCCTTTATTGGTGAAGTTCGACACCAGCCAATCAATGGTTGTGACGTTAACCAACGCCTGACGCGCGGCTATCGCCGTCTCGTGGTGCTGCAGTGGCCCGGTGACGTGCTCCGGTACGCTCTGAAGACTGAAGCTGCCGACATTGGAGCTAATGATGGCCGTTGTGTCTCGTCTCCAAGCTCCCGATATGACCCGCCACCCCAGAGCCACTATATTGGCTGAGACATGAACGGCATTGGTAGACGCACTTGTTGCCGGCTTCACACCGATCCGGGCTGTGCCTATCCTCCAGGCTTTGCGTATGACTGTGGTTAGCCTTGTCGGCTCGTGCCAATTGGCGGTGCTGATATCAACTAGCGAGCCAATAGCTAGAAGGTCGTCATGCCGTGTGAGTTGTACACGTTTGGGTTCCATTGCAGGCAATGTACAATAATGCTGATGGAACTAGGCGTTTGACAACGAAACATGAGCTGCAGCGCTGTAGCTCAAACACGTGGAATCGATAGTTTATAACAGAGTGCCTATTTTTCGTTTCGTATTTACTTTTCGATGTATCCATCCAAGACCTATCGACTATGGCGTACAAAATGGCGTATATAGTGTGGCATACAAAATGGCGTATATAGTGTAGCGTACAAAATGGCGTATATAGTGTGGCGTACAAAATGGCGTATATAGTGTAGCGTACAAAATGGCGTATATAGTGTAGCGTACAAAATGTCTAGTCATGGATGTGACAGCGACTACTTCGGGGAAGCAGGCAGGTGCCTAGCCGCAGGAGTGAGGAAACATCGTGGGAGTTTTAGACCGCAGTCCCGCCCTCGCTTGTAGTGAACTTGGTTACTGCGTATCACCTCCCACGGCTGGGGGAGGGCTGCCGCTCGCCGTGAGACTCAGCGACAAGTGTAGCATAGTCAGCAATCAGCAGTAATTTTCACGCATGAGAATATTAATATTAATGGCTGTGTCGATAGTTTTAGGAATGCAAATGCTGTGGGCCTGGCTCATGGATGTGAGCGGCCATGAATTCAAACCGGACTAAACTCATAGTGACCTACTCATTGGAATTATACAAGCATTGTTTAAAAAGTGTTGTTTTCTGCAGCGATTAACCATCGGGCATGGTACTTTATAAAGATTAGGATTCTGATGAAGTGCCGTGCCCGACAGCTGAGTTGCTGCAATATATTATTTTTGGACCATATGCTTGCAACTTTAAGGAGATGATCATGTCAAATCTCACAGTGATATACCATCATGCTCCTTGCAGCCACACTGAAACACATACAACGGATATTAAGTTCAGCAGCACGAATGGCTTATGCAACTCAGAATCCAGATCAGATCAAATTTTGTATTTGTGAATGGTTCAAAATGCCTTCACACATGGAGAATGGTTCTGTGTTCTTAACTAACCAAAGGTGTAATATCTGTGCAGATAAAGCCATCATGCGCCTCGACCATGCATGGTGACATTTATAAAACAGCAAATGTGCTGTTCAACCGCTCAATATTTGTGTGTTATTATTGTTTAAAACCTGAGATGGGCAGGAGAGCGGAAATGTCGTCAAAATGCAATCATGCTCACATTTCAGGAGACACAACATATAGTAATGCAGATACGTACAGCTTAGTACAGAGTACAACTTGGAGACAATCCGAGCAATTTGGAAAGCCAGGTTTGAACCTCCACATAATGGCTAAATCCCTGTGGAGTTTAGCATGAAACCCTACGGGGCAGGGGCGGTCTGCGCATTAAGGCAGTGAAGTCAGTGCCTCATCTGAGTAGAGCTGAAAGATACATTTTCATTTCGTTTTCATACAAAACGATTCTCTTATCCACTGTAATTTCAGAACAATAGACTCTTGACACAACGAATTTATGGTTGGCTCATAACTATCGGGACAATTTAAGTTCAGATTACATTTTCAATTTCAAACTACTTTATCACTAATATAAAATACGGATGAACGAAGATATCGATATCGCTTCTGTCAGATATCGCCATATATTGCGCTTTCATTTCATATAAGCCCAGGGCATACGGCCTTCGCTAGATACACGAAAACATTTATCTGGAGTGCAATGGACCGTCAGAGGAATGTGCAATGTTAGCGAACTTTCGGGCTGCATGGGGACATGTTGAACACAAAACGTTTCCTGAAATTAAAGAAACGTGCGACATTGTGGGGTAGGAATAAGTTACCAAGATATGTACAGTAAGTGAAAAATGCTGGAACCCAAAGTTGAACTCAAAGTGCTCCGGACCGGTTGGCTCTAAGATTGATCGATCGATTATAATCGATCAATATACAAAAAATTATTTGGGCTTAAGGGCGCGCCGACTGTACGTTCAGTGGGCGCCCGACTGGCTCCAAGACAGGGCTTCGATCTCGTCCTTAGCCGCCTCTGTAATTGCCATCCACGAGCTGATTCTGGAGGGCCATCTCAGCCATCTCCACAAACCAACACCCTGCTTTGGAGCAAGATTTGTCTGTGGTCGCAATGTATGCAAATCTACATACATTTGATGCCAAATCAAAGAATTAGAAACTTGTGAACAAAATTGAAAACAAATCTTAGAATTAGTTTCGTTCGTCCCAAAATGGCAATAAAAGTGTATATATATACACACATATATATATATATACATATATATATATATATATATATATATATATATATATATATATATATATATATATATATATATATATATATATATATATGTATATATATATATATATATATATATATATATATATATATATATATATATATATATATGTATTGCATCTACGTATATGTATATCAAGACATCACGTACGGTGTCCTTGCTGTCCTACTTGATCGCGGTCACAGCTGTGACCACCGCGTCTGCCCCTCAAACCCCCGGGTCGCCCTGGGCTGCGCATCGCTCTCGGGCACAGCCGGGCAGAGGCGCGTTTAACCCCCTCCCCGCCTCTCGCGCGCGCGCAAGCACACACACGCACACACACATCCCCCTCACACACACACACACACCTCCCCCTCACACACCCATAGTCGCGGAGGCGGTAGCGGCCCGGCGGTCGCAGGCCAGCCTGTCTTTGCCGGCGGCCTGAACACCGTACGACATTCGTTACACTAGGTTTGCGGTGCCGCGGTACCCCTCCCCCTAGCAAATATCCGCAGAGAGCACCTTTCACTCGAAAAGTACATATCGCAGATACCATTCCGCATGCATTTCGAATACAAGAGCAGATTGTAAGGGGCCATTACATATACCTGTCTTGGTATGGTCTCGCTCTTTGTGGTCTTTGTAAGCTCTGTTGGAAAAAAGTACTGCGTGCAGTGGAGTTCTGGGGCAACAACGGAGCCGTTCAGTCAAAGCCTATCATGCAGAACGAAAGTAGCGAATTTGAAGGGTCTCGTGTAGAAGCTGACTGTGGCACGAGCGTGGTCTGTGTGTAGATTGCCTTGTTACAATGCGGACAAAGACTTAACCTTGGCAGTGGCGGATCCAGCCGTCAAGCTTGGGGGTCAAATAGCACAAGATGGCCTAAAATGCATAACACATTTTCCTTCCATTTTGAAAACTGAGCAGACTTGGAATGCGTGGGCCATAAAGAAACTGCGCTAAATAGGCTTATGCTTTCCATACAATTGTTTGGTTTTCGAGACAACAAAAATATTCGCACCGGTTTGGTCAATTTCATGAGGAGAGACATTCTCGGTATGCCAACGTTAGAATAATGATTTCTCGTTAGGCATGAGGTGTCGAAACGAGACAGCAGGATGTCGAAATCACCATGGAATTAGTGCTATTCAAAAGATTTGCTAGGTACTTTAAAACCAGTTTTGAAACAATTGCGTACATATGACTGCACTCGTTTTATGTGCTTCGATAGATACCTAGGTTGGTGATAACGATCCACCGATAACGATGCAAATACCTACGATATAAGCTGGTAATGCATAACATAGTATATCGTAGGCAATCCATATGCCTGGTATTGCGCTACGGAATGTTCGTTATCACGATCCCGAATCTATTATGGTGAGGATAAGCATGACAGTTACAAACGGAATATTGCTGCAGCCAGGGCATAGAGACTTCACAAGCACTCACCAAGGGGCACGATGTCGATACTTCTTTGGGAAGGATGTCGATTCATTGCTCATTTAGTGGCATATTACATCGTATTTCACCAATAATTTATCACTGCGGCATGCGCACTTGGATCCGCTAGTACCGGCAGCCGCACCCCCCTCCCCCGTGGTGTGGGCGGTGACATACATGCCGAAGCACACGAGGCGCCGATGGATGTGAATCGCTTTGAACGGCCATTACGCGGCGAATTATTCGACCGTCTTTCACGCGAGCGATATCGGCGGAGCACTTCCATTGGCGAATAACGATACCGGCAGCACGCACCATTCGCGATTTTATTGACATTGTAGACATTTCATCGGCGCCACGATCGCCACTTGTGCGGGCCGCCGGGCGGCAAGCTCACCTCTTACCACACCGTGCACGGCCGCAACGGCCTGTGCGTGTGCATAAGCACCGCAGTCGGCGTTTCGCGGCGTCGGCTATCGGCCCGCAGTGCCGCCACGCGTGCTGCAGTTCTGATCGGCGCCGGGGCGACGACCGCGGCCGGCGCCTACCGCCACTCGTGGCGGCAGCCATCACACACCGCTGCAGTTCTGATCGGCGCCGGGGCGACGACCGCGGCCGGCGCCTACCGCCACTTCTGGCGGCTGCCATCACACACCGGTGCAGCTCTGATCGGCGCCGGGGCACGCCGGCCGCGCCTACCGCCACCTGGCGGCTGCCATCACACCGGTGCAGCTCTGATCGGCGCCTACCGCCACTTCTGGCGGCTGCCATCACACACCGCTGCAGCTCTGATCGCCCGCCGGGCCGGCGCCTACCGCCACTTCTGGCGGCTCCCACCCCTGCAGTTCTGATCGGCGCCGGGGCGACGACCGTGGCCGGCGCCTACCGCCACTTCTGGCGGCTGCCATCACACACCGCTGCAGCTCTGATCGGCGCCTACCGCCACTCGTGGCAGCAGCCATCACACACCGGTGCAGCTCTGATCGACGCTGGGGCGACGACCGTGGCCGGCGCCTACCGCCACTTCTGGCGGCTGCCATCACACACCGCTGCAGTTCTGATCGGCGCCGGGGCGACGACCGCGGCCGGCGCCTACCGCCACTTCTGGCGGCTGCCATCACACACCGCTGCAGCTCTGATCGGCGCCTACCGCCACTCCTGGCGGCTGCCACCTCACACCATCGCGGCGTGCGGCCACCACCACCTCGGATGGCTAGGCTCGTGCAGCATCGTTCCCGCATATTGAGGCGCAACGGCGGAGGCCGCCCAGGGAAGCGGCGGTCGGCGGCGGGCGCGCCGTCAGGCGGGGTGTTGGGCAGGCTGTGAGGAAGGGTGTGAGGGATAACTGTCTGGTGTGCGAACAAGATTAGCCAGGCAGCACAGCGGCCTGGCTGTTGAAGTCCGTGCCCCAGGTAGCAAGTATTACGAAGCTGCGTAATGCGATACGCAACGCTGCCAGTTTATTACATAATGAATTGAGAAACCATAAATATATCCATTATGTCGAAAAACAAATTTACTATATATGAACCATGTATGTCATTTTACCTCAGGTTCGTTGTGAAATCAACACTGAAATATGAGAAGGAGAAAGTGACCGCAGCAAAGACCTTACGAATGTTTTTCGATGCTGTAGTGAGACAAAAAGGCAAAGCAAATGATATTTCCATCAAATAGCATGCCGCTGCAGCCGCCAGCACCGCAGTGCCCGTGGATGCGATAGTTGTCCTTTTGGTCGAGCAATGAACGGCGGAAATTTGAGCACTACTATCGCCACCAACCCGACATACGATAATATGAGACTACAAATATGAGCCAAAGAGACTACAAATATGAGCCGTTGCGTAGGCTGTTGGGCCACTCGAACATCGTTGGCAAGAGGGACAACATCGTTCTTTGTTGCGATTCTCATAGATGATTGAATAACCTTGGAGAAACACAATGAGCTGCATGGCATGGACTGAATAAATGAATGAACGCAGCACGTTGTCGGATCATACTCCATAAGACGAAGCTTGGAGTCCTGGACGGGAAAAAAATCCAAGTCCACAAACGATTACACGGTGTACCTTTGGTATAATGTGTCTGTGAAAAACGGCAGTCGCTTTCACCATTCACGAAGACATAGTACTTCAGCATGGATTGCTTCCAGAAAGCCGAGATGCCTAGTGCGAGCGGACTTCCATTTGCACCCACGTCTTTTGTGGAGAAAAGGCTTCAGCAAGGTAGCGGGAAGGGAGAGGTAGTGGTATTCATGGGTCAATTGGCCCTGTCAATGGTGGAAGTTATATTTGATATATTACAGCCAGAACTCCCCATTGGATTATGGTCAGTTGTGTTACTTTATCCCTCCTCATGTCACCTTTAATCCCCAGCCTTCAGCCTCCCACCCACACATACACGTACCCAAAAGTCCTGACTACGCCACTAGAAGGATGAACAAAAACTATGTGAAAGTCAATCAACAGGAAGAATATGCCAATGACGTAGTTGTGAGCGAATAAGCGCACGACATTTTAATGGAGTTAACGCAAAACACGGCCATTTAGTGGATAGGAACACCCTTTCAGTGCATCGATATCATGACTTCCCGTTGCAAAAGGGGATTAAAAAGTGCATGCCATAAGGAAGCCATGGTGGCGTGTTTATCACAGCTCTAAAAATAACACGGATAACACGTCTGGAATTCCAGCCCCATACAGCACCGATGCAACACTTGAGACTTCGTGCACAACCACGGTAGCTTCACGTAGAGTACAAATTCGCGACACGACAGTAAACGTCGCGCAGCACACCGCCGTCGGCGGCGAGCCAATAAGCATGCACACACATTCAGCAGCGCCAGCGCCGGTGGGACGCGCGAGGCGCAGCGCCAGCGCCGGTGGGACGCGCGAGGCGCAGCGCCAGCGCCGGTGGGACGCGCGAGGCGCAGCGCCAGCGCCGGTGAGACGCGCGAGGCGCAGCGACCACGACGCAGCGGCGCCCGCTGACTAGGCGAGCTCCGCGGCAGCGTTCAACAGCGGCACCACGTCGGCGGACCAGCACCACGTCGGCGGGCGACAGCGGCCGTCTACACGGACACCTCGTCGCCGACCAGCACCACGTCCGCGGACGACAGCGGCGGCCGCGAGCGCACGCCCACCGGAATCTGGCGACGCACGCAGTTGTTGGGCTCGAAAACGCTGCGCGCGCTGTGGAACTTCCGCTCGAAGTCGACCGCCATGCGCGCCGGGCTGGACTTCGACCGGGCCGGGCTGGGGGTGAGCTGAGGACTGGAGCGCGCCCGGGGCGGACTGGGGGTGAGCTGAGGACTGGAGCGCGCCCGGGGCGGACTGGGGGTAAGCTGAGGACTGGAGGGTGCCCGGGTCGGGCTGGGGGCAAGCTGAGGACTGGAGGTCGCATGGGACGGGCTGGCGGTTTCCCCGGGCGGGCTGGAGGCTGCCTCGGGCGGGCTGGAGGTCCCCCGGGACGGAGTCGACTGACATTCCAGTGGCGGCGAGCTGGCGGACGCACGCTCGGGGGACGCCGACCGACGAGGTTCGTCGCACCTCTCCGAGGTCACCTCTGCCGGCCGGGCGTGCACCAACTCCACGCCGAGCCGACCCGGTCCCTCCTCGGGCGCCACTGTCCTCTGCAGCCGGGCGTGGAGCGCCTGCTGCTGGTGGTCCGGCTGCGCCTCCTGCTGGGTCCCCTCGTCGTCGGCGTCGTCGTGGTCGCGGCGACGACGAGGGGGCGCCGGCTCGGTGGAGCTCGGGCACGCCGTCGGCTCCTGCACCGGCGGAGACTCCTCGGCCAGTCGCCACACGTCGTAACATCCCGAGTCGCGAATCAGCTCCGACAGAAGCGGCTGGGTCATGTCGTAGAGTGGGCTGGCGCCGGTCTCGTCTGGGGGAAAAAGGGCGGGGTCAGTGAGGCGTTGCAGGGTGGACTAGGATCGGTCTTGTCTGGGGGGTGTGCAAGAGAGCGGGGTCATGGGATCGCAGGGTGGACTAGGATCGGCCTCATCTGGGGCACAGGAGAGCGGGGTCAGTGTGGGATTGCAGGGTGGACTAGGATCGGTCTTGTCTGGGGGGGTGCAAGAGAGCGGGGTCATGGGATCGCAGGGTGGACTAGGATCGGCTTGGTCTGGGGCGCAGGAGAGCGGGGTCAGTGTGGGATCGCAGGGTGGACTAGGATCGGCCTCATCTGGGGCACAGGAGAGCGGGGTCAGCGTAGGATCGCATGGTGGACTAGGATCGGCCTCATCTGGGGCACAGGAGAGCGGGGTCAGTGTGGGATTGCAGGATGAGCTGCGGTCGTCGTCTGCGGGACAAATGGACGTGGGTCAGTGTGTGGTAGCTGTCGTCTGTGAAACAGAGGGAAATGCTTGGCATGCGCCACCGTTGACTGCGAAACAGAGGGCGTTGTTGAGAATGGAGAGGGTTCGAGATATGCCAATGATGTCCGTGGAACAGAATAGAGACAATGTGTCGGTGTCGTCCGTGAAACAGAGGGGAGGTTGAGTGTGGGTCATTGTTGGCTGTGCAGCTGGCAGTTGCATGCTGTCAGCTTGCGCCCATTGGCATGTATGTTATACCCACTGGCCGCCGGTGCCTGCCGAGTTCCATTTATTTCACCTTGACGTAGCGGTAGAAGTCCACAGCAAAATAGGAGTACGTGGGTGGGACAAGAACAACTAAAATTGCTTGCTGCGAGGCCTGCCAGAATATTGACTTCCGAAGATGAAGATGCGACGTGATTGGCAAATGCATTTCCAAACACGAACAAAATTCAAACTGTCCAATTTCTGAATCATAACTCATTGCTACAAGTAAAGAAGTCTGGGGAGTTCAACGGGACAATTGAACTTGTTTCACATCTTTGAGGGCTTGTCGACGTTTTGCTTCATAAAGATCTGCCTCAGTGATGGCCCTGCATAGCGAACTGGAGACCATCGCGCGCTACTGGCGCACTTAACGACTGGATGTGGCCACAATCTGATGATGTGCGCAGTCAGATTGTTTGACCTCGGAGCAATGGACTGGCCTTCGATGCGATGAGTTGAGAGCAATGCGGAAAACCCAGTCACGCACGTTCCCATGTCTAGTCAGCGTCAGAGCCGTACATGAACGAACAATAACTATTATGGTCCGAGGACCACAATGACCACCATGTAACTCATGCTATGCCAGTACACAAAAGAAACAGTCATAATAATTCACGGATTTCGGAATGACGATAATTCTGCTCTTGCCTACATACAACTATGTGCTGTGCATCGTTTGCATCGCTAATGCCAGGCGAGGGACGGGACGAACATCCAGCAAGCCAAGCTCGGCCCGCCAGCAACTGTCAGAAGAGGCAGCACGACTCCAATCCTGTCGAACGAGGCGACAACCGTTGGACGTCATCAGCCGCCCTGGGCCAAGGCCCGCGCGCCTCGCCAGTGCCGTTCGAAAACCGCCGACACATTGACCCTCAGGCCAGACGGCCGCACGTCTGCGGTCGCTGTGAACGCCCAGCCCGCAGACAGAGGGACGCGCCCGCCGCACGGGCCGGGGGCCGTCTGTCTGCGGCCGACTGCCGCCGGCCACATACCTGGGCCGTGGGTGAGAACCTGGGCGGCGCCCAGCAGGCTGGAGCGGTGGCTGGGGTCGACGATGCCGAGGTCGGACAGCTGGTCCGCCTCCAGCGAGTGGAAGTCCTCCACGCGGTCGAAGCCGTGCAGACTGAAGATGGACGCGTACTCCTGCGACACAGACACTCGGATTGTCAGCAGACGGCCGGGACACAACGGATATAGACTGAAGACGGACGCGTACTCCTGCGACACAGACGCTCGGATTGTCAGCAGGCGGCCGGCACACAACGGATACAGACTGGAGATGGACGCGTACTCCTGCGACATAGACGCTCGGATTGTCAGCAGGCGGCCGGCACACAACGGATATAGACTGGAGATGGACGCGCACTCCTGCGACACAGATGCTCGGATTGTCAGTAGGCGGCCGGCAGACGCCGGGTCGGCAGCGGACGCCGGCAGTCCATGTCGCACCGCAGACGTGGCACAAAATATCTGCAGACGATGGAGATGGCGGCATAAGTTATGTGTTGTGTTGTCGCACCGCAGACGTGGCACAAAATATCTGCAGACGATGGAGATGGCGGCATAAGTTATGTGTTGTGTTGTCGCACCGCAGACGTGGCACAAAATATCTGCAGACGATGGAGATGGCGGCATAAGTTATGTGTTGTGTTGTCGCACTGCAGACGTGGCACAAAATATCTGCAGACGATGGAAATGGCGGCATAAGTTATGTGTTGTGTTGTCGCACCGCAGACGTGGCACAAAATATCTGCAGACGATGGAGATGGCGGCATAAGTTATGTGTTGTGTTGTCGCACCGCAGACGTGGCACGAAATCTCTGAAGACGATGGAGATGGCGGCATAAGTTATTTGTTGTGTTGTCGCACCGCAGTTTTCACTCCTGAAATGGTTCCACTTCGCTAAAGGGTAAGGTGGGAAGATGGGCCACCGTTTCAATGTTAATTGTAAATGCACACACAAGCCCGATTATAGACGGTACGGAAAATATTATCGAAAAGAGCGGCTCCGCGTATTTGCCAAACTCTTGGCTCCGAAACGGTGGCGAAATGTGGAAAAGCCAATGCCATTTCGTCATTTGCCATTTCGTCCCATGGGGCTGCTGGTTAAAACCACGTAAAGTGGGGCTACCAAGTACCCCTGATTCTCACGTCAGCCCATGAGCGCAATAATTACAAGGAAACTAACACCGCATCTGAATTGAAGCCTTCTTAGGATGAAAGGTGATGCGAATTCTCTAGCCTGTCCTATGAACATACACATCTAGACCGGCTGACCGTCCCAAGCACTGGTAAGCATGGCTTCCAAGTACCACAGGCACATGCTGACTTGGATTGCGAAAGGGCTTCTCCACAGACAGGCTTGAACGACATAGCGGTGAAAAGTGCACCTCCCCGCACCTCGCCTCCCATGCTTGTTAGCACCCTGTTATTGCACGTAATAGCTTAATGGGCACATTTGTGAGTAATGATGAGTAATTGAAAAGAGTGGAAATGTGGTTGGGGACCAACTAACGGTTGGACGTTTGCCACTAAGAAGGTGACATGCGCACTACAGCTACTGTTCCACGGAGAAGAAAGTCACCTGCGTGGTATACTCGCACACGGAGTGAAATGGAAGCAAATCAATGTGAATGACATACTTCAGTGGGTATTATACACCGACGCGGACCCAGTTCCTTGCGAAAGTGAAAGGTACGTGCAACACGAAAGTGACCTTATGAACAGGTATGTTCATAAGGTCACGACGATGTTTGGTAGCTACTTGACTCTCGCAATACTTTTCTACCCAACGCAGTGAGGGGGGTGGATTAAAGCTAACTGGATCCCTTTACCGACTTCTGTTCCGATTAGATCCGGTTTGTTAGATAAACAACATCATATATCACTTTGAAATTCAGCTCGAACTTTTATGATGCATTCAAGACGAATTATAGGCGCTGAATTATATTCTCATTCGAGAATACTTCCGTCACAAGAAAACAGGGCGACTCTTCGATACACCCAGCATTCCAATATTCCATCTTGTTCAGAAAAATCAATTATTATAAGTGAAAGCGTAGGCACACAAAGTGGAAGGTTCCGTAGAGGCAGAGTGAATCAGAATTCGTCCAAGGGAAATGCATGTGAGGCTATGGGTAGCCATTGGTAAGTGTTCATAGTGAAAGCTTGCATTTTAAAACCGTAAAACTAAAATTTGAATAACATTTCCAGTTTCGTGACTTCATTCCAGTGAACTAATTCTTATCTGTGCCAGTGAAAAGCGGGTAAGAGCCCCGATGGGTCATCAGAAGTCTGCGGCTCCGCAAGATTACTTCTCCTGTAAAGGGCACAATATGCTGTTGGAGATTGTGGACAATAAACAAGATTAATACTATCGATCTGACTGGAGTTGATTGGCAGCATAGACGACCAGTAATGTTATATTTAGTAGAAGGAGTAAACATAACTGTTTTTGCTATGTGCTACCTCTGCAGCACGGTCGTCCGGCTGGCATCATGGCATTAACGATTGAAAATATGTGTTTCTCACTGCGAACTTTCCGCTCGCCGGTTGATAAGGACCCAAGGTTGGCTATGAACATGCTCACCTCGAACTAAGATGCATCCGGATGAGGTCATACTATTAAATGACGTTGCGTTTTGCATTCCTGGTTGTTCGAAAAACAGTTTAGCCATGTTCTATGTACCTTTTCTATTATTTTAAAAAGTTGCATGCACACCCTTCCGCACCCACACACTCGCCGATATATATATATATATATATATATATATATATATATATATATATATATATATATATATATATATATATACGTGGAAGCTGATTTCATCTATTCCCGCTCCTCGAGCAGCTGTAACGTTTCACCATCACGCTACGCATGATATCACAGTTTAATCGGAACGGTGTCACGACACAGCCGGTGCCCTTCGTTCCACTACGTCACGACATTACACCCGCGCAAATTGCCCGCCACGGGCCCATAACGGGCGGGTAATGCCAGACGGCAGGCCTGCGCAGGCACCGTTGGCGGTCGCTTTCCCTCGCCCCGAGCCACCGGCCGATGGCGAAGACACTGCACGTGCAACCGGGTCGATCGACGCGCGCGATCGTTCCGCCCGGGGCTGACCGCAGCTAGTAGGCGCGCGACCTTGCCGCCGCCGCCGGTGTGTGAGTATGCACGACCCGCGGCAGACACATCGGCCGCCAGCCTGCGGCACGCGCCTGCGCGCACCCGTCTTAATTACCGGCGCGCCGACCCTTGGCCCGCCAACGGCCCCCCACCTGGGAGCGCTGGGCAGCTCATGGACGCGCTATATAACCGGCCGGCCGAGCCGCAGACGCCACTCCGGTCTGCACGTGCATCACCTCCCGCCGGCCAGCCATGAAGTGTGTGGTGTGCGTGTCGCTGCTGGTGGCGGTCGTGGCGGCCGCGCCGGCGCCGCAGAGCCACTCGTACGGCGCGCCGACTCTGTCCGCCGCCGAGCACGCGGCGGTGCGCGACGCGCTGGACCGCGGCTACGGCGACGTCGTCGGTCGGCTCGACGACAGGACGCGCTTCGGCGGCCCGCTCGGGTTCGGCGGCGGCGGCCGGTTCGACGGCGACTTCGGCGGCCCGCTCGCCGGACGAGCCGACAGGTTCGGCGGACGAGGCGATAGGTTCGGCGGACGAGGCGATAGGTTCGGCGGCCCGCTCGCCGGACGAGCCGAAAGGTTCGGCGGACTGCGCGACGCGCCGCGCTTCAACCGCTTCATCAACCAGGGAAACCCGCCCCAGCTGCGGCCCGACGGGCTCGTCGACGGCCCCAGCGCGCCGTACGCGTTCAGCTACGCGGTGAACGAGCCCGACTACGGCAACGACTACGGCCACGCCGAGGAGAGCGACGGCGTGGTGACGCGCGGCGAGTACCACGTGCTGCTACCGGACGGCCGCACGCAGACCGTCACCTACACGGTGGAGGGCGACAGCGGCTTCCAGGCCACCGTCACGTACGAGGGCGAGCCGCAGTTCCCGACGGCGCGCGACGGCCGCCGGCCGTTCCGGCCGGCCGGCCCGGCCGGCACTGTCGGGGCGCGTCCGTTCGGGCCGGGAGGCAGGAGGACCGCCCTGGGCGCCGGCTTCGACGGTTTCCGTGTCGGCGGCGACGCTGTCAGAGGCCCGGCGACGCCCAGCACCGGCTACGGCCTCTAGCCGCCTCTGCGGGTGGTGGTGCCGAGCGACGAGCCCGGCACTGCCGCCGCGACCGGCGGACCGAACCGTCACCCGCCCGAGGCGACACAGAACAGCCTGGCAGTGGTACTGCTCACGACAAGTGAACACTATTGACTGTCGCTGTTACCAGTCCTGCGGCCATGAAGCGAATTTTTATTGGTAGATGATGTACGTTTGTACCATCATCATGATGACGATGATATACGTTTGTAGATAATATACGCCAAGGATCGTTTGTGATCTTTGTTTCATGTACCAAGCGCTGCGGCATACAAGGGTGCTCGGAACATCAAGACTGGGCCTGTTGACTTATCAACTAGGCAGCGGACTCGCCTCCACTCGGCGTATTTTGAGCAGGATTTCGTTCTCTGAGTAATTTGCACCACGTTGAATATCACATGAAATATTTGCATGTCATACTACTATATTAACGATTCAAAACTGAGCATTCTTGAAGCTTCACATCACGTCTTCCGCAAGCCATATTCCATTGTCAAATTGTCTGATATCAATAAACCTGTTGCCATGCTGTCTTTCTTGAGTCATCTTTGCCGAGTAATGTTGCCGCATGTATTGACATAGTTAGTTGTACGGAGTGCGAGTTGGCATGAATTTCAACATCTGGTTTTCTTCTAAATTCGTTGCTATGTATTTACATTATTAATGCATAACGAAATAAGCCAAACTAAAATCAAGGATTGCTTATTGAAGACAAAGGAACGAGTCAGTCAGGCCAATCATATATGTTGTACGCTATCATGAAGCTTAAAAACTGAGGAATACCATAGTGTGGATTCCTGAATCTGTTGGTGGCATGGTACGGTATAAAGAGTTGTGCCTGACCCCCTGAAAATTCTGCTGGGGACGTTAAAAGGTGGGGCCGGGCCATTTGGAAATCACGTTGAGGGCCCGAGAAGCCTCGCCGGGGCCCACGAAAATGGCGCTATTGGCACGAAAAAGGTCAGGTCGGAACCCCTGAAAAATCACGTTAGGGCCTCAAACATTCGAACCTGTGTACCTGAAAATCACGTTGGGGGCCAAAAATGACATGCCGAAGTCCTTCAAAATTAGATTGTGGCCCACAACGTCGGACCGGGGGTCCTGAAAATCACAGAGGTTTGAAAGGTTGACAGGAGGGATCAAAAGTTCGCGCCTGGGCCACTGAAAATCACGACGTAGGCCTAGAAGTCTTGCCGTATATCTTGAAAATCACGACGGGACACCAAAAGTTCTGGCCGGGGTCCCTGAAAATCAAGCTGGACCAGGACTCCAAAAGTCTCATTGGGACCACCCAAGAATTGAAGACAGGACAACGAAAAGTAATCCCGACATGGAAAATCACTCTGTGGGCGAACAATCGCGCTAAAAGCCCCCAAAACGCGTTGGGGCCAAAAACGTGTCGATGCCGTTAAAACTCGCGCCAAGGATCCTAACAAATGGCGCTGGGGCCCAAAAACTCACGCTGCGACCTAAAGAAGCAGCGTCGCAGCCCTTGAAAATCACACTGGGGGCCAAAAATGTCCCGCCGGAGCCCCAAATGTCGCAGAATGTCAAAAAGCATGTCCCCAACATCCGGAATGTTGTTCTGCAGTAAAAAAAAATCGCCTCAAAGACCTCCATCTAAGGACAAATACTTTGTGTCCCGTAAAAGAAACGTGTTGGGGCACCGACAAAAAAGTTTCACCGAGAGCCTGAAGAATCGTACTGGGACCAAAAATATCGCACAGGGGCTTACACAAATTTAGAACTCAACCCCCAAAAATAACAACGGGTACCCATCGAATTGATCCGATCGCAGGAAAAATCACAACGGATGCCGAAAGAAAGCTATCCCAAGAGCCTTTCTACTCTGAAAGGTGCCATCAGCTGGAAAAAATCGTTGAGCAGCCGCAGTGTCGTACGAAAGAGGACAATATCCCCCCTCCTGAAGGGGACAGATCAAAGAATACCGCCGGGGTTCCCAAAAATTTCACCGGGGTCCCGTAAACTCGCGTCGGACGTGCAAAATGCGTACGTATTATTTTGATCAAAGGGCTGAAAATAAATATAGCGGGCCACAGTAAATCGCGCCGAACTTGAAAATTTGCGCCGGGGCCTGCCAACATCGCGCTGGAGCCCAGCTAAGTATAACCTGTCTCGCGAACTCGCACCGAGCCCCCAAATATCGCGTTCTGGATCCAAAATTCCTGTCGGTAGTCCCAAAACGTCGAGTCGGGGCATCACAAATTCCAGTTGTGGCTGCCAAAAATTAACGTCGAGGGCCCAACTAATTACAGCATGGTCCCAAAAATCGCAACCAAAATCAAGCCAGAGCCATCCAAAATATGGAGGATTCCGAAAATGAATGCTCCAGCCATGAGGATCGCACCGTAGCCCGAAGCATAGCACCAGGTGCTTTCAAAAATCGGGCGGGGTCACAAAAAATGTACTGGAGCTCTAAAAATCGCAGCGGGATCAGATCTGGGTGCCGGATATCGCTCCCCTCTCACCCGAAAACAAAATCATGCTGGAACTCTGACTTAAAAAATCAGAAGAATACCCCGAAAATCATGTCCAGCTTAAAGAAAAATCGGCGTTGCCCCCTCCCCCTCCCTGGGACCCAACCACACACCTAGACCAGAAACGTCGCGACGGAACCCTGAAATCTAATGACAAATAATCGCACCGGAGCCCCCAGAATCTTCCTCAAGTCCCACACATATACGTTAAGGGCCACAAATATATAGAGCGGAGCCACCGAGGAACAACGGGAGGGTGAAAATGCATTTGGCCCTCCAAAGCGCGCCAAGTCTCGCAAAAAGTGGCAAGGCCCTAAACATGCATCTCAGCTTAAAACAAGCACACAGGAAGTTCCAAAAACACGCCGGAAGCACCCAAAGCATTCCGGGGCTATGAAACCGCATGAGGGCCTCAAAAACAGGTTGAGTTCCCAAAAAGCGACGTGATTATAAAAAGGAACAAAGAGATGAAGAACAAGGAGGAAAGGAGACAACGAGGCACGAAATAAGCCCATCGGACTTTTCGAAAACTCTCCGCTACCTAAAATATATCGTCGGTGTACAAAGCAGCAACAAACCCCTAAAAAAGAGCCGGGGTCTAAAAAGTGTGCCAGGGACCTAACACAAATGGACTGGATTCCTGACACACATCCGTAGACGACAAAAAAACGCAACAGGTCCAAGGGAAGAGTATCGAGCTAGGGCCTCGGTTCGGTAGCCAATCTGGTAGCGTGTTTAACGAAAAGAATGAAGTGCATGGAAGCTCAGGGGTATCAGAATTTCTTAGCCACCAGGAAAATATTTAAAGAAGAGAATTGATCATCCAATTGAATTAATCGAACTTTTCCAACGAACCCCCATACGAAGCATTTCACACGACAAAAATGGTACAAGACTATCACGTGGCAGCAGTTAGCAAAATGTAGGAAGCCTAGTAGAAACTGCAGAATTGCACTAAGTGTGGCGAATGCGCCGAACGCGCTAGGCGGGTGTACACATGCACGAACATTGGTGTTGCGGCGACCGGGAGTTATGAACTGGAATGCATGAAATTGATTGTTTTTAAACATTGATTGTTGCAGGTGTAATTTCAAGAATGTAAGGTGACTTATCAAGGGAAAAACCAAGCGAAACACTTCGAACAGGGTGCGGGAAGCTTGAGTTGAAACCCGGTGACTCAGAAACGATGGTGGTAGATTGGGCCTCTCCAAAGGATAATTAAGTTGGTCAATAATTACTCTTTTTTTAATGGGCGTCGTTGAAAATTAGTGGTCGAAATCCGAGAACTTTATTTCAATGGTTTGGTGAGCCCTCTCAAAACTAATTCGCCCACATCCCCTAACACAAACCCTAGGTACGCGACTGCACGGAAATAATTTACACAGAATTGACTTCCCCACGCTATTTCTGGGCTTTTTTACACCCTTGGGCCCATACTTATCTTGGACGATACAATATTGTTGGAGCCATGACAAACAAATTAATGCTCACAATAGGCCATAATAAGACTAACGCTCAAAATTGCCAGTCTAGAATGATATTACATTCGGTTCATCCCACCCTCCATAGGAGGTACCCGATCAGCTTCCAACCGATGCTCAAAATAAGCTGTAATAAAACCTAACGCTCAAAATCGCCGGTCTAGAATGATATTGAGTCACATTTCGGTTCATCCTACCCTCCATATGAGGTACCCGATCAGCTTCGACCGATCCTACCTTCCATGGGAGGTACCCGATCAGCTTCCGACTGATGCTCACAATAAACTGTACTAAAAACTAAAGCTCAAAATCCCCAGCCTAGAATGTCATTGTGTCACCTTTCGGTTCATCCCACCCTCCATAGGAGATACCCGATCAGCTTCGACCGATCCCGCTGTCCATAGGAGGTACCCATCAGCGCCCGACCGATCCCACCTTCCATAGGAGGTACCCGATCAGCGCCCGACCGATCCCACCTTCCACAAGAGGTACCCGATCGGCGCCCGGCCGATCCCACCTTCCACAAGAGGTACCCGATCGGCGCCCGACCGATCCCCACATTTCAGGGCACGTCCTAGCACGTGTGTAGCACGCGAGTGCGTGTTAAACGACCCAAGCGTCCCGTGGGGCGGCAGTGACCATCGCAGGCCAAAGCGCCGGGCCGCACTGTGTTACTGACGAGCAGACGAAGTAGAGTGAGAGTCGGCCGCAAGACGAGCACACGACACAGCCGTGACCTTAGATCAACTCCAGCCCACAGACCGGGCTGCGTGCGCCCGCGGAAACGGCCAAGATGTCCGGCGCGGTCCTGAGGCGACGACAGCTCGACCTCGACATCGGCGCAAGACCTTGACATCGGCGCAAAACCTTGATATCGGCGCAAAACCTTGATATCGGCGCACGACCTTGACATCGGCGCGCGGCCTGGACACGAGCCGCCAGCGGGTCGGCGCTCGACCCTGACATTGGCGCACGACCTCGACATCGGTGCGCGGCCTTGACACGAGCCGGCAGCAGGCTGGCGCTCGCCGGCACACGCGGAACCGCCGCCGCCGCTGCGCCGACATCCGGCGACCTTGCTCCCATTGCCGCCGGGTCAGCTGTCGCGTGCTGAGGGGGTGCTGCCGGGCGGGGACGCCGCGCACTGGAGCGCGCCTCACGCCACGCATCGGATCCTGCGGTCGCCGGTCACCGCCGTAATCACATTTACAGCCCGTTTCCCAGCCGGGTGGTGTGCGCTTCCCAGCGGCGGCGGCGCCGATCCGCCGACGGGCCACTTGAGACGGCCGCAGGTGTCGTCAGGGATACCCAGTACGCACGCCTCCGCATCCGCCTCCGCCGCTGTCGGTCCGCCGCCGGCATACAGCTGACGTTCGCCTGTCAAGGGTGCTGGACAAGCGAGGAGATGAGGCTGCAGGCACTGGCTCGGGCGATCATGGCGGGCTCGACATCCGTCAACATGCTGCAGCGAACTGGCTTGGAGGCTCGTGGTGACACAGTCTTGTCGTGTTCAAACACAGGTTTCGCAAACACGCACCGTGGACTTCAGCGCAGTGCGTCAAAATGCGAGGCGCCTGCACCATGCCCGGGAACGGAGCACGATTTCGAGAACAGTTACCCTGATGACGGCTTCAGCGCCTTGAAGTCAGTCGGTTTCAGGTGTAATTGGCTATACTTGTGCCGAACTTGGCTCCCCTGGTACACATTGTACACGTACCACACAACTCAATGCTCCATGCCGAATTGCCGCACAATGGCATATATCTAGGATGCCCTTTAACGGTATTAGTGTCTTAACCTTAAGATGAAAACATGATTTCAATGCCCAACGTTTCGGTATCATACATTCTTGAAGGGCAGCAAAAAGCGAACAAGTTGTGCAGTCAGAATGGGTACAATGTGTATGATACAACATTCTTAACTCGAAAGAAATAGACGGTATCACACATTCGTGACAAGAACACAAACATGATCAACATCTAGGACATACATAACATTAAGTATAGCATTAACAGGGAGGCCAGATGGGTGAGGATGAGTAGCAAAAGCGCAGTGCCATCGAGTCCTCATCTATCAGTCGTTAGCACGTGGCCCTGAGTGTTTATGCAACCACGGGCCTCCTAGCATGCATGCGAGTTAGAGCTTTTTTGCATTTTGCATGCGACGCATTCACCAAATTGCATTTTTGAAAGCAGAAATAAAAACGTCCTTCCTTCCTGGGACTAAACTTCAAACTCCGAACCCACAAATAAAGCACGCTCTCTCTTCGCCAGACGCAACGGATGGCAAGTGTCCAGTGCGATGAGATGTTCATGGCAAGCTGACTGAGGTGAGATATGCATGGCAAGCTGCCTGAGCTAGGGCTTGCCGCCGCAAACACCTTCTTTAAAGCAGATTGGGGGCACTCCAGGACAAATATTGCAATGAAAATAGGAACATCTGAAAATGAACAGATTTATGCATGTATATGCATGTATATACTCATCAAACATCCTGGCGAATGTACATAACGTTTTTTTCCCAATGATAAGGATTCAAACAGCTTGACGATAGAAGCTTCCCTTGGCCTTAATAACTGCAATTGCTTTCAACTATCTCGCGAATCTCAGTCTCGGATTTGAATCCACTTCAAATGCAACCCCCCAAAAAATCAATGAGTGAAAAGGTTAAATAAAAAACTGGTTTCGATTATATCGCAAAGGTAATACCCTTGAACATCCACTGATGAACGTGTAAAGCCAGTAAGTGGAGGCGCTGGGAAAAAAACTCCCGTTCAGAAGCAAGCAACAGCTGGACTCGGCACTGAATGGCAACCCGACTTACATGAGTTGAAGAGTAAACTTTAAAATTCCTGCACCTTAAACCTCTCATTGCAACGACAGGATAATCTTTCTCTTGCATTGTAGTATGGCTTCACGACCCACTCAACAGCTAAGATCATATGGCGTCGCCTGCCTCCCATCCTGGCAGGAAGGACGGGCACGACGGGTAATCGAACCCCGTACCTCTGGCGTGTCAGACGCTTAGTTAGAACGCTGAGCTACCGACGCTCATGGCTTTCTTCTTCATATCCGGATAACGACAGGAACAAAGAGTTTCCTAACGCAGGGCGAAGTAGAGTTGAAACATATTGTCTTGTCAACATGTCGGGCATACGGTAGAAACTATTACCTATCTTAGCAATGACTCATGTAACATCATACTCCCTCGTCAACATCCTGCACAAACGCTAGTAACTACCGCTTTTGGAAACATCGGACGTTCCTATATGGCTGTACACCGCACAAAGTTGAACTGTAATGCAGAAATGCTTGCTTAGTTTTATTATTGGATGAAAACAACTTCGATCAGTGATTGTCACGCCAGGACAATCGGATGAAAGTGATACAGAAACAATTTAGAAAAGATAAATATAATATGGTGGAAATAGAGCCGCATGACTGGATTCTGTTGAAATTCGCACTGGAATTTTTCATCGTCAATAACTTCTCTAAGATGGTTATAAAAGCGTCTTGATCAGGAATAAAAGACACAACACAGCACAACGCAACACAACACAAATCCAGCCACACCCATGCAATCAAACCAACGATAGGCACATGGAACTCATCAAATCAATTTCACCGACAAAAAGAGGTTATCC
>JAOTOL010001410.1:947500-951053 GCA_034440575.1 Imbricaverruca yamaguchii | reverse complement strand
CATGCTTCTGCAACAGTATTTTGGCCAGTTGGCCAACAGTTGGACTTCTCATACTCGCACAAAAAAGACAATGAAATCAAAACATAAGTAAACTCAAATGTAAACCTAGACGAGATCATTGTTTTCGAACAAAGTCTCTTGTCGAAACCCAGCGTGTTCAGATACAATCGCTTCAGTCAATATGGAAGATGGCTCATAAAATGGCTATACAAGAGATATCGAACGAGAGCCATGCGGGAGCAGCAGCATCGTGGAGGCGGCTGACAGCTTCAGTGTGTACTGACATTCGGTTGTGAACACATAGCAAATATTCATCAGCAAATATACATGGCTTTGTATTATCGGGGATCGATATGGCATGTACATATGGCACCAACCCGCCGGTCGGTTCAGTGTGACCCGGCGAAGTAGCTGATGACTAGCGATTGCAATAGAATCCCACAACTTGTGGTTGACCACGAGTCGCTAAAGTCACGGCACCAGCCTACCCCAAGGCTCCGTGCCGTCTGGCGCGAGCCGTTCCGTGGGGGCGGCACCTAGTTGTAGACGTGGTCAGCCAATGCACTGACACGCACATGATGGCGCACACGTGGCCGGCTGGACCTAGCTGCCGACGTGGTCAGCCAACACACTGACAGACACACGTGGCCGGCTGGACCTAGTTGTCGACGTGGTCAACCAACACACTGACACGCACATGACGGCGTACACGTGGCCGGCTGGACCTAGCTGCCGACGTGGTCAGCCAACATTCTGACATGCACATGACAGCACACACGTGGCCGGCTGGACATAACAAAACTTTGGATTTCAGCCACTTCCTTTTCAATGCCATTTTCAGACACTTCAATTCATTTTCAATTCCAGTGTATTTCAATTTTTCATATTCACCATTGCTAAAAATGATATTTTGGTGACTTGTGTTGGATCTGATTCACCATCACCATAGTGAATCAGGTCCAACAATGTTAGAGCAATGTTTTAAGTATGTTTAACGTTGCCCTCTTGTAGCAGGAAAAACATAAATTATCGGACGATGGTTTTATGGTAGCAAAGATGAGCATGCAATTTCATTTCCCATGCTATCCTGTTTTATGGGGACACATTCCCCCAGGCCGGGAAATGCGTCCCTCTGAAAAGGTTCCAGTGTTCCCGCTCTCATTTTTTCAGCTTGAGACGCCTCTATTAAATAAAAAGGCTCCCCTTAGAAGGAAATGCGCCCCTTGCGGAAGAGCCGAGTGCATCCCTCCCCTTCGAATTTTGCAGGGAGAGGCGCCACCTCAGGCGCTTTCACAGTGGAGCCGATCCAAAGAAATGGCGCCTCTCCAGACAGGTGCCCACATGAAAATTCCTGGGTTCTACACCTGATTACAACATTACTCTCTCGCGGTTATGAACTCGGGCTAGTTATAAAATTGTGCGCATTCACGTGTGGCTTCTCTTGCAAATTTGACAACTACAGTTGAGTCATTAAAAGGAAAGCGGTCAAACTGAAAAGAAAGTTACATGTTTTGTATGTCCGTAACAGCAAGGTGGCAGCGTAAATTAAAAACCGGCGATTGGAGCACCGTCCGAACAGGTTACGACGGATTTCTTGGGGAGCCCCTAGTCATATAGGATGCGAGTGACTGCTATCACAAAGGCTGCAAACAAACATAGATCTGACCGTCCTATTCCTACTACACTCAATAATTGTAAACACGCCGGACCTTCGACATTTTTGAAACTACTTCGATATTTCAACATTCTGATACCGTACGGCAAGCCACGTCAAGTGATACCCACGTGATGCAAATTGAAGCCATAACCACGAAACGCAAGGACTCTGAAAATTAACACACGCCCTGGAGGGGGGGCGAAATCCGCCTATCCCTCCCGTTTTTCGTACATCACTCCAGATAGTTACTGGCAGATAAACACCATTGTTTGCGTATCTGCTTAAAATTAACAGGCGCGTTGCTTAAAGCATGAAAAACGGAAATTGGACAACAAAATTCGAGTTAGGGGCCGCTAAAGTCCGAAAATCTCGCAGCGCCAATCCACAAAAATCGGCGCTGATGCGCTTCCCATAGATTGGCAAAGGAAATGTTCTTGGCAACACTAGCGACTTGTTTCATGTATATTATTATGCCATATAGTTTCAAAGTTATGTTAGATCGCCGAGGTCAAGTTAGGTCCAGTTCATGACAGGTTAATGGAACCAAACTTGGTCAACTGGAATGCTGTCATAAATGCAAATCACTGTCATGCGGTTGATGTCACTTTGTGTGTTGTTCCCTACACATCTTGAAAACTGCTGTTTGTCATTGTGTACCTAAGCGCTTCCATACTTTATTCATGTACTTCACTCCATTTTTTGCGAAGCCGATTGCGACGAGCCGCCCAACGGAGATGTCAGGGGGCGGCCCGGTTACAGTAACCGCAGTAGGTAATGGCCCGATAAATTGCTGCTACATAGATGACCTGAGGTCAAATGTCAGACACCACCCACACCCACAGACTCAGAGGAAGAAGACGTTAGCTCAGATAGCGCAGGAACCACTCTACAAACCACCCAAGCACCGACAACACGAGCAACCAACAAACCAAGCACTACATCCACGAACAAACCAACCACAACACCCATGAAAACCAAAACACGTAATAAACCTACTCGACACTAGACAGCATAGGAACAAACATCCGAACAACTCCTCAACCCAGTCTCTCCCAACTCTGCCCATGACATGTGTTTATATTTTTTTAATCGAAAGAAGCTTGCCAGACCGACATCAGAACCTCAAACAAGGAATTGGAGAAAAAAACCAGAAAAACTAAACAAAACCAAAACTAAAACTAAAACAAACAAACAAAAAGAAAGGAAAAAAGTTAAAAAAGAACCGAAAGAAAACAACAACAAAGAACTAGACAAAAGACAAAAGGAGATTGTAAGAGACAACTAACAGTGTATGACCATGTATGTTAGCAATGTTAATACCAAAAGCGATGACCCCCAACCCCCTCCACCAACTACTACCAGGCACCGTCCGGACCACCACCTCCAACCGACTTCAAAGTTGTAAACAGCCGAAATCACCACACGGTGGCAGGCTGTTATAATTCACTTACACACACACACTCCTAGCTGGATGCTGCATGCGAGCAGAATGATTTCAAGGTTAAAAAGCCATACATTTGACATATCGTTCAACACCTTGCACTATGCATATGTGTATCGACCTTAAACCAGTCAACCACGTCGGCCATTGAATAAGCCAGACCGTCCGCTGGTGTCAGTTCCCTGTAGCCCGTCCCAAGCCTGCGTTGGAAGACCACGCATCAACTACCCCTCCCCTCCCCCAGACGACCGCAAGATATAATGCCTCACCCTCGCCGTATCCAGTGACATGTGCAAGTTGCCAGTGGCGTCTTCAGCTTAATCTCCAAGGATACCTCCACATGACTGACAGGGAAAAGATGATGCGCCAATAGCACAACAGCATATAGATCTGAAGATACTGTACATGTTGACAAAATGATGAATAGTTCAACAACTGTGTCCGCCACTGCAGTC
>JAOTOL010001410.1:905000-942500 GCA_034440575.1 Imbricaverruca yamaguchii | reverse complement strand
TTGTGGTGGGGGCGGTGGTGAGGTGGGGTGGGGGGGTGGTCTTGGGGCACTCATCTATCTCTATCTCATCTATCTCTCTCTCTCTCTCTCTCTCTCTCTCTCTCGCTCTCTCGCTCTCTCGCTCTCTCGCTCTCTCGCTCTCTCGCTCTCTCGCTCTCTCGCTCTCTCGCTCTCTCGCTCTCTCGCTCTCTCGCTCTCTCGCTCTCTCGCTCTCTCGCTCTCTCGCTCTCTCGCTCTCTCGCTCTCTCGCTCTCTCGCTCTCTCGCTCTCTCTCGCTCTCTCGCTCTCTCGCTCTCTCGCTCTCTCGCTCTCTCGCTCTCTCGCTCTCTGCTCTATATATATATATATATATATATATATATATATATATATATATATATATATATATATATATATATATATATATATATATATATATATATATATATATATATATATATATATATATATATATATATATATATATATATATATATATATATATATATATATATATATATATATATATATATATATATATATATATATATATATATATATATATATATATATATATATATATCTCTCTCTCTCTCTCTCTCTCTCTCTCTCTCTCTCTCTCTCTCTCTCTCTCTCTCTCTCTCTCTCTCTCTCTCTCTCTCTCTCTCTCTCTCTCTCTCTCTCTCTCTCTCTCTCTCTCTCTCTCTCTCTCTGAATTTTCGAAGTGGTGTCCTTCGGACATGGCCGCCGTGTGACAATGTCTGGGTCTGCACCTGGCCAAAATAGAATGCAATTCTTAAAAAGTTAATTTCATACTATGCACCATTTCATTCAGTGATTCAATCTTGCTATTCGGGGCAGCATCGTGACTCGGGACTGTCTAAAGTAGAAGAGCGGGCATCTGAAGTCGAAGGAGTGGTAGGTTATAGAGGATTCATCTAAGGTCAGAGTGACGACCTAGCGGTGACATCGGACGTAAATGGGCAGACTTCATTTGAACCCTGTCACCCAGAGATACCATGGAACGAAATATGAAACATCATGCGAACCTCAACACATCTCCGCATTATATCACCCAGAAGCCAATATACGGCACGATACTAAGTATGACTAACCTTGGGTGTAGCCCATAAAATACTTATTTCCATAATGTATTATGGTAGCATAGGTACGACAATGAAGTCTACACTTCATTAACTTCAAGTCCGGGAATGCCACAAAAATTGCGTCAAAGACCCCAAACAGATGTCGGGCCCCGGAAGGAAGTGCGTTGGAGCACGGAAAAAATGCACCAGGAGCCCGAAGAATCGCACCGGGGCTCACAAATATCGCGCAGGAGGCTTACAAAAATAGAAGTCAATCCCAATAAATCACAAAGGGATTCTATCGAGTTAACCCGAGTACCGGACAATTCAGAAGAGGTCACGAAAGGAAATTATCCTGAGGGCCTTTCTACTCTGAATGGTGCCATCCGCTGGAAAAAAAAACTCGTTGAGCAGCCGCAGTGACATGCTAAAGAGGAAAATCTCCCTCCGTCCTAGCAAGGCGGGCTCCGAAGGACCCAAGAATCGCGCCTGGGCCCACAAAAAAGGTTCTATGGCAAGATACATTCGCTTCGGGCCCCCATAATTAAGGGTTTTAAATAAATACAGCGGACACCAAAAAACTTGCTTCGGGCTCTAACATTTGCCCGGGGAACGTTAAAATTAGTCTGGGCCTGGGGTCGGATTAGCACAACGCGACCTGTGAACTGGCGCCAACACCACCACCACCAAATGTCGCGCATGGGACCCAAAATTCCCGTCGGTAGTCGCGTAAGTTCTGGCCGAGGCATCAATAATTCCCTCGGGGCTGACAAAAATTGGCGTTGATGTCCCCAAATAAGCACAGCGTAGTCCCAAAGTCACAACGCAACCCGACAAGAATCAAGCCAGAACCCTAAAAAAATAAAGGGAGGTACCGAAAAATAAATGTTCCAACCAGAAAAATAACCCCTTAGTCCAAACATACTACGAGATGCCTTAACAAATCGCATACGACACCGAAAAACATTCCGGAGCTCGACAAATCCCGGCGGGACATAAAAATACAGAAATGTCGCCGAGGGCCTGAAAAATCAGGCCTTGGCTGGGACTTTACATAATTCAGAATCAGTCACTAAAAACTGTCAAGCCCAGAAAAGTGACGTCCGATTCTCCCGGAACCACGCCACTGGGCCAGAAACGTCGAGACCGGATCCAAAGAAATTATACCGGGCCCTTAATATTGTGCCGAAGTCCCACAAACATGAGGAAAAAACACAGCGGGACTCAAAGAGCATAACTTGAGTACGAAAATGCACCGAGCGCTTCAAAGCTTTCCGAGTCTGGAATAAAACGGCATTGCCTTAATACATTCTGCTGCTCTAAGTATACACACCGGAGCCAAAAATCAAGACACAACGGTCCCTCAAATCACAGCGGGGTTTGATACAGCATAGGGCCTCAAAAACAGGCTAGGTCCCTAGAAAATCGACATGGTCCTAGAAAAGGAATGAAAGACAGTGCACTAAATGAACACTGCGGGGCCTACGAAAACGCACCGATGCTTACAAATTATCGTCAGTACACAAAAAAAGTAACAAAACTTTACTTTTGTTTAAAAAGCCGGTATCGCATAAATTGCTCGCAACGTGTCGAGCCCCAAGCAAAAAATTGTTGGTGCCTTAAAACACATCCGAAGACAAAGAAAATCGGAAAGGTTAAAAAGAACACCTAACTGGAGTCTCAGTTCGGTACCCAATCTGGAAGCGTTGTTATTTAATCAGAAATGAGGTGCGTCAAAGCTAAGCGGTTATCCGGATTTCTTAGCCACTAGAAAACGTGGGAAGGAGAGTCATCGAAGTTAATTCAGGATGGGCCCTTGCGGCCCTAAGTCTGAACACGTTATGACTTTATGAGGTGTCGTGTGTTGTCACCTATCAGCTGTTTTGCACTGCTTTGTTGGTCCTCAACATATGCGCTTTCATTTCGCTTCAGCCGGGTGTTACGTGATGCAGTTGTAGCATTTCCTTTCAAGTGGCAAATATTATAAAGTGCACGATGTGCACTGCACAAATGTTTGAGGTGACTGATGAGGCCCTGAGGACGAACACAATACCATATGTTATTATTTATAGAGCTTCTCTTTTCCCCATTCTGTCAGCTTGCAAATCATGGCCTCCCACAAACCGGATCAAAGCATCTTCAACCAGCGATCACCCGTCTTTCCTTTTCTCATCATCTCCAACAATAATCATGATAATTTCTTCATCGGTCAGCAAGTAGGTTTCGTTCTTACTAGCAGCCAGTGCAAACTTGTAAGGTGAACACTGCCTTAGAAACGTCTGTGGGCCAATAAGTACTAAGTATGGGTATATCTGGCAATCTTAATAAAATCAAACCCTTTCTCACCTTCACATTCAAGTAACATGCCATGAAAATATGAACGTGTGAAGAATGTATAAGGGGAAAAACTCAACTCAATGGACAACAATCTGAATTGTGCAAAAGCATAGATCGGTAAACTCATAATGACCCCCTGCAGCTTTTGGCCATTTCAAAATGTTCGTTTACGGGATAAGTTGGACTGGCGGTCTATTCTTTCTCCCCATGAACATCAGTGAACAACGGATGTTCTTTAGCGGTCCCCATCCTAGTGGTAAAAGTTGTGTGTTTACAATTAAAATTATCGGGTTATCGACCCAAAAGTGCTCAACCATGGTATTTTGCGAAATTCCTTGATGCGTCCCTGCTGTTCACCCTGGCCCACTCACTTTTGGGGACGTTCCTACGCCTGACCAGGCCATGAAAAGGCATCGTTGCATTTCATGGCCTGGTCATTGCATGGCATATTGCAGACGGATAACATGCAAATGTCTTGCCATCATCCGCCACTGCGTGTCGCATTATTTTCCCACGCGTCGACGCATTGCAGGCGAAAATCGTGTGAATGTTATACGATCATCGGCCACTGCGCAACGCATTACTTTCCCACGCGTCGATGCGCGGGCTACCGAGCTCTCGAACAATAGGACAGCTGCACGCATAGACCACGTACTCAATTGTATCATCCTGCCATCTGGCGAGAAATATTGTTACCTATGATTCAGCATTCAATCTCATTAGTGTAATACGTAGACCGTGCTGCTACCTAGCGAGAGCTATCTGAAGTGATGCTTCTAGAAAATTAAAAAAGTTCTTGAATCTGTGGAGGTTGCAACCTGTGGAGGTTACGACCGCTGCTGAGTTGTGGAGGTTATGACTGCTTCGTACTTGTGGAGGTTGCAACCTGTGGGGATTACGACCTGTGGAGGTTATGACCTGTGGAGGTTATGACCGCTTCGGAGTTGTGGAGGTTACGACCCGTGGAGGTTATGACCGCTGCGGGCTTGTGGAGGTTACGACCTGTGGAGGTTATGACCGCTGCGTACTTGTGGAGGTTATGACCTGTGGAGGCTATGACCTGTGGAGGTTACGACCGCTGCGATGTGTTGAATTTGTGGAGGTTATGACCTGTGGAGGTTATGAACTGTGGAGGTTATGATACGCTGTCGTCGTGGCGTGCGCCCGGGTGAACGGTCGTGTGGCGCCCGGGGCGTTGTTCAGTGCGGCCGCACGGTTACACCGACAGCGGGCCAGGGAGAGTCACGGACGCGCTGCCACACCGGCAGTTGGCGCCCTCACGCTCGGTGGAGCGCCGCGCCTGATGGTGGGAGTGCATCCCGGCGGGACTGGCACAGGTGGCGGCGGCGCGTCGTCTCGCCACTCGACGTGACTGCTGGCAGACGCACCACGACGCGCCGTGGCTGCCGCTGTTGATTACTCGGGGTCGCGGTCGCTGACGTCGGACCCGCCTCCGGTAAGACAAACGCCCGCACTGAAAGCCAGTGTTCATTTGACTATTGGTAGGACATCACCGTCTTCACCTTCCAGGTGGGGTCTAACCTCCTGGGACGCAAGGAACGATTGCTCCGTCAGACGAGTAAGGCTGCGGCTGTCTCGTGTGCCAGGTAAGGTCCTGACCCAACGGTGGCGATGCCCTGGAAAATTAGGTCATATTTATGAAGAAAGCATGCAATATATAGGCATATGTTAGCATACATTCGAAAAGCATATCGCATGTCATAAATATGTAGAGTAGCATGCACATGATATGGTATGGTATGACAGGATACGATAAGATGCGTATGCACACCGGGTTGGGGAAATGTTTTTCTTAATTTTTCGCATCCGAAAGAGTACCACAAGATTATTCTAATTTTTCTGATTTGCAGGTTCAAGGATACTGCTTCAAAATGAACTGATCCAGGAAGTGTTCTAGATGCCCTTGCAAGTGAAAGTCGAGATTCTTATTGATAGGTTTAAATACAAATATTCGTCAGATAGGACTGCCCCCAAATCCCAAAATTATCCGTTCCGTGTCTAGAATTCCAAAGTGCACGTCAGAGTCTGTGCACACGTAAATACACATCCTCACACTCTGATACTTGTAGCGGTCCCCCCCCCCCCCTGGGAGCTGATTTTCCGGAACTTTTGATTTAAATGTCCCTTTATCGAAATATAAAAACCATTTATTAAGATGTTTTTCAAATAGGCTAATCGAATGTTAGCTGCTGAACTTTGAGGTTTACAAAATCCAAGGATTTTTTTATTCCCCCATCAACTGGTCGAAAACCAGCCTTCTGGATTCGCAACTGCACACACACACACACACACACACACACACACACACACACACACACACACACATATATATATACACACAATATATATATATATATATATATATATATATATATATATAAACATACATGCATACATCTGTATCTACACCTCCCACTTCAGAGCTCACGGTGTTATTTCAGAGTTCGTCTCGACTGATGATGCCCGAGTAAGGTGGGCGTCATGTCCGTCGGTATGGCAAGGCGCTCACTGCTCGGCGCGCTAGCCCGACACCAACTGCTGCACCGTCTGTCCCGGGCTTCTCTGCTGGTCGGCAGTTGCCTGCTGCTGCTGGTACTGCTCACCAGCTGGCCGCATCAGCAGCTGCACGGCCGGCAGCGGCCAGATCTGCAGCAGCTGCTGAGGACACAGTCGCCGAAGCGGGCGGGCCGGCAGCCGGGTCCGGTCCAGTACAATCTGAGACGGCCGACACGGAAGCTGCAGAGGCTGACGTTGGCCGACGTGATGATCTCGCGGTACGGCAGCGCCGACCTGGAGCTGGTGCGCAGCGGCCAGCTGGTGCGTCCGGCCAGCTGCCCGGCGCGCGTCATCTTGCCGTGGGCCGGCGGCCGCAGCGGCAACCTGCTGTTCGAATACATGGCCGCGTGGGCGCTGGCCGAGTGGAACAACGCCACGCTACTCATCCCGACCACATGGTGGAGGCGTTCGAGGGCGTGTTCCCGCACATGAGCGGCCAGCGCGGCGACCTGGGCCTGCTCATGATCGAGTGCCGCCACCAGTGGGGCGCGCGTCTCCAGCTGGAGCTGAACACGATCGAGGACGCGTGGCTCGACTTCCCCGCGTCCGGCTGGATCCAGCTGCTCGGCTACCCGATCAACATCACGGCCACCATTTGCCAGCAGGTGCACGCGCGCGTCGACCGGCTGCGCCACGAGCTGCGCTTCAGCGACGGCATTGTCGGCGTGGTGCAGACCTACCTGTGGCGCGTGCGCGGCGCGCTGGCTCCCGTCGGCGCCGATGTGACTTTCGTCGGCGTGCACGTCCGGCGCACAGACATATTCTGGGCATTGTACAACATGCTCAACCTGACGCTAACGACGCCGTCCGAGACCTACTTCCTGAAAGGCATGCACCACTTCCGCAGCCGCTACAGCAACGTGGTGTTCGTCGTGGTCAGCGACGACATGGCGTGGTGTCGCGAGCACCTGACTGGCCTCGACGATGCCGTGCTCTTCCCGGGCGGCGATCACGCGCCGTTCCTCGACATGGCACTGCTCGCCGCCTGCAACCACACTATCGTAGCGCACTCCAGCACGTTCGCGATGAGCGGTGCGCTGATGAATGGTGGCGAGCTGGTCCTGTACACCGACCCACAGTGGACCAGTGATGTCTGGCGCATCCAGCGCCAGTTCTGGCGGAGCGCGTGGACAGAGATATAAATTACGTAATCAGGTTCAAGGAAACAGTCACTCATTGTCTAGGAGCTTATGATTGAATGCCTTCAACGGCCAATTTGGCAGTTGTTGCACATATCCAGCGGTTGGTGTGTTCGATATTCGTTAAACGCGCTCATAAAGCAGGGTGTGTTTTATTATACACGTCGTACATTTATACACGTCGTACATCCATCGCTGCATTGAGACTCCGACGGCAGCGAGTATGGCTTGCAGCTACAACGGACAATAACATGCACCACGCCGCAAGTCCATGACGGTTTAGTTGTGCTTGTTAAACTGTGAGGTGAAAACTTTTGAATAATACGGTGGCGATAGTTGTCAAAGATGTTTCGCCACCGTAGTACCGAAAGAGCCATAAATCGAGCACTTGTTCATGCGTGCTCGATAACATCACGATTGATATCCTGTTCTCCATGGCAAGAAGACAAAAACAACCAAAGCAATCACTCTTCTATGCACGTTCTTAATTATGTAGGTATTTTATAAAGGTCATAGAACATCGCGTCAAGCATGTTAAGACTTCAAGCTTACACTGTAAGCATCAGTATACAGCATAAACAGATGCCTTGCCCATGTTGCGAACAAGCTGCATAGACATCGCAAATATACTAATTGAATTCAACCACAAATCCCTGAGGGCGGATGTAGGCAACTGCGCAGCCGGCAACACATGGAAATCATACCTAAAATGTTTAAATTTAAAAAAACGCCTTCAGTTGCTTCTCTGAAACGATTTGACAGTCTCCCATGCTGTTCAAGCAGGCTATTCATGTCTGCCTGTCTGACCTGGCCCGCATGCACTGGGCTGACGTTGCCCCTCACGCCGGTCCAATTAGTCAGTGATGAGTTGAACTAACCCTGCACGCCGGCCCCACTAACAGCCACGGATGCGCAAGGTGACCCTGCGTCTGCGCATGCAGAATCGCCTGGATCCGACAATCGGTCGCTTCCTGGGCCAGCTCGATCGGCATGCCGGACACCTCGTACTTGAGCCAGTGCGCGAGGCGGCGCCACCAGCGGTGCAGCAGGCGCAGCCGCCTGCGCGGCACCGGCGGCTCCCGCCAGTCGACCGGCTGCTCCACCAGCACCAGCTGGCGGCCGGCGCTCGTCCCCAGCGGCGATGATGTCGCGCGCCGGTTGTGCAGCTGTTGTTGCATGTCCCGAACCGACTGCCACGACTGGCGCGCCAGTGGCGACACCGCCGGCAGCGGCGGACCAGCCGGGTAGCAGCACGGCGGGTGACTTTGCTTGGACCGCTTCTTGTCTGACGAGTCGGATCCGCTAGGTCGCTTTAAACCGCCAACTCTTATGGTCGGCTTCGACGCAGGGGGTGTGGTATGTATGGGGGTGTGGTATGTATGGAATGTAGACTGTGATAAACTGTGTGTTACAATGTGTGTTCTAGTGTAACCTCTAGCGTGTTTTATCTGTTGCTAACCTCACTTAACTCGACTGAGTGGTATGGGTGTGTGAAAGGGGTGTGGACAATTTATTCTTGATGCAACCTAAACTAAACTGAAACTGTCAGTGGTGTATTATGTTGTTTTTCAACGCCAATTCCACCACACATCCCCAAACCCCAGCCGTCGTGATGTTGGTTTGAGTTGCCGTCCCCTAACACGAATTTATATATGTGCGAGGTCAAAGTTTTGGGAACACCATATAGGTAAGTGAGAGTCTTTAGCCAGATTATAATTAATACGTTTCATTATAGAATTGATGATAATGACCTTCACCATTGGTTTAACTGACATGTCCCGTGTTGGGACTTTTTGGACGCTAGTAGTTGTATAATTTTGTGCAATGTTCCGCACGAAATAGGTGCCTGTGTTGAGCCCCAAGCGGCTTCCGCTGATCCTTAAATCTACCTACTCACGTTCATTCCCCTCATTCACTTCACATTCGCTCGCCCCATTCATGCTCTCCTTATCAATTAATTAAATGCTTGGTCCCCAAATTTAGCTCCCGACCCCCCCCTTTCAGCGGTACACAAACACATAGATCGACGGACCAATGCTCTAATTTTGATGGTATTACCGGCCCGAACAAACCTGTCACTGCGAATCATGGCTGGCCTAGCCATTATTAGCAGCCTTTCTCGCCTGGACAAAGTCTTAACTGCAACGAGGGGGCTCATCGTACTGACTCCAAGGGCTGATACAAGTGCTCTGATGTCTTTGACCGACACACCTAACCTTAAGTTCGATCGATGCCGCGCCGGGCCTTATTCGTCGTACACTTGCGACCAGGTCTGACGTAACCAACGGGCGGGCACGGATCCCTACCAGATTGGTCACGTACCCGGTCGTCTTTATATCCTAGCCGGCCCTATGAGTTTTGGCCTTCGGGTCTTACGGCATGCCAAACCCGTCCATCATGCCCCTCGAACTGTCTGCACCAACCGTGCCCACGTGCAGGGTTCGGGGGTGGACAAACCACCGGGCAGTGTTTTGCCAATACCCTATAGTCCGGCGCCAGACTTCCGGCGAACGCACTGTGGTGGCCCCTTTACCGGCCCCTCCCACATGCATACCATGTTCGCCACGTCACCTGCACCTCTAGATCGCAGAGGCCAGCGTGATTTTGCGGTCAAAGATCCAGAGCAGGTGAACTAATACCCCCGAAGTGTCCGTTCATCGCACCCTCTGGCAATCAGGCCTTAACCAAACGCGCGTCATATATATAACAGTAATAATGTTTTAGGCAATTTAACTGGCTTCCATATACGCCACCATCGCTCGGGAATTTTCTGTCCATAGGAGGACGGCTTGCAGATCGGCTGCCTCGCTTTCAGTTTCGCCGCACCCCCGGCGAGAGTGGTGCTCCCTCCTTGAGGGGATCACCAATGGGCGGGGCGTACCTCGGAGTCTGCCCCCCGTTTCCGCTGCCCTGTTTCCCTGTCAGTTCTACCCACCATGTCGTCGGAGGAAGAGCTCTGTTTTAGTGAGGATGAGAGGCTCGAGGCGGAGTTAATGTTCTCCCGGTTGGTGGACCAGGACCTGGAGGACATCCCTCAGTTTTTGCCTGAGGTTGTTTTGGACCTCGGGCCCGACGACTTTAGGGGCATTGCCCAGCTCAGAGAGGTGGTCGCCCGGAGGCGGAGACGGCTGGGAGGAGCCTTCCACCCCGATCGGCACGGAGACCGTCACGCAACGGCCCTGCGGTAAGTCTCCTCCCCCTTCGGATGTTCTCATGGATTGTTCACGAATTCGGAGCCCGTCCCGCGCCCTTTCACTTAGGGTGATCTGAAATGTTGTATTTGCATCCACCCAACCTCTGTTGCTTTCTTCTCGTTGCTTAAACCATGATGGCATCATTTATCCTGGCGTAAGATCTGGAGCGCCATTACCGAGTTTCACTACGGCTTGACGGGACGGGGGAGGGATCACGTTGGCCCTTCTAGTTTTTGCTAACCGATTGATCCTGCTGCAGGGACGTCAACCGGGCTGCGTCCTTCTTGGACGAATTTGGGGTGGCGTACGCCGTCTGGCGGGCCGACGTGTCGCCGCTCCCGCCCCTGCCCGACAGCGTCCTTGTGCGGGCGGCGGCGCGTACCGCGTGGCTGTCGCCAGAAGACCGGGCGACTCGCCTGGCCCCTTTGCTGCGCGAGGTTGCCTTCGCGACCCTGTTGAGGGACCTGGTGGCTGGCCGGAGCGCGGTCCCGGAGAGTCCCGCCGCCCCCTTGGTCGCCGTCGCATCGTCTGTGAGGGCGGCCCCTATCCTCCCGCCGGGCGTTGACGGTTCCACCCCATCGGTGGTCGGGGCCGCTCAACGGCTGGCGCAGCTCCGTCCTCTCCTTGAGGAGATGTGTTCGCTCCACCTGGGAGCATTTCCCTCTCGGGTGAGGCGTAGCCTCGCTCGGCTGCAGGTCCGTTTCCGGATACACTTGAGACATTAGTAAAATACCACCTGAGGCTACGTTCTTCTATCGCCAAGTCGGCATTACTGGGTGCCGGAAGATGTGTCGGGGCGAAGATAAGGGGGGGAGCGGTGTGTGTTGTGAGCCGATTGAGAGAGAGAGAGCGACGACATGACCGTACGGGTAGGTCGGGGAGGATGGTAAACAGAGGGGGTGAGAAAAGAGAGGAGTGAGAGAGAGAGAGAGGGGGTGGGGAGAGAGAGAGAAAGAGAGAGAGAGAGAGTGAGAAAGAGAGAGAAAAAGACAGAGTGAGGAAGAGATAGATTGAGTGAGAAAGAAAGAGAGAGAGAGAGAGAGAGAGAGAGAGAGAGAGAGAGAGAGAGAGAGAGAGAGAGAGAGAGAGAGAGAGAGACGAAAACCAGACTAAACCACGCACAAGGCGGAGGATGAGTCTGTCTAGCAGGTGTCCGTATTCCACTGAGCATATATTCGCGCTGTCCCCGCAGGTACATAGGGACAACAGGGAACCACCCCCTGAGGAACATCGCGGCACATGCTCATCAGCCCCGTAGCACGGATCATTATTCGGTGTTTGACGTAACTACCCTCCCCTCCGTCCAGCGGGTCGTTGAGGTATTTACTACGAGGGCACGTTTGAAAAGGGGTCGTAAATCTGACGTCATCCATTGCTGCTGGTCCCCAAGGAGGGTCTCGGACTCGGCCATTGGCTTTGGGCGTCAATGCCCTCTTGTTTATCCAGAAGGTCTCGCCACTCAACGCGTAGCTGGAGGGCGCCCCAAGAGTTGCTGGATTTTGAATTGGTTTGCACCACGGTGAGACGTTAGGCTATAATAACACTTGTTAAAGCTCCGGCTAAGGTGCGGGTCGAATGCTTAGGACGAGGAGAGTGGGAGAGACAATGGTCTTACGACGCGCGGCAAAACCGGAACGAGAGATAGCCCTTTTCAAGGCCCACCCGTGTCCGGGGACCTGACAATGACGGATAGTGCAATCCGGTTTGGGGCAAGTATTCCCGCTCGTCAGCCCAAGCTATGCTCGTCGACAGCTTGGCAATTGTTCCCTGTGCCGACCAGTCACTTAAACATTTCCATCACGCAGGGTAGTATATTTACATATCTCTATACGGTTTGACAACAGGGTCGGAGCGCAGTCCCGTCACACGCATTCTCCATCCAACCCCCCAACCCCTACATGTGTACCTACCCTACCCTTCTATAGTAAACGTGCGAAGTTACCCCACTAGTCCGTTCGCACATCCCTCCCCGGCTAAACACCCAATGAATGGCCTGGTGGCACCCTCGTGGGATGGGGCGACGGCGCCGGGCGGAGAGAGCCCGGACGGTTTTCGCGAAGTAAGGGCGCCATAGGATAGCCAGAAGATAGAGGGGAGGCGTCGATCGGCGACAGTCACATTTTGCCGGTGGTTTGGGTGCGTCGTGGCACCTCGAACTTCTCGACCGCCTCGGACACTCTGAGTCCTTCCGGAGAGATCTCCCTCCAGCGCGTTCTTCCGTAGCCCTTTTTGTAGCCATTTTCCGAAGCCACGCCTCCTTGGGCTTCGGAGAGAGCTCGCGCTTTTCATTGGTGGAGTGCCGTTGGCTTTGTCGTCTGGGGTGGCGACGTCTTCATGTCCGGGCCACCGACCTCACGGGTCGATGACCCTTCTTCCGGGGTGTTCCAGATGATGTTTGCAGCCAGCTGTTCGCGGGGCCGACCCGGTATTTACGCTCGCCGTCTGTTGTCGGGCGGCCCCTTTGATCTTGGGCGTCGGCGCCATTCGCATGTGCCGCTTGTTTGATGGAAACGCCGCGTTAATGTAGGCGTCGGCGCCACACGCGGGCGCTTTCCGGGCAAGTGTTTGTGCGGGGGGGGACGGGTAGGACTGCCAGGATCTGACTGGATGTCTGGCGGCCTGTTCGGATAGGAAAGATATTATGGTGCCGACAAATGTAAACCTCCTTACAGAACGTCTGAAAGGCAATGGAACAATTGACCAGAACCAGTGGACACGGTATTGTTCTCACAAAATGGCACGTGGCAAGAACACCTGCAAGCTCCCAGGGTGACGTTTTGCGCTCATCGACGAGCTGAGAGCGTGAGAGCAAAATATGATCCATCGACACAGGTGTGTTGAACCTAGAGTGCAAGGGATTCTCACCACCACAAATAATGTAATGGCGAACTGCATATCTACGAAGGTTATTTGAAGCATGTTCCCCCTCACGATGGCAATATTGAGCTCCCCCGGCCGGAAAACGCAACATTCGAGAAGGCTCGACAGCATCACCCCCTCTTCGCGCGCTCAATGAATTTGTTCGCCAAAGGTGCCCATCCGAGGAAGCGTTGTCCGCACGAAACAGCCCGCGTTCGCCCGTGCACGTACGCCCATCGTGCATGCGACACAGCGCTAATTCATCTTGTTCTACGTTAGTAGGAGGCTCTCTGACCAATCCTTGGTTCAATGCCCGTTGATGGATTTGTACTCGGCATATAACATGACCAACTAACCATACATGCATTTCTTGATAAGATAACATTCTACACATCGAGCATGAATAGAAAATATACAATATGCGCAGTTGTGTACACACTGCTTTCGCAAGTATGCCCATCGTTCTGGGATGAAATATTATATAATGTGACATGTTATAGGATATAGCATTTTGTAGATACGGACACAGTGTGTCAGCGTAGTTGATGTTCCTGTGAATATGATGCACCAATACATTTCCTTTTAACTCACCAAGATATATCTCCAGGTAGTCACTATAAGTACCATGATGTATTTTGATTCGAATTATATGACTACATGTGACATTCCACGATTGTGCTGAAGGAAATGTGGTAATGACTACCTTAAATATCACTCTTCCTTGTTCCCTTAAATACACAATTGGCTTTAGAATGACTCCTGCTGCTTCAGTTTGTGTTCGCTCCTGTGCGGCTAAAGTTTGCACGGCGGATGTCACTCACTTGGGCCTTTCAGCAACAACAGCTCCTTGCTTACCTGGACTTTAATATCTGCACCGTACACGACTTATCTTCAGAAACTGCGCAGCTATGCGGTCCACTTTCATCACGCTTGTCCAACATGGGTCGGCTTGTTCTACTCTGATAGCTGACTGTCGTTATCAGGCTGGCGTTCTCGTGTGTTGTGTGGGAAGGCAGCCACCGACTCGGCGTTCCAGAGCTGGGACCTGGGCTCCGGTGGCCGGCGCCACACATGGTCTCCTAGGGCCCCGATTTGCGGTCCCAGCGCCAGCCGGGGACCGCAAATCGGCAAACCGCAAACCCGCACCCCAATCGGCTGGCTTCCCGGCACTGTTGTTGCAGACAGGATTTATGAAACATTCTACCGCTCCGTCAACTTGTGCGGGAAGGCCTGCTTTCATGAATGATTAACTTATCGCACGGTGCCCGTTATCTGACCCGGTCTTTGGACGGTCACATGGTCTGCTCGAGAGTCCAGAATCGTTGAAATGCCGGACCTAACGGAACATCAGCGATCTACAAGTCACAATCACAATCTCCTCAGGATGGTATAAATATGTTGACGTCGAAAAGGGAAGTATATTTTTCCGAAATTGCGATTTAATTAAAAGCATACGTAATGAAATTCATCGTGTTCCTGTCAATCAACGTAAACAAGTATAGTTCGACACTTCTACTATTATGATTTTGTTGTCAATGAATAGGCTCGCGAAAACCTGATGTTAACCAATTTATGAAGTCCAGTCTCTAGTGGTTTCCTATTCGCATAAACATGGGGAGCTATTTATAGGGATAAACATCCTATCGTGGATAAATGGTATCCACCAAAGCATCATTTCTTGGTGGCTAGTATTTGGTCGCTTCCTTTTCAGTGCACATAATTCATACTAATTGGAGGAAGACGTAGCACTGAAGATATTGCAGCGACAACAGCAACTTTTTCGGCCGCAACACGAACATTCTTTAAAGTTCCCATGTTTAGCCCGCTTTGTGACTCCGGTTTCCTGGCTGACAACATCAGCTTTGCAATGTGCAACAGCAGCTTTATCGACGATCATCCGTTTAAGATATACTACTGTTGCGCCAGCGGTAGCCACGAGTGGTGGCAATGATCGATCACGAGCTTCCATCGCCGATCAATTGCCGCGGTCCCGGTGACCTGCACCGCATGGGCACTGACATCGACCAAGCGGTCAGCGGCAGCGGTCAACACACTTCTGACCAGGATTTGATTTATATTTCTGGATTATAAATGCAGGGGAAAAATTCGGCTATCCAATTGGAATTTTTTCCTCTCTTTGTGACAGAAATTCTCTGCTGTGCTCCCCGATGCATTTTTGCGACATGTTAACAATTGGAAAGTCTGCAACCATGATCAAAAAGCAGAGTTCAACTCTCCAGTATGAACAGGGAAAGGATTCTTTTCCGAACAGTATGATGTTCAAGATGTCAAAAGCCCAGGGGCAGCCACTTCCCCACCATACTCCTGATCGGACTGAGTGTGTATGGCCAGCCTCCGATCAGACATTGCTTAGTCTGAAGGATCTCGTCCGCGTCACTGCCGGGTCAGCCGGCGACCACTCGGTGCTACAGGCGGGCAGCGCTCACCGGCCCGGAGTAAAGCAGCGCCGTTGAGCACGCCTTTTCTTGCTTTACCAGACTCGGATCATGGGTCTGCGGTCTAGGGATCCGTCTGGGCCGACGACTGGGTCATAAACTTGGGGAGCATAGGACACAGTCATTTCCACGTATGTGCCTGCATTCTTGCGAACATGAACCAATTACCCAATAGGGCGATGTATCGGAAGAATGATATACAATAGGGCGCCACAGTCTTCTCGGACGTGCGCCACTACGGTGTATAATATACAACGTTATATTTACTAGAGGTCAGACTTGGAGCTCTGACGAAAGTTCCGGTCCTGCTCTAACCTGATTTTACCCGCCGGAGTAGAGTGACGGAGGCGATGGAGGACATGTTCTTATCTAGAGTGCTTGGTCGTGACCGGATTGCACATGAAGATGCGTCATGGATTTCGACCAAGGCTGGATAAAAAATATTATGCTGGATTTTTGCGCAGAGAACATAACCCTGTCCATGAAGTTATCCGCTAATTCATTGGTGAAGGATTGAATGGTGATGTTTGAAGTAGGTAACTTGTAACTTTTTGTTCGACACAAATACAAACACTGGGGTATCAGAAGAGGTCGTCAGTGTCAGAAATATAATGAAAATTTTTATTTCCGAATCTGACGGCTCCAAAATATTCCTCTCCAAATCTAGCATTCTAAAGCTTAAATCTAGCCCTGATTGGGACTGATCGTAGTCATCGCTGTAGCATACTATTTGATCAGAACCAAGGAAACATCTAGCAAGAGCATAAAGCGTGTTTAATGCAGGTTCTAGCAAGCTCCTCGGGTCAACCTCAGCAACGCCAAGGCTTCGAGTTTTGCTTGGTATACCGCTTGAAGGCCACGGTGCCACTCATTGTACATCTTGTGACAAAACCCTATCCACATTGACCTTCCTCGCGTACTTCCATGAATAGCTGCAATATTGGCTTCGCGTTACCGTTTGTAGTCGGAGTGCTCCAATTTTCAAATAGACGGTCTGGTCTCATCCAGTGCTCTTTGCGGACTGATCAGGGGGAGTATTTTTTTAAGTGTGCCGGACCATAAAGCTCATTTGCGCCGCCTTAACCCCTATCTCCGATCAGATCCTCACACCCCGTCTCGAGGGGGTTTGATAGGAACCCCCCTCTAATATCCAAACCAAGCGTCCCAAGAAAACGAAAGAGGTTTCATCGGAAAGCGCTTGACTTGTAGGGCTCAACACCCCCCTCCCCCCACAAAACAAAATCACCAAAGGTGTCGTCACTAGGGGGCTCGATTTTTAAGACTTGCATTATGTTTTTGGCTCTGGGGAATTCATTTTAGGGGAAATTTGAAGAAAAGATTATTTGTAATCAGAAAAGAACAGCGAAATCGGCCAGGACCAAAAGAAATTGGCCACCAAAAATGTTTATTTAAAAAATGTATTTCAATATTTTGAGTTTTAAAGTTTCCTTTAATTTTTCCTTTTCTAATGGGTAGAAGGGACCGAAAAACGTTGCTCGAAGTCAATTTGCCCCGATAAAAAATCCTTACTCTAGTCATAATCATAACGGATACTGAATAAAATGATTATTCTAACCATAATCTCATTTGAACTCTACTAGACAAATATGCCAAAATAATAAGTAGTCAAAAACAGAGGGGTAAAAAATTCCTCCGTACGTTTTGTTGCATCCTAAAGATAAACAAACGCTGAAAGTTTCATTAAAATATCAGTATCCTTTAAAGCGTAACTGGTTGAACTTTTTTGGAGGTGACCTCACTTGACCTAGACTAACCTGTTCACCCTAGAAGACCTGACTTGAAAAGTTTGTCACAACATGCTAAATTGATATTCGAAAAGCTATGCAAATTTCGGCGTTCTTTCACTATCCGCGAAAACTTTGAGGGGTGTTGAAGACCGCCCCCCACCCCACGAGACGGCAAGGGTTAAAGCGAATACGTTGTCTGTTTATAAAAAGAAAAAGCAAGTGTTTGCGCTCAAGGTGCAGGAAGGTGGAAATGTATGTTAAGGGAATTGTACGTAGTAGTTTGTGTGATACTTTAGGTGCTGAAGGCCTGGGTTGGAGACATCCCCTGATGTCTAAATGGTTTTAATTTTACTTTACTCCTCCACAAAATAATTTGTAGTTTGGGTGGGGGTGGAGATACTGTGATAGTGGTGAGAAGTTGGTTTTGCCAGGGTCCCGGCTTTAGCCTGCTCTTATCGAAAAACACCGAGGGAGCTTCTTCATGCGAACAAGGAGGTAATTGTCCGCATCGCCTATCACGCCGGCCGCCACGTGTTAGTTGTTAGTAGAGGGTTAGTTTAAGCGTGTCATGCAGGGTTAGTACGGTGCTTTACAATTCGCTTTTTTTTTTTTTCCTTTTTTTTTTTTTTTATTTTTTTATTAAAAAGTTAAAGGGAATTTCCTTCTTTTTATTTTTTTTTTTTTTTTTTTTTTTTTTTTTTTTTTTTTTTTTTTTTTTTTTTTTTTTTTTTTTTTTTTTTTTTAAATAACTTTTTTTTTTTTTTTCTTTTATTATTTTTTATTTTATTATTTATAAAAAAAAACTCTTTTTTTTTTTGGCAAGCTAAAAAAAAACCACCCCCCCCCCCCCCCAACAAAAAAAGAACAACCCCCCCCCCCCCCCCCCCCCCCGGGGCGGCTTTTTTTTTTTCCCCCCCCCCCCCTTCCCCAACACCCCCTTTTTTCCCCCCCCAACAAAATTTTTTTAGCCCCCCCCCCCCCCCCCCGAGAGGCGGGCTGCCCGCCCCCGCCCCCCCCCCCCCCCCCCCCCCCCGAGCCAGGGGCGCCCCCCCCTCCTTTTTGGCGCCACTCTCGCAGTATGTGGGGGGGGGGGGGCGCAGGGGGGGAGAGGAGGACGGTTGTTTGTGGCCCCTCCCCCCTTTTTTTTGTTGGGCCCCACACGGAAGGGGCTCCCCACAAAACCGGGGGGGGGGGGGGGGGGAAGTGTGTGTGGGTCCCCAAGAGAATCTTCCCCGGCCGGCTAGAGGCCAGGCGCGATGTGGTGGTGGTGTGTTGGAGTTTAGGGGCGCGTCGACATCTAGGGTCATTTTGCGCCCATAACTAGAATGGAATCAATCTACGGTGCTACTATCATAGCTCACTATCCATCTTCACGGATGGGGGTATATCACGTCAAAGCGAGCTTGTCGAATGAACATAAAAATATTCCCAGACGCAACGGCCTCAGAGTCGTTCCCTATAAGAATACGTAAAGAAGAGTCGGTGTTGAACCGTCCTAAAATCTGGCGTCGTAGAGGTTCTAGCAGTGTACAGCCAACTAAAACATGGTACACGGTAAGCGGGTTAGAACAGCGCGGACATACGGGACGGTCATTACCGGTCAACATATAAATATGTGTTGCAAAGGTATGGCCTATTCTCAATCGACAGAGTATTACTTCTTCCCGACGTTTGGTTCGGTGAGAGGATAGCCATTTTCCTAGTGTCGGTTTTAAAACCTTGAGCTTACTACACTTTGAATTCCAGGATCGTTGCCATTCTGAATGTATACTTGACAATATAGTAGGGTATATATCTCTTGGAGGGAGCCGTAGATGGACCACACGGCCATTGCTAATGGCGTGCTTGGCGGTTATGTCAGCAGCTTCGTTTCCGGCGAGTCCAACATGGCTAGGAATCCAGCAAAACACTAAAAATTTTCCCATGTCATGCAGGGACTTTACTACTTTGATAATCCTCCGAACAAGTCGGTTATCCTGATTAAAGATGTTCAGTGCCTGGAGACTGCTCAGAGAGTCTGTGAAAATCACGTATTTCGTGGACCGGTCTTTCTGTATAAAATAGAGGGCTTGTAGAATGGCATACAGTTCGGCAGTAAAAATCGAGGTTTGCATCGGTAAACAAAAAGATCGAACACTTTGTCGACTTACGTAAGCACACCCGACACCAGAAACTGACTTTGAGCCGTCCGTGTAAAAACGCGAAAAGTCGTTATATTCGTGTATTTTTTCCAATGCTAACGTTCGAAGTTCCTCCGGGTTTACCTGTCCTTTCTTTGAGCAGGTTAGTGTCATGTCGGTTTTCACTGGGAAAACCTGCCAAGGGGGAATGCTAGGCGTGATTACGTGTGCTATGGAACGCGGCCGGATATTACATTCTCGAAGAATCGTGGACATACGAGTGGAAAACGGTAATCCACGCCGGGTAATGTGGCGTGCATTTGATGTCCTCGAGAATATCCACCGATAGGCTGGATGGTTCCGGTTTTGAGCAACATTGCATGCGTATCTCGCGCCCAATAACTTACGGCGTAGTGCAAGAGGTGGCTCGTCTACCTCTACCATTACACTAGCAGCCGGTGAGGTGCGAAAGGCTCCAGTAGCGATGCGAAGAGCTATATTGTGGATCACATCAAGGCGACGCTTGGATGTGGCACACGCTCCGTCATAAATAAAACAACCATAGTCAATTTTAGAACGCACGAGCGATCGATACATAAGAAGCAAGATATATCTATCTGCTCCATACGAACATCTAGAGACTGTACGCATTACTTGTAGTCGCTTTGCACATTTCTGTGCAAGATCGTTGATATGGGTGGTGTATGTCAGTCGGCGATCCATCCACACACCCAGAAACTTGGCAGCTGGTTTGAATGGTATATGGCGTCCGTTGAGCATAATCACGGGGTCAGTACAAGAGCGTTTGCGACAGAAGTGGACAGCGGTGGTTTTCGACGTAGACATTACGAAACCGGTTTTGTTGCACCAATCCTGCACCTTCCGAACAGCTATCTGGAGTTGTCTCTCAACCGTATGCACAGAGTGTGAAGAGGACCATATGGCGAAATCGTCCACGAAAAGCGCTCTCCCTACGGAATTTGGCAGCGATGTATCCACGTCATTAATTGAAATAGCAAACAATGCAACGCTCAGTACGCTCCCCTGTGGAACTCCGTTAGGTTGCGAAAACGTGCCAGATAGGGAATTTCCTATTCTAACGCGAAACGTTCTGGAAGACAGAAAATTTGACAAGAAGACACCCATGGGACCTCTAATTCCCATATTGTGCAGCTTCATCAGGATACCGTGACGCCATGCCGTGTCATATGCGCCGGCAATGTCAAAAAATATTACTGCTGTGTGATGGCGTTTCATGAAACCAGAGCGTACAACTGAGTCGAGTGTTAAAATATGGTCAATTGTGCTACGGTGTTTACGAAACCCACTCTGTATGACAGTAAGTAGATTATTATGTTCTAAAAACCACATCAATCGGACATTCACCATTTTTTCGAAAAGTTTACACAGGGAGCAAGTCAGTGAGATTGGACGGTAATGCAGTGGATCAGTGCCAGTTTTATTTTGTTTACGTATGGGCACTACAATTGCCTCCCGCCATGAAGGTGGAAATGTGCCCGATGCCCACATTGCATTTAGGGCTTCCAAAAGTGCTTCTAAAGCAGCAGCTGGTAAGCGCTTTATAATGTCATTATGCATAGTGTCGGGACCCTCTGCCACGCTCTTCAACGTGCTGATTGCTGTGGTTAATTCGGAAATGGAAAATGGTACGTTGTACTGGAGGACATTTGTGGTGGAAAAATCGAGAGGACGTGCCTCGCACCTATCCTTGTGTCTCAGAAATTGCTCGTTATATGTGTTTTCCGAGCGTGCTGACAAAGCTCGTCCCATCTCGTTCGCTACTTCTTCTGGGTCAATGATATCTCGACCGGCCATGTGTAGGGTAGGAAGTGGGAGTGGAGTATACTTTCCAGAAAAGCGTTTAATGCGGGACCATACAGACGACAGTGGTGTGGATCGATTAAATGTGTTCACGTAAGCTTTCCATGAATCTCGTTTCGCTTGGGCGATAGTACGTCTAGCGAATGCCCGTGCTTTGCGGAAAGCTATTAAATTTGCCATACAACTATTTGTATTAAAGGTACGAAAGGCTTTCTTCCTGGCACGCAACGCCTCTCGGCACTTTTCCGACCACCACGGAACGGGTACTCGAACTGAAGTTCCTGAAGAACGAGGAATGTATCGCCGAGCGCTCTCCACGGTTGCCGTCGTGAATGCCTCTACGGAAACACCGGATTCATTGGGATAGTCTCGGAGTCTACACACAATATTTGCTTGGAACGCATCCCAATCGGCCCGGTTAAATATCCATTTCGACGGTCGTCGGCTTACAACAACTCTGCTAATGAAAAAAAGACCAAACAGGGAAATGGTCACTGTTATGTGGATCATCGTCCACGGACCATTCTAAAAAGGGTGCAAGTTCCGGACTGCAGAGGGTAAGATCCAGCACGGAGGTCTGCCCAGTTGGCAATGTAAAATGGGTTGGCCTTCCTGTGTTAAGTACACATAATGGAAAATCACGAACAAAACATTCGGCTGCACGTCCACGGCTCGTCGTGGTAGCTGAGCCCCAAAGAGGGTGGTGGGCGTTAAAGTCGCCGCATACCATTACCGGTGGAGTGAACTGCGCCAACGTTTGGGAGAGTTCAGAAAGTGGGAACCTCTCGCCCGGCGGGAGATATACGCTACATACGGTAACGACGTGGCGATTTATTTTCACACGGGCAGCGATACACTGTATATTTGAAGATATAGATACTTGCTGGAAGGGAACAGAGTTGTGCACAGCGATAAGTACTCCTCCATGTGCTACAGTGTGCGGAGTAACATCCCTACGTAACACAGAGTAGTTGTTGAGGTGAAAATGTGCATCAGGAGAAAGCTTCGTCTCTTGGAGACAAACTACTAATGGTACTCGTAAATGTAAAATGGTTTGGAGGTCGTTGAGGCTGGTTCTCAACCCTCTACAATTCCATTGGAGAATAAAACTCATACGTCAGATATATAAAGATGAAAGTTGCGAACTAAAAACGTGGGAAACGAGAGCGGGTTAGGTTTCCCCTGTTCCCACCCTCAAAACCGGAGGTAACCCGCGGGCTTCGGGCTGACTCGGCCCAAGGGACTGAGTCCTCGGACGGGAACGTGGTGACCCCTCCCCCGGTAGAGAGCTCGATGGTGGAAGACCTCGCTTCTGAGGCCCCAGCCGGGAAGGGGGTGGAGGAGGACCCATTTGATTTATGGCCGAAGCCGGTCCCTCTATTCGCCGTCGTGGCGATGGGGTTGCCGGCCTCCGTGGTGCAGCCGCCTCGGCTCCCTGGCGGTTCTTCTCGCGGGCCTTTTCCATGTCAGCGAGCCGCGCTCGTTTCGCCTCGCGGGCGCGTCTCTCAGCTTCCTGGTGTCGGGGCGGCGATGCAGGTGCGGACGTGGAACACGAGGGTGGGGGAGAGGCCTGAATTACGGGAGGGGGAGAAGGGTCAGGTTGGGACGTGGTGGAGAGGCTGGGTTTGGATGCGGTAGTGGTGCGTGCGGGAAGCGAGGGTGGATTGGAGGGCGGATGGGAAATGGGAGGTGGAGATTTCGAGGGAGATGGAGAGGGGCTGGGACCGGGCGGAGAGGACAGAGGAGGCCTCTTTGAACGATGGACCAGCGTCCACGTCCCATCCTCGGCCGTTGGTCGGGAGGGGGTCTCTGATGGTCGAACGGCGGTACTTGTGGGCGGTGGGATCTCTGTCGCATCAGTGTGACCTTGGCTCGCTTGCGGCACAGGAGGCACCCCAAAGGAACGAAGAAGCGCTGTCAATCGCGCGACTAACTCCGATGTTCTGTCGGGCTGTGTGTGCTGTGAATAATACATGTTATTTCTAACTTTGGATGCGTAAGATATTCTTGGATGTGTCTGGTCATAATGATCTCTTGCTTCGCGAAACGATACTTTCTGTGTGTATTTGATGTAAATTATCTCTTTCTCTCTGATGTAAGTCGGGCAAGTTCGGTCGAAAGAAGTATGTGGGTCCTGACCTGCACCGCAGTTCGCACAAAATGGGGTCTCCGAAGTGCAATTTTCGCTAACGTGTTCGTAGGAGGCACAGTTGGCACATGCAGGGCGATTACGGCAGAATTTATTGGTATGGCCGAACTTTTGGCACTTGAAACACCTCATGGGATTCGGGAGAAACAGACGGACCTTTACGCGGACGTAACCTACACGGATTTCAGGCGGAATATCTGTGGTGTTGAATGTTAATATTACGTTGTTTGTTGTAATCATTTCAGAGCCCCTCCTTGCTTTCATCTTCCTTGCCTCAGTTACTCCGAACTCCGACAGACCGTCTACAATCTCCTCCTCCGACACTTCCCTCAAGTCGAAGCAGTTGATGATACCTCGTGAAGTATTTTTTGTTTTGTGGGGTTCAATGGTGATCGGAATAATCTCGTCGGACCTACTCTGATTTTTCCGGACGCTGTATCTAAATTCTAATACTTTCAATGCACTCTCCGCCTCTTCTGCCCTTGCAAATTCCACCTCCAAGGCGCCATCCTTCAATCTTTCGCAACGTACAATTTTCCCAAACCTGTCACACCCGTCTCGCCTCTGAAATGGTGATAACGAGGCGAGGGACCTGGTCTTACCACGAAAGATAAGTATACGTGGGGCAGATGAACTATTTGTCTGGTCTCTTCGAGAGGGACCAGGGATGTTTTTAGTTGGTCTGGATGCCATGTAGTGAGATTGTGTTCCACTCCTCGGGCGCCCCACCCCTTAGGGGCCCTACTGGGGGGACGCCTGGGTCCCGCGGACGGGAGGTCGCCAGGCGACCGAGGAGCTATACGGGGCAGGCAGCGCCTTCGTCCGGCCGGGAGAGAGAGACTCACCACCCCGACCGGAATCCAGCGCCGCCCACCCCTTGACCCCTGCCGGCCGGGCCATCAGGCACTGGGACGAAACCCAGGCCCCGACCCGAGGCGACAAGCCACTTGGTCCGTATGGGGCCATACGGGCCCGCCCGCCCCTCCGGGATATCGGGACCAAAGAGGCGTGTTGGTCCCCCGTCACAACTAGCACCGTGCGGCGGGGACCTCAACCTCCAGGACTCCGTCAACCCCGGGGGGCGGGCCTAGGGGGCGCGGCTACCCCGATAAAACTGAGCTGGTGGGCAGGACCGGGGAAGTTGCCCTGCCTGCTCATAGTGGGGATAGTTAGTGTTGTAGGGCCAGATGAAGGACATGGATGTTGGGATGATATGGGAATGGGAATGGGAGCGTATGGACGGAAGGAAGAGAGGTGGCTGTGGTGACCCGAGGGAGCGCCATTTCCCTAGCCAGCCGTGTAACGAGGCCGGCCCCACTGCGGGGGCCAGGCGCGATGCATGTGGTTCCGGCCGTTCCGGCTGGCTATCAGCGAGACGAACTCTCGCGTGTTGCCGAGGCGAGGATTGTTGTGGTCTAGCCGAATGGCAATGTTGCAGCACCACAGATCAGCTGCTCCTTAGTGTCAGGCGCATCGCCGCCTTCTGTTTCTAGGTCCAGGCTCAGGGGCGCAGTGACGACGACATTGACAAAGGAGTAAGCCCTGACCGTCCCTTATCCGGAGACTGGGGTCCCTGGGGTCCAAACACCGGGGACCTAAGCGGTGGGGAAGCCCTTGTGTGGTGCCAACTTCAAATATGCATGGAAGTGAAGAATTGGTTCGGGACGGTGAATTTTCTGCTTAAAAGGAACATTCCAGGATTACTAGGAGTCCCACTGTCTAAAGATCTGATCACACTATGGCCTTTTGACGCTTCCGAGCGTTTATTCGTCGTTTTTAGGCCCTTTTCAACGCCGATTCGGCGTTTAACGTTCTATTGGCGTGGAGTGGTCGTGAGATATTCGAAATTTTGTTCGCAGTCTATTCGAGATATTCGAAGTTTTGTCCAGGTTGGAAGCATTCATTTGCCCAAAGCCAAAATATTACACTTCCTGGCACACCACTTTTGACCACGTGGTAGATAGAGAGGTAGTCCTGGAAAATAGTTGCAGGCGAAATTGTATGCAATGTTGTGTTGTGTTTGTGTTTTATTGGCACTGAAAAGGCATGCTTGTTCACCCAAGATATAAAGGTTGGACATAATGTTTGGGGCTGTGCATGCAGCCTTGACAAAATCTTGTATCTCATGAGTGCATCTTATGATGCACTCAGCATCAACATCTTAATGGTCATGGCGAGGCGAGCCTCCTCTGGAATAGGTTCCATCAGATGTGTTTCTTCTCCTCTAATTCTTGGTCCAACTATGTCCAGAAGTTCACCAAATCTCGCAGGACTTATGCGGTAGTTGGCAAAAGAACTATGAGGGTCATCTTTTGACTCTCGTATGAATGTTACATGCTCCCCCTGCACATGTTGCAATTCCAGAGACTCTCTCGCCCAAACACGGCGCAAAGGTGGGTCACGGTTAAACGCCATGAGAAGAAGCATGAGGAAATCTTCATATTCCATGGTTCTCTGACAGGAAAATGAGTTGTTGTGGATAGCTTAAAAGCAAACATATCAGAGTATAACGCACGACATATCTCAACTTGCATTGGTACAAGTATTCAGGACTTCCACACAACTTGAATTGGCGGCAGTCGTGTCAGAGTGGTCTCATTGGCGTTGTAATTGATTCGCAGGGAAACGTAAAATGAACGCTCTGAATTATCGAGCGTGAACCGAGCTATACATGCTATATACTGTTATATATATATATATATACATATATACATATATATATATATATATATATATATATATATATATATATATATATATATATATATATATAAGTAAACAAATACGTCGGGTCAGAAAACACGTTGGAGGACAACAAAAAAAAAACGCTGAGGCCATAAAGTACACTAATAACGAAAAACACCACGAGTCCAAAAATGAACACCGGACCAGCGCGCGTCTCGGTTCCCTGCCCAATTTGTGAGCATACTTAGCAAATCGTGAGGTAGATACATCAATGTTCAAAGAGGTATCGGGATCCTATTTAACTAGAAAATGTTGGAAGAAGAAAAGTAATCCCGACTTGAGTTCATCCAATTTTGCCGATACAAAGCGTGTTGTGGCGCAAATTATGGCACAAGATCATCATATGGCAGCAATTATCAAAACGTAAGTGGACTAACAGAATCCATAGGACCCGCAGAAATTGACTTATATGTTTGTTATGCATATATGCACATGACATATGCGCAAATATTTCTTAGTGTGTAACATGTACGACGTATGCGCTTGTACGTGCATGCAAAATGCTGTGAATCGCATGCATTAGATCAAGGTTATTTCAAAATATTAGTAAATGGATTACTGTAATTGTTCTAGATATCAAACGATATCAAACAACAATGCATGTTTAATTTTCGTAAATGCAGAAGTTGGAAATCTAGCTAATCGTACATCTAGAAATCACCAGTCTGCTGAATTCGGAGGCCAGTTCTTTTCCAGGCAGAGAGACGGGCCCGGAATCCCCAGTTATTTTGTAGGTCTAGATAATGTGCTGCTCGCTCACTATCTCGCACAATGACTCCGGACTCAGGGTAGTCGGCGATATGATGGGAGCGCTGCATGCGCCACGCTTCATAACAATGGGTAAGTGTGCTTATTCACCTTCTGCAGAGTTGGTCGGCTTGTGCTGCTATCCGGAACCCAACAGGCAATCATCACGTGACACCTGTATTGCTGCCTTTTTCGGTGGTGCCATTTCGGGTTTAATTACCGTTGCATTTCAATTTCATCTTGTCATCCCTTCATGCAATGATAACCTTTCACTTCTAGAAAATAACGCCAAGCAGCTCCATATAAATCCTGCTGGTGTACTCAACAATCGCACCGTGGACCATAAAAATAACATTGTGGCCCCAAAAAGTTGTAAAGAGGCCGATGAAAATGATGTAAGGGCCCCCAAGATACTACCAAGGTCCTGAAAATCACATTGCGGGAATAAAAAAAAAAATAGTTCCAAGAATCTAAAAATGACTCTATGATAAATGATTTCTAAAAACTACAGATGCTATCTTTTCTGATGTGTGCATGATATGCATAATGAAATATGTACACGTTAGTTTTGGTCCTCATTATGTCAAGGTGCACTTAAGTTGATGTCCCATGATAGGCTGCAAAGTTAACCGTTCTATTTTGTTTGCAGACTCATGGTTCGGCATGTTGGGACTTGTTCAGCATGGGCAACTAGCCGATGGTGTCCACAAAATGCAACCAAGGAGAGCCCCTGTATTCTTGTTGCACTTTTGCACTTTTCCATGTTGCACTTTTGCAGTATATCTTTATGTCTGGCATATCCCACAACAACACCCAAATCCTTCGTTTGCTCAGTCCCAACTCGCAATTGGTCACCCATCAAGTACGCATCCATGGTATGCTGTCTACCTACATGCATTATCTTGCGCTGATCAAAGTTACATTTCATTTGCCACTTGTTGACCACTTCATATGCTGTTCCAAGTATTTTTGTTGAGAGTCTTCATGGCCAAGCAAAGCAAAAATACGTGAAGCATGTAATATTCTGCAACTTGTGCTATCCAGTTGAACTGAGCAAGGCTGAACTGAGGCTATCACAGCATTGAACATCACTTGTTCAACAATGATGCAATATAAATGGATCACAGAGAATGTAAGATTTTCTACGGAGAGATTCATGATTTGACTAAAACCCCTACCATTCATTGCACATTCGCCGGTTTGCATACTTCTCACAAATTTATTTACCAGTGCATACCATTCACAAATTTTCACAAATAAATTTACCACTCTGAATGGTCTCATTGGCGTCATAATTGATTCGTGGTGAAGCGTAAAACGAACGTTTTCATTCGGGGAAACAGCTTGTGTTATTCCAGGTGTATTTCCGCTCGATTTACGACGTCTATCTTCTGTTTAATGTCCGATATCAGTTCGTTTTACGAACGTTTGACGCTCCGAATTGCCAAGTGTGAACCGGGTTTAAGGCGGTCGGTCCGTGCTCCTGGAAATCACACGGGGCCAAAAAGTATCCTGGGGCTCCAGAAAATCGCGCTGGGCGCTAAAAAGACTGGCCGGGCTTTCAAAATCACGTTGGGTCTTAAAAGGTCGGGACTCCTGATAATCGCAATGTCGCCCACAAAAGGTCGGACCGGGGCACCTGGAAATCAAGCTGGGAGCACATCAAAAGTCGTGCCGAGGTCCTTTAAAATCACGATAGGGGCTCGAAAAAGACGGACTGAGCCCCTGCAAATTGCATTTGGGGCCTTAAAAGTTCGCACCTGGGCACCGAAAATCACGCTGGGGTCGAAAAATTTGTGTCAAGATTCCTAAAAACTACAATGGGGACACTAAGGGTTGAGGCTGGCCCCTGAAAATCTCGCTGAACATCAAGGTACCAAAAAGTCGCATCCGGGGCCCTGAAAATCACTCTATGGGCTCCACAGGCCGCACTGAGACCCAAAGGTATCATCGGTACCACCCAATAAATGAAGCTGGGGTAACAAAATAAGTAGTTCCGACATGGATAATGATTATGGTGTCCCAGCAATAACTCCAAAAGAAACGAAAACGTGTTGGGTCCCCAAAAACGTGTCGAGGCCACCAAAACTCGCAATAGGCTGATGCCTAATGACAACAGGGTCTAAGAATCGCACTTAGATCCAAAAATGTCGCACCGTTGCCATTCGGAATCATAATAGGGGCCAGAGCGTCGCGCCGGAGCCACACAAATCGCAGCTGACTTCATTCACAAAAATAAATTTCTGCCCGGAATGCCACTTTGCGGCCGCAGCAATTGCGCCAAAGACCCTGAAAACGCGTCGGGCCCCGGAAGACAAACGCCTTGGAGCACCGAAAAAAATGCATCGAAGCCCGAGGAATCATAACGGGGCCCAAAAATGATCGTACAAGAGGCCTACAAAAACAGAAGTCGACCCCAAAAATCACAAAGGGACTCCATCGAGACGGGAATTCTTGAATTCTCTCGACGAGACATCGAGAGAATTCAGAACAGGTCCCGAAAGAAAGTTTTCCTAAGGTCCTTTCTACTCTGAAGGGTACCATTGGCTGGGGAAAAAAAGTTTGAGCAGCCACCGTGGCATTCCAAGAATCGCGTGGCATTCCAAGTACCAAAGAATCGCGCCGGGATCCCCAAAAATGGTTCTGGGGCCACATAAATTCGCATCGGACCCGCAGAATTATGGGTTATAAATAAATATAGCTGGCACCAAAAGCTTGCAAAAACTTTTGGTGCCAGCTTGGCGCCGGGGAACGCCAAAATCGCGCTGGGGAACAGATAGGCACAACGTGCCCCGCGAACTAGCGTTGAGCCCCCAAATATCACGATTGGGAGCCAAAATTCCTGTCGGTAGTCTCATAAATTATGGTCGGGGCATCAAAAAAAATCCTCGGGCTCCCAAAAAATTGGCGTCGATGAACAACAATAAGCACAGCGTGCTCCAAAATCCCATCGGAATCCAATAAGAATCAAACTGGAGCTCTCCGAAATATAGTGGGATTTCGAAAAATATGCGTTCGAGCCTGGAAGATCGCTCCTTTGTCCAAACATGCCACCAAGTGCCTAAAAAATAGCACACCGGGCACCGAAAAACGTACCGGAGCTCGAAAAGTCGAGGTGGAACATGACAGATCGCCGGGGGCCGGAAAATCTGGTGGTGGCTCGGAGGTTGCATGATTTAGAAGTCATCACAAATTACGTCGAGCACAGAAAACTGGTATCCAATCTGGCTTATATCCCCCCTTCATACACACATAGCGGAAGTTGAAGAAATTTTGTTTGAACAGCAATTATAAATGGTTTCACTCGCACCAGAAAGATAACCCTATTACTATAAAAGAATCCATCGGTCATCCATCACTCTTTTATATGGCCAGATATCTATAAAAGAGTTCCAAGTCCAGTTGGAAGTGTGAATATGAAAGTACTTATACTGCGATGATTGTTCTTTTCAAGACCACATGTAGCTGTTAGTCATACGCGCGCCCAGGGGCCCTGCGCTTCCCCTCCCCCTTTTAGCGGTGAAAGTTGTGCGTTCACTATTAAAATTTTCGGGTTCTCTATCCAAAAGTGTGCGACCATGGTACTTTGCGAAATTCCTGGGTGCGCCCCTGCTGTTGAAACTGGCCCACCCAATTCTTGAGACGTTCCTACGCCTATAGGCCAGACCATGCCAAATGGCCACTCCCGTCTTAGTAACATCAATCGTCATTGCAAATCAGCCGTTAAGTTCTCGTTATGTAAAGTTGTGATGTGAAATAGTAAACCGTCAGGTGCTTATGATATCTGTTCGGTCCAGTTATGTCGAATTGTCTGCAATGTTTAATAAACAGATGCATGCATTTAATGGCCGGGCATCATATTATTGCCCGACTTTATTATATTATTTATAAAGTATTTCCACCTTCGAAATGAAATGATTGTTTAGCTTTATTATCATCATTTAGATGGATGCCGATGTACCTGGCTGTGTGTCAGACATTATGAGTCCGTGCATGCACCCAACGTTTCGCAGAAGTCCTCCATCGCTCCGGTGTGGACCGGCCGCGCGGTGGTGGGAAAGGTAATCACCACATAGCGGGAAAGGTAATCACCACCCCTCCTGGTTTGGTATCATGCTATTGCTAAGTTGTCCTTTTCCCATATTCAATCTGAAAATATGGCCTGAAGATAAGAGTTTGGATTGCCTGGCTTCGTGAGAGGTGTCCAGCCCTGCCTGCCGGGCATGGTGGCACGTCCCGGATAGTTAGTTAGTAATTTTGTCTTGAGGGCGCTTGGACCAGTCTTTGATCATGCGCGCCTATAGCGTATATTCTCATACTTCACTGACCGATGGAAGCCATTGCCTTGGTGTGTGCATAGTCTAGAAGCTTGTTGCTGGCGTAACTTGTAGCAGAACGAGCTCCCAGAATGTACGGGTTTTGAATTATTCCCCAGAATTCCTTCGTATGCCAAACAGGCCATGTGACGCACATAGAACGTCTTGCTTTCCCGTGCAGTGTTGACACGTTGTTCATACATGTCGAACTGTCAGGCTTTCTAGACACTACGGCCTCTCCCAACTGAAAGGGAGATAGCGACGAGTAGTGTAGGTATACCCGATGTACAGCCTACAAAGGGTGGCATTTTTCAGGGCATACGAAAGCACGATGCACAATACCCTAGGTGTGGTTTGATTGCCTGTAATTAATTGTTTGTCCCAGGCGTTTTGTCACTTATCAACTATGAATCTTGAGACCCCAGAGAAGTGATCTCTAGCAGGAAGTGAGCAAGTGCGTAGGCGTTAGTTCTGTGCTGCCCACCTCGCCACAGAGTTCGCGCGCCGATTATTGGACACCTCGATATACCTCGGGGCCCAGCACAGGTAGACAATTTCCCCTCTCGTTCCAACCTAGTATGACATGTGAGGATGTCAAGCAGCGGAAGGGTTTGAGGGATGAAATTCGGTCAGCGCCAAAATGCTACTACGATAATCAGATAGGATCGCATCTGGTGTGGTGTGAGATCTCTACGAATGACAGTGCCTTTATGATCGCAATTAGCTCCAAGCTATACACAGAGACGGGCAAGCGAAATGAACGTACATCAGTTGATCAGCACGCGCACAAAATCGCACTCTGATCCTGTGGTGTTCTTGGGGCCACCAGTGAAAATTCGTGTGCGACCTCGATTGGACTACAAGTGCTCCATCGTTCTCGACAGATACAATTCCGACAATTCTCCACTTTGCTAATGAATGATGGGGATAAATCAATTACAGGTGAGACTAGATACTAAGGTGGTACCAGTAGTGTCTGGACTCTTACCACTGGGCGCTTATTACTCTCGTTTAGACTTTTTTTTCATTTGCGTACAAAACTGGACTGTTCTCTGACCCCGTGCGCTGGAAAAGGGTGCCAAAAGGCGGCGGGAGAAGACTGTTTCGTAGGTCGGATGCGTGGGAAACTGACGCAGTCTACGAACAGCTCAGCATTTCTCGCCTCAGTGCCAGCGAAGGTTCGTTGGCGTCTGCTTTCAGGCTACGGACCGGTGAGATTCTGAAAGCACCGGTAATAATGCGCAGTGCTGCACGGTTCACTGCATCCAGAATGCGCTAGGTGCTAGCGCAAGCATCGTCGTAGGCGTGGTCATTCCACGTTGTTCCTCTCGCGTGGTCTAGCTTGGATCGAAGAAGTAATCTGTGAAGTATCATCATGACTCAGTGGCGCAGCCAAGGATCCCCCTTAGCAACCAAAAATACACTTGATTAGACAATAAATGATATTTTGATATTTTTACTTCCTAAGCAAACAAAATCGGCGGACGAAGCGCGCGAAGGGCGTTGTCTTTATCATGATATTTAATTGTCATTCCCCTTACGAAAATCCTGGCCGCGGAATGTCAGGGTTTCGCGGTGAGTGCGTGCCACCTTCGAGCAATGTATTTTGATAGATCTAAAGACTCAGAACAAGTTGCTCTCGGTGTTTTGATTTGATGTTTGTATGTTAAGCGACTATCAAATTGTACTCCAAAAAGCTTCACACTTGGTTTAACTGGGATAGACCCGCCGTACAGCCCAACATCTGGCTTCCGAGTACACCGTCGGCGGCAGAAATGGATTGCAGCTATTGTTTCGGTGCAAAATCGAATGCCATTTCTGATGTTCCAACTGAAATGCTTGTTCACAGCTAGTTGCAACTGTCGTATCATTACTGAATTGAGGAGGAGGGGAGCATATCACGAAGTTGTCGACGACTAATGATCGTCGGATATTTTACGGCGGTTGACCGCCAATAATGGCAAACAAAGCAATACCGCGAACGCTGCCCCGTGTGTCTGTATTAGTTTTTTTTTTTAACTGATCAGACAGCTTGTGTCCGATAAGGATATGGAAAATTCGTTTTGTCGAAACGTCTGGGAGGAAGGTGCTCATGTGGTCACGAATTCCACACTTCCGATCTTTCATCAAGGTACCGTGACGCTAGATGGTATCATATGTGCCTTCGAGATGAAAGCCTGAAGGCAGGACGTAAAACGGTTTATGTATTAAGAGATGATCTGCAGTTTCATGATGTTTTCTAAAGCGGAACCGGCCGTTGACGAAGAAATCGTGTGTTTCTAGGCGCCACGTAAGCCACACATTAACCATTTTCAGCAATTTTGACAGGTACAAGGTTAGAGCGATGGGCCGGTAATGCAACGGATCGAACCCACTTTTCCAAATTTAAATAGACGGACCACTGTGGCTTCCCACCACGCAGCCGGAAATCTGCTTTCTACCCAAAGCGTTGAAGTCTGCCAGCAGTATCTCCACTGCTCGTACGCTCGTGAAGAAAGATGCTTGAACATTTCATCGTGGATGCGGACCATTCCTCCTTTTCCACTGTCAGGCTCTTTATTGCTGACCGTAGCACCCCTGTAATGAATCGCTCGTTGCACGAAAAAGGTTCGGAGGTGGAACAGTCAACTGCTTAGCTCCCTAAGCAAGCTTTCCGACGGAGATACTCTGGGTCACGATTAATTGCTTCTCCGCGGGTCGCTATTGGTTGGCTTTTTGCATTGTGACATTGTAAGGATGGTTGACCCCTGTACCAACTCCTCGTAGTACTGGGAGATGGATTGAATAAAATTCACAAGTTAAGCATCCGGGGCCACATTTGTACCATTCCGGTGGTTCGATTGCATGTGGACAGATCCTGCCTCCAGGACGTGCGCCTCACTGCTCTTATTTTTCGTCGTGCTAAATCTCTCGCCATTTGGAAAGCTATTAAGTTGACTAGGTGCCATTTTTTCTGGAGGCTCGTTTACGTTCGCGAATGTTAGTTAGTTATTAGGGCTTAAGGGCGCATCGACTACATTGGTCATGTAGCGCCCAGTGCGTCGTTCGCGAATGGCGTCCAGACATGCCACAGACCACCACGGAACTGGAGCGTGGCGGAGAGCTCCAGAAATCAGCGGTATGCATGCATCGGCCGACTACGAGAGTATGGAAGACCGTTCCACTGATGGGGATGTGCAATCCACGTTGTGTCCACCCTTCCGAAATGTCGGGACCAAAGAGGCGTGTTGGTCTCCTGTCGCAATTGTCACCGTGCGACGGGGGACCTCAGCCTCCAGGACTCAGTCAATCCCGAGGGTTGGCCGATGAGGCGTGACTGCCCCGATAATACTGATCGCACGGGGAGACCAGGGGCACGACTGCCCCGATAAAACTGATCGCACGGGAAGATCAGGGGTGCGACTACCCCGATAAAACTGATCGTACGGGAAGACCAGGGGAAGCTCACCTACCTGCCCATGACAAGGTAGGAGCTATTTGTGCAGTATTTTGTTGCAAGGTTAGATGGAGGACATAACCAGAGATGTTGACATTGAACGGATAAAAGGACGGGAAAGAAAAAGTATCAAACTAGGGTCCGAGTGCTTGCTAAGCACGTCACCAGCTGAAGTTGGCGCCCTTGCAGGGAGATTGAATGGAGACAGCATGATAATGATAAATGTCATTTAATTGCATATGTAAATGGAGTTCGTAGTGCCATCTCGCCTGCAAAACAAAATTTGTTGACATTCACATCACTAAGGCGACCATTGTTCTGACTTTGTTGTTACGTTTGGTGACTCATGAGGTTCTAAGCTTTATTTCATTGGCACCAAAACAAAAACGATATCGAAGAAAACCAATGCGATGAAAATGATACGATGTAGTATTTACCACCAAATGTGTTCTCTTGTGTTGCAGGCTAGCTAACGGTATGCATAAAGGTATACAAGATATTGTCAAATATGTGTCGAACTCTTCCCACCATCGCATTGGCATCCTCTCTGCCAAATGGCGGTATAAAAATTATTTCATAGCATAGAAAGAAATCAGAACAGGTTCATTTGAGAGCTCACGAAAAGGCAATCGTAAATTACCACCTAGTACCGAATGGGCGAAGCGTATTTATATTCCAGGGAGTCGCGTAAACAAACAATGATATTTTAACACTGTGTTTTCTGCTTGCTCTTCTTGCAAGTAAATCAGGATTAAAAATGCACTGCCATACGCCAAGACCAAGAGCATAGTATAGTCAAATTCGACCTCGCTCGGGCAAATCAAACATTGACAATTTAAACAGATAATATCCGGTCTAAAGCAGAAGTTAAGCGATAACTTCACAGATAAAAGTCCGGGATAACAGCTACCATGAGGAATGTCATGGGCATGTGTTGGTTTAGAATAGCAAGGCATGGTAGTTGTATAAGAACTTATTACATACCCGCCTGCCTCAGCCTGGGAATAGGAAAGAGCCTCAACATATTGGTTTGCTTCATTGGCGAGTGTACCACTTCCTGGCTTGACGCCTAGATGGATACTGCAAGGTAGGTGTATACATGTCAATCATGCTGAACTGGAACACGGTACTGACCTGGGGTGGGTTTATATACTTTTGAAAGGCCCAGTGCTTCCACAATGTTGGCTTTGCCCCCCCCCAATAATTTACACTTTTTATGGGATCTTATGGAATGTCCCCTCAATCAATTGTCTATATATTGCCCATTGCCTTTGTGTTCTGCCCCCATCCTGACTCTCAAACAATGTTCAGGAAAAAAATACCCGTACTACTAACTATGCATTGATGTATATTTTGTGCGCTATGAATGAAATGGTTAGTTTGGTATGATATATCTATATTCTGGATCAATAAGGCTGATAGCTACCTAGTCTTGTTTTAGGAAACTAATTGTATTGTATAACACTAAGTTGTATACGATGGAAGCAATGTAGGTATTTTTAATATTTTGCAGTTGATGTTGCTGCACTGTTATTTGGTTGATGGGTAATAAGTCTTCTTTCTTATATGCTTTAGGTATTTGTTGATGTTGATGTACTCTAAACTAGCATAGTTTACAGCACCACACATGTTATCTGATTTTTTTTTAGCTTGGATACCATGGAACTGCTGATGAGGATTGGAATCACTTCTTCCACCACATGCTGATTTCATTTTGATCCATATTTTGCTAGCCAGAACATGCAGAATAGCATCCAGGCCATTGTGAATGACCTGGATGCTATTTATTTCTTCAAGAAACCAGGTTATATACGCCCATGTCGCATTTTTGTAAACTGAATGGATGACGGATTGGATATACCTGTTTGGTACGCATATGGCTATGGATGGATTGTTTCATACGGATACACATTGGGCCGGATATGAAACTGTCAGTCCGTGTTATCCTCCAGGTGGAGGGCCGGTTGGATCAGAATCGCGAATTCGTGGCAGTTGGTGGATTTAGTCTGCAGTTCAGGAACCTTTAAGCACGTCTTTCATACAATAGCGATATGCAAATCACGATATCCGGCAATGAATATGACTTGGAAATTGTATTGCATCCACTAACATAGTTAGCCCCTTAATATGAGTTGTGAACCTGGAACGATTAGGCACCATGACATTAAGACATACATCTTAATCATTTTTACGCTTGTGGTGTGTCAATTTTTTGTCGATGGTCATACTTAGCACAAGGCTGGATTGCCTTGCGGTAAAAACGCAAGGTTAGATGACATGGAGGGGATGAATGCCGAATACATATTCATTTCTAGTGTCGCTGGGCTGATATAATTAAAACCAGCGACCAATTATAATGAAATGAGCTTATAAAAATGAAACGCCATCATACCACATCCCAGCGACTCTCAAAAGTGGATTCAGTGTTTGGTCACGCAAGGGCTTCCAACGTTCGTAACTTTACAATTGTAAGTTGGCTTCCCAAAACTGGAAGTGAAATTTCAAAATATCCCGGACAGGAGGCGTTCGTATCTTCCAAAATGCATAACTCCATTAGCAATCAAAAATACATTAGTCAACATAGAAATTTTAATGTTTCCACCACACAAATGCAAACGTCTTCGGCGCGTAGCGCGCTAAAAGCATTCTCTATTCCATGACAATTTTAGATCGGCCTTCCCCAATTAAGGAAATTATGGCTATGCCACTGTTCGCTCTCTCCAGACCGCTTAAGTTTGTATTATATACGACCGGAAAAAATGCACCACAAA
>JAOTOL010001410.1:900000-902500 GCA_034440575.1 Imbricaverruca yamaguchii | reverse complement strand
CGGCTACCCGATCAACATCACGGCCACCATTTGCCAGCAGGTGCACGCGCGCGTCGACCGGCTGCGCCACGAGCTGCGCTTCAGCGACGGCATTGTCGGCGTGGTGCAGACCTACCTGTGGCGCGTGCGCGGCGCGCTCGCTCCCGTCGGCGCCGACGTGACTTTCGTCGGCGTGCACGTCCGGCGCACAGACATATTCTCGGCATTGTACAACATACTCAACCTGACGCTAACGACGCCGTCCGAGACCTACTTCTTGAAAAGCATGCACCACTTCCGCAGCCGCTACAGCAACGTGGTGTTCGTCGTGGTCAGCGACGACATGGCGTGGTGTCGCGAGCACCTGACTGGCCTCGACGATGCCGTGCTCTTCCCGGGCGGCGATCACGCGCCGTTCCTCGACATGGCACTGCTCGCCGCCTGCAACCACACCATCATGACGTACGCCAGCACGTTCGCGATGAGCGGTGCGCTGATGAATGGTGGCGAGCTGGTCCTGTACACCGACCCACAGTGGACCAGTGATGTCTGGCGCATCCAGCGCCAGTTCTGGCGGAGCGCGTGGACAGAGATATAAATTACGTAATCAGGTTCAAGGAAACAGTCACTCATTGTCTAGTAGCTTATGATTGAATGCCTTCAACGGCCAATTTGGCAGTTGTTGCACATATCCAGCGGTTGGTGTGTTCGATATTCGTTAAACGCGCTCATAAAGCAGGGTGTGTTTTATTATGAATCACGTTTGTCACATATTTACACGTCGTACATCCATCGCTGCATTGAGACTCCGACGGCAGCGAGTATGGCTTGTAGCTACAACGGACAATAACATGCACCACGCCGCAAGTCCATGACGGTTTAGTTGTGCTTGTTAAACTGTGATGTGAAAACTTTTGAATACGGTGGCGATAGTCGTCAAAGATCTTTCGCTACCGTAATACCGAAAGAGCCATAAATCGAGCACTTGTTCATGCGTGATCGATAACATCACGATTGATATCCTGTTGTCCACGGCAAGAAGACAAAAACAACCAAAGCAATCACTCTTCTATGCACGTCCTTAATTATGTAGGTATTTTATAAAGGTCATAGAACATCTCGTCAAGCATGTTAAGACTTCAAGCTTACACTGTAAGCATCAGTATACAGCATAAACAGATGCCTTGACTATGTTGCGAACAAGCTGCATAGACATCGCAAATATACTAATTGAATTCAATCACAAATCCCTCAGAGCGAACATAGGCAACTGCGCAGCCGGCAACACATGGAAATCATACCTAAAATGTCTAAATCAAATAAAACGCCTTCAGTTGCTTCTCTGAAACGATTTGACAGTCTCCCATGCTGTTCAAGCAGGCTATTCAAGCCTGCCTGCCTGACCTGGCCCGCATGCACTGGGCTGACGTTGCCCCTCACGCCGGTCCAATTAGTCAGTGATGAGTCGAACTAACCCTGCACGCCGGCCCCACTAACAGCCACGGATGCGCAAGGTGACCCTGCGTCTGCGCATGCAGAATCGCCTGGATCCGACAATCGGTCGCTTCCTGGGCCAGCTCGATCGGCATGCCGGACACCTCGTACTTGAGCCAGTGCGCGAGGCGGCGCCACCAGCGGTGCAGCAGGCGCAGCCGCCTGCGCGGCACCGGCGGCTCCCGCCAGTCGACCGGCTGCTCCACCAGCACCAGCTGGCGGCCGGCGCTCGTCCCCAGCGGCGATGATGTCGCGCGCCGGTTGTGCAGCTGTTGTTGCATGTCCCGAACCGACTGCCACGACTGGCGCGCCAGTGGCGACACCGCCGGCAGCGGCGGACCAGCCGGGTAGCAGCACGGCGGGTGACTTTGCTTGGACCGCTTCTTGTCTGACGAGTCGGATCCGCTAGGTCGCTTTAAACCGCCAACTCTTATGGTCGGCTTCGACGCAGCTGCGGTTTTTTCTCCCTCACTCCATCCAGAGGCATTTCTTGTTATCTTCCGTCCAATGGCCTTTCTTTCACCCTGTCGTTCGCCGTTTTGTTCTCGCTCTAGTCTTCCAGTGGCTATTCCTGCCTCCATCCGACCAGAAGTGGACGTTCCTGCCTTCTGCTTGGATGTTTGTTCACCTTTGCTTGGCGTCTGTTGCTCCTGACGTAACGTCTTATGACCTTGGTGAGACTGCTGCACCTGACCAAACTTGCGACCTTGATGAGAAGATTGTTGGTCCTGGCGAGACGTCAGCTGCTCCTGAAGACATGACTGGCGTCCTATGCGTGAGGTATTCTTCTTCAGATAGCTCGACCTGTGGTCTATACCAGAAGTCTGCTGCTGCTGAAGACACGCTTTGCCAGCCCCTTGCTGCTCAGACTGCTGGCCTTGTGGAGGCGGCGCCTGCTGTTTTCGTTCGGACGACTTAAGATCTGGACAATATTTGCACCCTTCCTGAGAAGACCGGCCTTGCCCAGGTGGCAGCTGCTGTTCAAGTAATCCATCTTGCAGTGACACCTGTGGTCCCTGAGGTGGCT